>CANIUD010000014.1:1007500-1467431 GCA_947470075.1 Closterium sp. Yama58-4 | reverse complement strand
TATATCGCTTACCGAGGCTGACCTTAAGGGAAAGAGGGTGCTTCTCAGGGCTGATCTGAACGTTCCTCTTGTCGACGGTGAGATTGGAGAAGACACGCGCATTCGAGCTGCCATTCCCACCATCAATTACCTGGTGGAGAGGGGTGCTAAGGTCCTTCTTTGCTACCCACTTGGTGAGTCTTAGGAAGCCATTCATCAAAACCTTGTGCGAAAGAATGCACGTTGAAGCCATTTGCGAAACGAATGCACGTCTATTCAGATTTACGCAGATCCATGCCATATATCATAGCCCTATATTTGTTTTTCTCTTGGTAGGTTCAACTGGTTCTTGGGCTATGTTTTTCACGCTTGGATCTTAAGTCGTTTCCGCCGCATTCTCTTCCGTATCTGTGTTGTGCCAGGGCCGTCCCAACGGTGTCACCGAGGAGTACCCGCCTGACACCTCTCGTTCCTTCGGCTCTCAAGGCGTCTAGGCCAGGAGGTCAGTGCTGATCGTTCTATTTTTGTTGTCTGATAGCCCCCTGCATTCCATGCAAACCATCCAACACAGTAGCGCAAATGCCGTAACATATTTTCACGCGCAGCATTTGCAACATGACCTGTTTCCTTCTCCTCCAACTGCATAAACTCAACATATTCAAATATCTTTTTTTTTTTTTTCCCTGTCCCCGTGCGCTAAGTGCAGGTGAAGAAGGTCGACGACTGAATCGCGAGGAGGTCGAGAAGGCTGTCGCGGAGCTAGAAGAGGGGCAGGTGCTGCTGCTAGAGAACGTGCGGTTCCACCCCGAGGAGGAGCAGAACGACCTCGATTTCGCGCAGAAGCTCGCGGCGAACGCGGACCTGTACGTCAACGACGCGTTCGGAACGGCGCACCGCGCGCAACGCCTCCACGGACGGCGTCACCAAGTTGTCCTCAAGCCGTCCGTTGCAGGACTCCTCCTTCAGTTCAGAAGGTACGCTTTGCCTGTCTCGCAGTTTTTTCTCTTCCTGCACGCGGCTGGCGTCGAATTCGGAGTTACCCTTGTAGAGCATGCACTTTAGAAGTTGTCCATCGCTGATTTCCTCCTTCAGAAGGTACGCTTCGTCAATTTCCCCCGCTTGATTCGTTCCCCGCGCGCCCCAAGCAAGCCCCCTCGAGAAAGTTTTTAACTGCTCCATTGTATTGCAAACGTGCATGTTTATCTTGAAGCCATCGGTTGCTGGAAATCTATTCCAGAAGGTTGACTTCATATGTTCCTTCTTCTTATGGTGGATCCAAGTGTTTAAACGTCTTGCAATGCTTTAGTTGCCTACCTGTGGCGACTGATATGCCTTTGTATATGGTCAGGTTCTCTGTGAACCGAGATTTATTTGTGATCCTCGTATTTTTTGTGATCATTCGCACATAATTCCCTATCATAACATCACCATATTTTTATAAGAAGGTGATTATGTTTATATCTTCCCAATTCTCTCGCACAAACTGCCACCGTTCGTTCCGTGTACTCGTTATTGTGCTTCTCAGGAGCTGGATTACTTGGTTGAAGCCATCGCTGAGCCCAGTCGGCCGCTTGTGGCGATCGTGGGTGGATCCAAAGTGTCTACCAAATCGGCGTGTTGGAGGCTCTTCTTGACAAGTAAGTTACATGTTGCTACTCGCCTGGAGGTTTTTCCTGTCAGGATGACTGTACGAAATTCCGGACGGCTGATCCAGATCGTTGGCGGATCCAGGCTGGGGTCCCTGCTAGACGAGTAAGTTCCGGTTTCCAGGGCGTGAACTCTGAACTGAGTACCCCACCGTTCCCTCCCTCTATCCCCCTCTCTTCCGCCCCGCGATGGATGCACGCTGCTCCTGGCTGGCGGCATGATCGTCACATTCTACTAGGCGCAGCGCAGGGCTTGAACTCGGATTCTAAGTACCCCCCCATGGTTCCTCCCCCCCGGTCTCCCCCGTCCCTTTCTTCCTCCCCTCCCTCCGTCCAGGTGCGATGAACTGCTGCTGGGTGGCGGCATGATCTTCACGTTCTACAAGGCGCAGGGCAAGTCAGTCGGTAACTCGCTGGTGAAGGACGATAAGGTGGGAGCTGGCAGGCAACCTCCTCAGGCTGGCCGAGAAGCGCGTCAAGCTGCCCTTCCTTTGGACTTGTAGTTGCGGATGCATTCGACAGGAATGCGAATCACAAGGTCAGGGCTTTGACTGCAGGGGCTGGGATTGGGAATAATGGCGTTACGATGAAAGTTGTTTTGCAGGTTTTACTGTACCTTAACGTTTGCGAATCACCTCAGGAGGCGTGGATTGATAAGATGAGCAGACAAAGGGAGATAACAAGGGGCTGCTGCGCTCCTGCCCCTTCTTCTACTTCTTCTGCTGCTGCTGCTGCTGCTGCTGCTGCTGCTGCTGCTCCTCCTCCTCCTCCTCCGCCTCCTCCTCCTCCTCCTCCTCCTCCTCCTCCTCCTCCTCCTCCTCCTCCTCCTCCTCCTCCTCCTCTTCCCTCCTCCTCCCTCTCCCTCCCCCTTCCCCCTCCCCCCCTCCCCTTCCCCCTCCCCTTCCCCCTCCCCCATCCCCCCCCCCCCCTCCCACTCCCCTTCCCCCACTCCCCCCTCCCCCTTCCACTCCTCTTCCCCCTCCCACTCCCCTCCCCCCCCCCTCCCTCCTCCTCCGCCTCCTCCGTCGCCGCCTCCTCCTCGCTCTCCCTCTCCCTCCTCCCCCTCCCCCCCCCTCCCCCTCCCCCTCCCCTTCCCCCTCCCCTTCCCCCTCCCCATCCCCCCCCCTTCCCACTCCCCTTCCACTCCCCCCCTCCCCCTCCACTCCTCTTCCCCCCCCCCCCCTCCCCCCCCCCTCCCCCGCCCCCTCCCCCCCCCTCCCCTCCCCTCCTCCCCCTCCCCCTCCCCTCCCCCTCCCCCCTCCCCCTCCCCCTCCCTCTCCAACTCTCCTCCAAATCCCCTCGAATTCCCCTCCCCCTTCCCCTCCAAGCTTGGTAGTTAGTTCGACGAGTGTAAGGTTAAACGAAACCTGAACCGCGGCGCATACCCCTTTCGCGCTATCTATAGAATAACGATTATGTCTAAACACCATTATCGCCTGCCGTCCATATACACTCTACTCAATTCTAGGCGGTGTACGCATGGGTGCCATCCCAAATGGGGCTTTGAAAGCAGCCCCTGACAGCATGAGGGCTTGTCATTGGTTCCAGGTGAATGCAGGGACCAACCTTCGAGTCAGTCCCTTCCCTCCCCCCCCCCACCCCCCCCCCCTCTCTCTCTCTCTCTCTCTCTCTCTCTCTCTCTCTCTCTCTCTCTCTCTCTCTCTCTCTCTCTCTCTCTCTCTCTCTCTCTCTCTCTACTCCTCACCTTAGGTGGTGTCGGACGACGAAATCGAGGACGGCTGGATGGGGATGGACATCGGCCCGGACACCATTAGAGTCTACTCCAATATCATCAGTCGCGCCAATACCATCATTTGGAACGGCCCCATGGGTGTCTTTGAATTCCGAGCCTTTGCCGAGGGAACCTATGTGAGTGGTGCTGCAGGGTAAGGCGTACACACATGGGTGCTGTCGTGCTGTCGTGGTAAGTAACCACTTACCGTGTTCACATGCTCGTGGATAGTGTGATGGTCCATTGGACCATTGGGCACGTGGCAGATATTATCTTGGCATCTTACCCAAAAATACAAGCCTCAAGCCTCTGACCTGCCCTTGCCTCATCCTTCTCGCTGTTCTTACATCCCATCCCGTGGCATCTCATCATCAGTAGTCTTGTCCAACACACGTCACCGAATGCATTCTTTGATTCCCCTCGTTGATCCCTTGGTGTGATTTGTAGTCTATGGCCCTGCAGCTCGCAGAGGCGACTGAAAGGGGTGCCACAACAATCATTGGAGGTGGCGACAGTGTGGCAGCAGTGGAAAAAGTAGGGTTGGCTGACAAGATGAGCCATATTTCGACAGGTGGCGGCGCGTCATTGGAGCTGTTGGAGGGTAAGGTTCTCCCTGGTGTCGCAGCTCTCGACGAGGCGTGAAAAATGAGGGCTTTGCGGCTGGAAATCTGCCGCGTATCGAGTTGCTGAGAGGATTTTTGAGGCGCCTTAAAGAACGAGGCGTGAAAAATGAGGGCTTTGCGGCTGGAAATCTGCCGCGTATTGAGTTGCTGATAGGATTTTTGAGGCGCCTTAAAGAACGAGGCGTGAATATTGAGGACTTTGCGGCTGGAAAATCTGCCGCGTATTGAGTTGCTGAGAGTCAATGAAGTTGATAGTGTCTGAACATGTTTGAAGAATCATTGCACAGTTCAGCTTCAGGCTAAAATACAGTTCTGTGAGCGGGTAATAGTACCCTAGTTTCACCCCATCTTGTGTTAAGCTCATTTATACCGTTTCAATACATTAATGGTTAAGAGTCAGGACAGTGGTTGATGAAACTTAAGCAAGAGCAAGCTAGAGGTTGATTGTATGAAAGAAATTTCTGATACACCATAACCATACCCATGTGCTAAAGGTACGGTAATGCAATAAAAAAATGCCAGCACTTGGAGCAGAAGCAGCAGCGACCACAACAAGTCCTCTGATTCCTGTAGCTTCAGGCACTCCTTTCTCCTTGTGTTTACCCAAGCAGTTGAGTTTCAGCCACATCAACACTTGCAATCGCACAATTTCATGCCTTTTAAGTCCTGGCCTTGGTGCTTCCTGTGTGCACGGGAGCAGCAGCAGCCACGGCAGCAAGCACCAGAGCCCCCACAGCAGCAGCTAGGGACGTTCCCCACAGCACCAGGGGCGTGTGGCCAGCACACCCTGCTGGCACCTCCCATACCAACGCCCCTCCCTCCCCCTTCAACCTTCTCTCCTCGTGCGTTTTCTCTGCTGCTGCTGCTACTGATGCTTCCGTTCCCTCCGAGTCTCCTCCCAGCCCTGCTGCTCCTGCCGACTTGTCCGTTTCCCCATCTGCAGCTGCTGTTTCTGATGGCCAGGTGAGCTGCATGGGAAGGCACTCACAGCGGGGGGTAGTGATGGCATCACACATTGCTGACTGTGATGGCAATGGTACTTCTGATGCTGATGAGGGCGAATCTGGTTCTGAGGATGGTGGGGATGATGATTCAGATGCTGCTGCTGATGCTGATGCTGATGCTGATGGCGATGGTGGTGCTGAGAATGATGGTGGTGATGGGTGCAGGGCGGATGGTCCCGCGCAGGTCGGGGGAGGAGGCAGCACGAGGCAATCAGAAGGCAAGGGCACATGAACCGCAGCGTGTGATTGGCTGCAGCTGCCGGTGATGGCCAGCGCGAGAGAGGAGAGGGCAGAGGGAGAGATGAGAGAGGAGAGAGAGGAGAGCGAGGAGTGGTTCCAGGGAAGCGAGTGAGCGGTGGAGCGGAGGAGGGAGAGAGGGGAGAGTGGCGGGGAGAGAGCTGGCAGCACAGCCTGATGGGGGAAGGGACGGGGAGAAGGGAAGGTGGTGGATGAGGATTGGCGGTAGCAGAGGCAGTGAGGGGTTGAGAACGAGGGATGCGGAAAGGAACCATTGGGAAAACAATCTGAACAGGATAAGTTTGACAGCTTCTGTTTTAAAAGCGTGGAAGGGAGAGTGGTATCAGGTTGCCGGGTGGAAGTTAGACTGGTAACTGGGTGTGTGAATGGCGGTCCAGATGGTTACAATGTAACAAGGGTTGCAATAGGCAACAAGACATGCTGCATAAAGGGATAAGTTGATGTGGGCAATATGAAGATAGTTGAGAAGAGGAAAGGGTGACAGAATGCAGAATGGTTACCGGGTAACGGGAGTGCAGAGGCAGGCTGAACTCCACTGAGAATGAGACTTCGTCTTCCCCCTCACGCACGCCCACTTCCCCCTTCCCCTCCCCCACTGCCACGTCCCTCTCCATCACGGCCACGGTTGCTTCACACCGTGCTGCAGGCTGCTCCAGCTCCACCGGACCTACCATCCAGGCTCGGTCGCCCTCTGGTTTGGAAGTGGACGGGAGGAAGGGGAGCGGGGAAAGGAGGGAGGAGGGCAGGAGAGGCGAGAGACGAGGCAGAAGGGAGGGGTTGAAAGAAAAAGCCGTATCAGCAGCAACAGAACCATGATTACTGGCGGTCACTATCCCAGTGCGCCCCACGCCCTCACTGCACACTCTTCCCCCTTTCACTGCGCATGTCCCTTCCTCACTGCGCACCCCCCCCTCCTCAATGTGCGCCCTTCCCCCCACCCACTTCGCCGCAACCCCCCTTGGCCTTCACTGGCTGTCAGCCAAATTTGAGAGGCCCCTTTGAAGAACCGCCTGAACATGCCTCTTTTGTACTCACTGCTTGCCCCCTTTGCCTCCCCCGCCCCCGCTCACCTCACCTCACCTCACCTCACCTGCTCTCAGAATCCGCTCCACCTCTCAACTGGACTCACTGCGTTCTGCTCACTGCGCATTTCCCCTGCCTCACGTGCCCCCCCCCCCCATTCTCCCCCCCCCCTTTTCCTTTACAATCTCAAGCGCCCCCCTCACCTGGTCGCACGATTCGCTCCAGCTCAAACGGATCGGCGTACAGCCCACGTGGCACAGGTTGCTCCAAACGTATTGTGAAACGTGTCCTCCCTGCTGCTCCACTGCTTTCCACGCATTCACCAGCAGCAGTGCAGCTACTGAGCTCTGGAACCACTCTGCACCCATCTGTCGGCCGCTCCTCCTCTCCATCGTTCGTTCTCCCTCCTTCCGTCTCTCCCTCATTCCCATGGTAACCGCGGCTCCCCGTTCTAGTAACGGGCGCTTTTCTGCACGCTACGCGCGCACCGCCTGGATGATTTGGACGGAACACATCGGCGCGGCATGCCACGTGGAGCGACGTGCGCAGCACGCGGTGCGCCCCGCGGCCCTCGAGGCTCCGCGCGGCGACCCGCGCTGCGCAAGGCGCGGAGGGGAGGCGGATGGGATGCGGGAGCACGAGCGGCAGGAGGGAGAGGAGCAAGAAAAGGAGCGCAAATCGCGGGGCCATGGCGAACACGGAAGAGACTATGGAGCGATACTTGTTACGGAGCGATATTCGACTAATATGATTGATCCGCAATGCTTCGTGGCGCCGTTCTCTGGCCGAGAACACGTGTCCCGAAGCGCTGCGACGCGGCACGAATGTTTCCTATAGGCTAGCATACTAAGCCCAGCAGTGAGATATGACTAAATCCGTCCGAGTTTCCGTCAGGAAAATTAGCCCACTCCATGCACATAAATGTGATCGGAACTTGGAAGCACTATCATTTGGAAGCAAGCATTCTACTCGGTGGGACAAACTCCATATTTCAGTGGTCTGATGATGATGTGTGCTAGCGTGGGTAATTTCAGGTTTAGATCGTTTACATTCGGTTCCGACCCCGTGCACGGATGAGGGCGAAGTCAGGGCGAGGTCAGGTTATACATTTCGCATGGGTTAACAGTTCTTGTAACGTGGTCCAAAACGGTCTAGCACGGTGAAAAACAGTTCTCGACATTTACCGCTCTGCACCGTGTTGAAACAAAGTTAACCGCAGTGAGCGTACAAAAAGTTGTACAACCTGACTTCGCCCTCAGGTTATACATTTCTCACGTGTTTACAGTTCTTGTATTGTGGTTCAGAACGTTCCAGCACGGTGAAAAGCGTTTCTTGGCTTGTACCGCTCTGCACCGTGCTGAAACAATGTCAACCGCAGTAGACGGACAGAAGGTTGTACAACCTGACGTCGCCCTGAGCAAAAGCTTGTCGTGGGGTTGGTGGAGTTCAGCGCGGTGGTGACAGGTGTACAGTGTTGACGGAACTTATTAATATTGTTGATGCAGCAAGCGAAACCGAATCGGAAGAAATATAAGCCGCAATGCACCGCACTGATTCTTCTACTTATGAAGCGCATCGAAATTAGGGTTACCGTACCATCCCTTCGGAGTCGAGCTAGCACGAATCGCGGACAGCTGACTTGTACATAAACGGGTAGCGGCTACCTCTGCTGCTGACCTTTTCACTACTGTCGCCGCTTTTACCTCTGCTCGGTATTGTAGCGTCGCACACCTCGCCGCACATCTCGCCGCACATCTCGCCGCGCTTCCCGCCATGTTGTTCCACGCGGCGGGCGCGGAGGGCAGTCGGCCGACGTTCTTCGAGATGGCGGCGGCGGACTTCCTCCCCGCCTCGCTAAAAGCCGCCGCGTTATACGCTCTCGGGGTGCGTGCAGCATTACACGTTTCATGATGCCACTTGGAGGAAAAACGGGAAAAGGAGGGGGCCGTAACGCGAAAAACTGACGTGTCAACTTATTCCGCTTCGGGGGAGGGGGGAAGAGGAGAAAGGGGGGACACACTGCCGCTACACACTGCCGCTTCCTTGCTCTCTTCCTCTCATCCCTTGCCTGACAGGTGCTGGCACAGCACCGCCCCTCGCTGCACCGACTGCTGAACCACAGCGATGAGCTCGCTGCTGCTGCCTTGAGTGTGTAAAGAGCTGTCTCGCTGCACTCCTCTACCGTTCCTTCCCCCTCGTTTGTCCCCTCTTCCCGCCGTCCCTCTCTGCGTGCAGGTGTTGGCGCAGCGACGAGCTCTCTGCTGCTTGAGTGTGTGAAGAGTCATCTTAAAGCACACTTCCCTTTCCTACCCGCCTTCCTTCCCCTCTCCCTCCCCCTCTTCCTGTCCCCTGCTCTCCAGGTATTGGCACAGCACCGCCCCTCCCTGCACCGCTTGTTGGACCACAGTGACGAGCTGCTGCTGCCGCGAGGGCTGCTGCTGCTTGCTGCTGAGGCATCAAGTGCACGACGAGTCGTCCCACTGAACACCGCCTCGGCCCTTCTCTCTGCTGCTGCTCCCGTGACGGCTGCTTGCAGCACAGGCATTGAGTGCATGGCGAGTATGCTGTGCCAATACCTGTCTCATTGCTCGCCGCCGCGTCCCTGCCCTGTTCCTCCCCTCCCTTCTGCCACTGACAGGTGTTGGCACAGCACCGCCCGTCGCTGCACCGCCTGCTGGACCACAGCGACGGGCTCTGCTGCTTCTCAGGCATTGCCCTCCTCCCTGCCCTATTCCTCTCCTCCCTTGCTCCACAGGTGTTGGCCCAGCAACGTCCCTCCCTGCACCGTCTGTTGGACCACAGCGACGAGCTCTCTGCTGCTGCGCTGCTGCTGCTCGAGTGGCATTCCCTCAAGACGCATGGTACTAAGCTGCACTCTTTATTCGTTATTAGCTCTTGTTGTGTGCAGGATTACTACTGTTGCTGCCTTGCTGCTTGTAGAATGACACTCGCTAAAAGAGCTGATGCACTACATTCTATTCCCATAACCACCCCCTTCCTTACATATTACCCCCATGCTTCCTGATGCTGCATGTCCGCCGTTTCTTTCCCTCGTCGCCTCTCTATTGCCCCTTTCCTCCTCACGCTTCCCCAACTTCGCCTCCCCACTGCTTCCCTCCATCCTCCCCCCAGGTGCCTCATTTGGCGAGTCCATGTACGGCCTTCGCCGCATCTCCACCGTTCCCCACCGCCCTTCACCCAGCCAAGCACCATTACGGACAGGGGCCACAGCAGGGGGGGCAGCAGGAGGGGCGGAGGGGGCAGGCAGAGGAGAGAGGGCGGCAGGGGGGCAGGAGGGCGGGTCGGCATCGTATGGCATGTCTCGCAAGCAGCGGGCGCTTTCGCTTCTCTTTCTGGTCAGTTGGAGTTTAGGGTTGGGTTTCTAGATCAAGGGGTTCTAGTTGGGGATGAAGTGGGTATTCTCTGGTTAGGGGTGAATATGATGAATTCTCAGCGGTTGCTTCACAGGTGCCTCAAGTATGTGATATATGCACCCAATACCTGCCCTTTCCCGTTCGTCTCTCGACTACACCCAGTACCCGTTGTTGAATGCCAGATTTTCCTGCCGTGCCTGCGTGCCAAGCTGCATGCTCTGTGTGCCATATACCTGTGATGCTGCACCCTGTACCCATCCTTACCCGTTTACTCCACTACACCCATACCCGTTATTGCATACCAGGTGCTCCTGCCCTACCTGCGCGCCAAGCTCCACGCCCTGTTTGCCGCCCGTCAGAGGCAGAGGCAGGCCCGCGCGCTGTGGGTGGGGGGGGATGGGGGGGACGATGGGTGGGGGGAAGCAGTGGAGGGGGAGTGGGGGCCGGGAAGAGATGGGGGAGACGCGGGAGTGAGGCAAGGGGATGGGGATGGGTATGATGAAGCCATTGGTGGTGGGGAGCACAGTGAGAGTGGCAGCAGTCCTACCAGCATTGCCTCTCTTGGTTCCCTGACTCGGCCAGAACTGCTGGATGATGGCCCGGGGTTGAGGGAAGAAACGCCAGGGGGAGAGGGTGTGGAAGCAGCAGCACGAGAAAGCCAGGGAAGTGAAGAATGGGGAGCAGGAGAGGGGCAGGCAGGCGGGCAGGAAGGGCAGGTGGTCACAGGAGGGGCTGCTGCTGCCACTGATGGCACTGCTGTTGCAAGAACTGCTGCAGGGAGACATGGTGTGATTAGCAACAGAGGCAGCAGGGGCAGTGCGAGGGGTAGCAGGAGGTGGCGGCAGGTGGTGCGAGTGCTGCGGTGGGTGCAGCGACGGGCGGTGAGGGGGGCTGCTGTGGCGTACCCCTGGGTGCAGGCACCATATGAAGGTGAGGCGGTGTGGGTTTGTAACTGGTTGGACTAGGCTGGAGCTGTACGGAATACACGCCATGCCTGCCTCACTTGCAAGTGGCAACTTCTAAGACCTCTGACTTGTAAGACGTCTCAAAAGACCTCTGACATGTAAGACGTCTCAAAAGACCTCTGACATGTAAGACGTCCAAAAGACCTCTGACTTGTAAGACGTCTCAAAAGACCTCTGACATGTAAGACGTCTCAAAAGACCTCTGACATGTAAGACGTCTCAAAAGACCTCTGACTTGTAAGACGTCTCAAAAGACCTCTGACTTGTAAGACGTCTCAAAAGACCTCTGACTTGTAAGACGTCTCAAAAGACCTCTGACTTGTAAGACGTCTCAAAAGACCTCTGACTTGTAAGACGTCTCAAAAGACCTCTGACTTGTAAGACGTCTCATTATACCTCTGACTTGTAAGACGTCTCAAAAGACCTCTGACTTGTAAGACGTCTCAAAAGACCTCTGACTTGTAGTACTCTCTGTTGAGAATTCTCAATGGCAACTTCTAAAACCTCTGACTTGCAGTATTCTCTGTTCTTCCCCCTACCCGAGGCCTGTGTTTGATCTACCAGCTGTTGTATGTAACAGGTGCCACGCCTCACCACCAACCTTTCTAACCTCTATGCCTTATTCCTCCTCCTCCCCTCCCCGTCCTCTCCCTCTCCTCCTCCTTCACCAGGCCTGCGTCTGCTGTACCAGCTGCTCTACGTCATGGACGCCACGCCTCACCACCAACCTTTCGAACCTCTGGGCCTTATGCCTCCCCTCCTCCCTTTCCCCCTGCCCCCTTTCTCTTCCTCCCTCACCAGGTGTGTGTCTGCTGTACCACCGTGTGAGCTCGGTACCTTGTTCGTCCTCCTCTCCCCCCATCCCCTTCCCCCCTCCCACCAGGCGTGGAGGTGACTTTTGAGTCGACTCAAAACTCACCAGGCGTGTGTCTGCTCTACCAGCTGCTCTACATGATGGACGCCACGCCCTACTGCTACTCGCCTATGCCAACCTAACTCCACCACCCCTCATTCTTCATCTTCCCTCTCCCTCCCACCAGGCGTGTGTCTGCTGTACCAGCTGCTCTATGTGATGGACTCCACGCCTCACCACTTACCGTTGTAAGCTCTGTGCCTTGTTCCTTCCCTTTTCCCCCACGTCCCCCCCTTCTCCCACACCACCAGGCGTGTGTCTGCTCTACCAGCTGCTCTACGTCATGGATGCCACGCCTTACTACTCGCCCGTGCTGCACCTCCTCTCCCTCTCGCTGCGCCGAGCCACACCGCAAGAGCTGGTGAGCCGGCATGAACTCTCACATCACCACAGGAGCTGGTGAGTTGGCAAGCCTGTGTGTGAATTGATGCGAATATAATATGTGTGTATATGGTCATGTAAGTGTGAGTACATTTGAGTCATTTCTACACATTCTCCTCTGTCTCTGCCTCTCCTTCTGTTGCTGCCTTTTACTTCCGCCTCTACCCGTCAGCATCAAAAGCGTGGTGAGCGTCCTCAAAGAAAGCATTTCTTTGCCTGTCCTTGAAAATGAGCTCTTGTGATACCTCAATCGCATCATTCCTTCCCTCCGTACCATACAGGCAGAGGCCTCTTCCTCCATCTCCACCCGCCGTCAGCGAGAGTTTGAGCGCCTTCCAGGCCCACCTGTGTTCCGGGTGAGATTTTAGGGTTAATATGCTGCAAAATGGGTGTTCTACCAGGGTTAGTAGCCTGCAAAGTGGGGTGTTCTATCCGTGATTGCTGCTGGTGTTGTCGCTGCTGCTGCCGCTGCTTAAGTCTTCCTTGTCACTGCATCCCCTCTTCTTTCCCGTCCCGCAAACCAGGCCATGCAAGCAGCGCTCCTTAAAGCCCTCTATTTCACCATGGACTATGCCCAGACGTCTGTCATTGCTGCTGTCTTTGCCTTCAAGGTACGCTTCCTAAGGTTGAAACAAAAGAGAAGAAAATAAAATACACAAAGAAAATGGTCGCATGCTGAACAGTCTCCATCTCCTCGCCCTCGCCTTGTGTCCCTTGCAGTTGGTTGACAACCATCAACTGGCATGCTCATGCCCCCAATAAATGCCAAGCAAAATGCCTCTCTGACAGTCTTCCTGCTCGAGGCACGAATGACAAGGCAGGACATCCGTGCTTGCTTCCATTTTTTCATGAACCCACCAGATGGCCGAGTGGTGGTACCAGACGGGAGAGCAGAAGCTCAGGGCGTCTTATTGCCATGCCATACCCTATCCCTGCTCACACCTCTCTGCTTGCCCTGCTTGCTCCTTTGCCTCCACTCCCTCGTTCTCAACACCCCATCAGATGGCCGAGTGGTGGTATCAGACGGGCGAACAGAAGCTGAGTGCGCCAACCGTGTACCCGCCACCGCCACCCCCACCTCCTCCCAAGGCAAGTTCTTTTCTTCAAAATTACGACAGCAAGCTCAGCGCTCCCACTGTGCCCTCTGCTCCACCATCATCCCCACCACCCCCAAGGCGAGGGCAGAAAAACGGTCAACCCACTCCCATCATCCATTTGTCTTACACGCCATTTCTTTGAGCCGATTCCCTTGTAACCCATTTCCTTCAGCAATTCCTTTTTTATCCTTTTCCTTCATCCCCTTCCCTTACAAGCCACTCGTGTCAAGCCATTCCCATATTATCATTTCCCTTCAGCCCATACGCTCGCAAGCCACTCCCTCGTCACCCATTCTCAGATAACTCGTTACTTTATAACTCATTCCCTTGTCTTCCCTTTTGTCTGGCCCAGGGTAGCCCCTGCAGGGGATCCCTCCCACTGCGTGCAGGCCCAACCCTGTGCTTTCTCATCCTCTGCTTTTGCTGCCAATCCCTGTTATCCCAACCGTCTCCCCCGTTTCCCCTTCTCTCCCTCCAGGTGGCCCCTGCAGGCATCCCAGTGCCGGCCGATCGCTCCCTGTGTCCGCTCTGCCTCTGCCGCCGCACCAACCCCACCGCCGCTGCCACCTCCGGCTTCATTTTCTGCTACCCCTGCATCTTTGCCTACGTGGATAAGGTTGGTAACCGTGTAACCCGGGCTGTAACTCCGGCTTCATCTTCTGCTATCCCTGCATCTTCGCCTATGTGGATAAGGTTGGTAACCGTGTAACCCCAGCTTCATTCTGTGTACCCCTGCATCTTTGCATACGTGGACAAGGCAAGTAATTCTTCACCCTGTGCTGATTGAAACAAATGTATACTGCCTCCGCTGCATTTTCGCCCACGTGGAAAGGGCAAGTACCAGTGCAATGGCGGAGGATCTTGCCTTCAATCCTCGCGTGTTGTTCACCTCATGCTACCACTGCGCCGTTGGTCATGTTGTGTTCTTTCTGCTCACATGTTCGCCTATCTTGCCAAGGTCAAAGGTGGCACTTGTTAGAAAACATGCCCAATGAGTGTTAGTCGCCTTTGCGGAATCGACTGTTTTGAGGGTAGGTGTCCAATGTGGTGCGCATGTTGAATCTTCTATTTTAACACCGTTAGAAGCAGCCTCACTAGAGCTCGTTCTGTATGTTCTGCAAAAGGGTTGCATGCGTGATATTTGATTTTTTCGTTTTCCAGCTTTTCAGCATGGTTTACATTACTTTGACGCAATCTGATGTTCTTTTCTGTCGCCTCCCCTCTGTGCTGTCTCCCCTCCCCGTCCTTTTTCCTATCCGACAATTCCCATCTCTCGCTTCTACGCTCCTCTCCTCTTTGCTCCTGCATCTCCTCTCAACCCTCCCTTCCACCATCCCACCAACATCTTCGCTCTCCAGTTTGGTCGCTGCCCCATCACCCACCACCCCACCACTGTGGACCAACTCAGGCGTCTTTTTCCAGATGCGTAACACTCTTACATTACTGAAAAGTGTTCTTTCCAACTTATGCGTTGAATCAAAAGACTAGAGAGGGTTGCCCCAGTTCCAGCTCGGAAACAGCTCAGGCAGGCACCTCCTTGCCGATGCGACACTGCACCCCTGGATGGGCTTGTTTCCAGTGTAGGCACCAATTCCAGACGCATACTGCTGTACACATTTGGTAGCACCAGCTTGTTGCACAATGTAGGTAGTAAGAAATTGTGTATTGATGCGTCGCGGAAATGCACAACACAATGATATTGAATCAAGCATTCTGTGATTTCTTTTAATACGTATAATTGAACAGTTTCACCGAGCATTAACCCATAACAATCCACATTTTGTAAAACATTTTAGAGTATGGATTTTACAGTAATTGAAATCTGTGAAAACACTTTTAACAGCCTTAAGGCTCGTTGTGCATGACAGTAACGCAAGCAAGGCATAACGGGCATGGCAGTAACGCTCCGCGCCACTTGCTGGTTCCGGTAGGTGGGGGGCGGCACCTTGCGCCGTACCGGGCCGCCTTGTCGAGCTACAAGATCCATGCACCTGCCGCCAGAAACACGATTCCTCCTCCCCTCCTCTCCCCCAGTCCTCGCTATCGCCTTATTCTGTACTGTGCGGTGCAGTGTGCTTCGTTACGTTACGCATGCATCTGTCCTCCCAAGCAGCGAGTGCTAGTGTACCGTAACCGACGTGACAATGTACAGTTGGAAATAAAAGCAGAGGATCCGGACTTTGAGAAGGGTAATATACGGTTATAGAACGGTGCAGTTTGATGACTGTCTGTATCACGTCGGCTGGGCTTGCGGGGTTGTTGAGTGATGAAGAGACTGTAGAGTGCCTGGTGGGTGCACTCGTACCACAGGGGAGAAGAGCAAGCTGCGAACTTCGGCTTCGACTGGAGGAGGAATTCGGCTAGGTCTGCTCACAGACGCACCAGGCCTGTAGTCAGCCCGCCGTTTCATTTCCATTGTCTGGCAATGCTGGGGAGTAGCGGGCTGTTCTAGTAGCAAGAGGTCGTTGGAAGCGCGGAGGCCTCGAGACTCTATTGACGTGAAGGGGATTTGTAGCAAGCGCTGATCGGCTCTTCTTCCCCGTGACACGCCGCTCGACGCATCGAAGCTTGCCCTTTTTTCCCTGGGCCCCGCCAAAGCCGCGCATTTTCCGCCACGATGCCTTCGCCTCGCGCTGTCGATTCGCCGCCTCGCCATTCGACGATCCCCACCTTCCGCTGCCGCCAGAGCCGTTCCGCCGCCCGCGTATACCCCGCGCGCGCATCGCGCTCCCCTTCCGCTCATTCACCCTCCGCGCGCTTCCCCCGTCGTGGCCGCGTCGGGGCTTCCGCCCTTCCGGGGACTCGGTGCGCAGCATGGCTGGCAGCTGTCGCAGTCGCAGTCGCCGTCGTCGCAATGGTGTCGCCTGCGACTGCTGGGCGACCCAACGTGCTGGATAACTTCCTCCCGCCCTGCCCCACCCTCGCCGAACCCACGAGTGCGCCTTTCCCCCTCCCCTTTCCCCCTCCCCTCCTCTCTTCCCCCTCTCGGCCTCCCTCCTCCTCGTTTCTACTCCCTCTTCCCCTCCTCCTCCACCTCCCCGTCTCCCTCCCCCTCACCGCCTTCTCCCTTTTCCCTCCCCCTCCCGGTTCCCTCCTCTTCGTTTTCTCCCTTCCTCTTGAATTTCCTCCTTCCGTCCGCCCATCCCCCCTCCCCACTGCCCCTCACTCTTCGCCGCATTCCCTCTCACCTCCCTCCCCTGCTTCCCCTTTACCCTCCCCCCCTTCAATCTCCTCTTTACTTCTCCCCCTCCCTGGCAGCGTACAAGATGTGGAGCGACCCGGCGACATGGGCAGGCGGGCCCATCCCAGGCCATTCTGCTCGACACCTCCCCCATCGCGCTCACGTTGCTCAACATCCGCGGCTTCCTGCGCGTGCTCGACTCCCGCCTCACATCTTCTTCCTCCTCCCCTCTTCTTCTTCCTCCCCTCCCCTCCCCTTTCCCCTCCCCATCCCCCCCTCCGCTTCTCCTTTTCCCTCCATTCAGCCTACAAGAAGTGGAGCGACCCAGCCTCATGGCCGGGAGGGACCATCCCAGGCCAGGGCGACGCCGTCGGCGCCAACGTCGCCATCGCGTGCGGGGAGGCAATCCTCAGTCCCCCTCCCCTGCTCCCCTCCCTCCCCACCAGCGTACAAGAAATGGAGCGACCCGGCGACCTGGGCGGGCGGGTCCATCCCGGGCCAGGGCGACGCCGCGGGAGCCAACGTCACCATCGCGTGCGGGGAGGCCATTCTCCTCGACACCTCGCCCGTCGCCCTCACTCTCCTCAACATCCGCGGCTTCCTGCGCGTGCTCGACTCCCCCGCACTCCCCAAAATCGACCTGTCGGCGGCGTTCGTAGTGGTGCAGGGGAACTTCTCCATCGGCACGCCGCAGCAGCACTTCCGGCAGCGGATCAAGATCACGCTCACGCCTAACCCCAACAACAGGGCGGACTATCTGTTCACGGAGAATCTTCCCGCGGAGCCCGCGTTTCCACGCAACCTCGGGCACAAGGCGTTTGCCGTGGTGAGTGATTGAATGAGTGGTTTAGTAGCGTTCGTAGTGGTGCAGGGGAATTTTTCCATCGGCACACCGCAGCAGCACTTCAGGCAGCGGATCAAGATCACGCTCACGCCTAATCCCAACAACCGCGCGGATTATTTGTTCACTGAGAATCTTCCGGCTGAGCCTGCGTTTCCGCGGAACCTTGGGCACAAGGCGTTTGCTGTGGTGAGTGATTGAGCGAGTCTCCTCTGTTCTCTCTCCGCCTCTGTTCTGCTACCCTCCTCCGCCCTCCTCTCCCCTCCTCCCCACTCTCTCCCCGCTCCCTCTCCCCTCACCTCACCCCCCCTCCTCTCCCCAACCTCCTCTTCTCCCAATGGCTCCTCTGTTGTTTTCACTTGAGCGGTCAGGTGAAAGTTACGTCCTAGTTGATACAAGTCTGTTGTTTTCCGTCGCCCTTATCCACCTCTGACACACACATTTTGTTGATTTGATACTCTTTAATCTGTTGCTGTCAGGTGGGCGGGCAGGTGGATTTCCACGGCATGCCAGGTGGCAGCAGCACGCCCGCGTGGACGAAGCTGACAGCGACAGCTCAGCCCAACGACCTGGTGATAACAGTGCAGGATGACGTCAGCGCGTGGCCTCTGGACGCCTTCGTTGTTGTCACATCCACCGACTATTTCCCGGACCAGGCCGAGGTCGTGGGGATTATCGATGGTATGTTGCGGAGCCATGGATGGAGGGTGGAGATAGTCTGGCCAGTTACGTGTGTGTGGGACGTGCGTGGGGGAATAGCTGGTGTCACATCCACCGACTACTTTCCAGACCAGGCAGAGGTCGTGGTCGTGGCCGTAAGGAGGGAAACCACTTGCAAACAGTTTGGAGTTCCCAAGAGAGTGCCAGGCAGGCTCATTGCAATACACTACTACCTAATCACCTCTCGCCTTCCCCAACTCCCTCCCTCCAGTGGTGGCGCCCCCTTGAAGCGGCTCAAAGACTGTAGTTTGAGAAGCTTCTTCGCTTGACTTGACCCGCGACGGAAGGGCGTGCTCTGACCAGACTCTCCATCATGCTCAACCCTCCATCCCCTCCTCCCTCCCAGTGGGCCCTCCCCTCAGGCGGTTCAAACAAAACTTCCTTGACAAACAAACCACTCCGCCTGATGCACTTTGGAGATCCCAAGGGCGTGCCGGACGGCTATGGCGGATTCATGGACCAACGGGCCGAAGTGGCCCTCCTCAACCGCACCATCGCCATCACAGCACATCCCTGCTGCCTAGCCTTCACTCTGGCCTCTGGTTGCTCTGCCACCGCTCGAACCACCACGCTCAACCATTCCGGACCCTCCCTCCCTCTTGCCCGCTGTCCCTCCCTCCCTCCGTCCTCCTCTCTCCCCCTCCCTTCAGTGGTGGCTCTCCCCTCCGGCAGCTCAAAAAACTTCCTGGAAAAAACTCTCCGGCTGATGCACTTCGGAGATCCCAAGGGCGTGCTTCACCAGAACCGCTCACCATGCTCACTGTTCCAACTCCTCTCTCCCTCACCCTCCTCCAAACTCCCCTTTCACCAGTGGTGGCCCTTCCTTCGGGCGGCTCGAAGATATTTTTGGAAAAGCCGCTGCGCCTGATGCATTTCGGAGATCCCAAGGGCATCCCCGACGGCTGGGGCGGCTTCGTGGACCAACGAGCGGAAGTGGCTCTGCTCAACCGCACCATCGCCATCACGGGAACAGACGAGCCCGCGCCGTACCACCGCGAGGGCGGGCACTTCATGATTTTTATGAGCAGCACGCAGCAGTTCATTGAAGGGGTGGAGTTTGCGCAGATGGGGCAGCAGGGCAAGCTGGGGCGGTATAATATTCACTTTCACGTGTGCGGAGATGATGGCGGACGGAGCGTTGTGCGCAAGAACGTGATGCATGACAGCAAGCAGGTGAGAAAAGGCTGGGAAGGGAAGCAGGTGGGGTGAGTGAGAGCAAACAGGGGAGGGATGGGAGCAAGCATGAAAAGCTGGGCCGGTATAACATTCATTTTCACGTGTGCAGGGATGACGGGGGGCGAAGCGTTGTGCGGAAGAACGTGATGCATGACAGCAAGCAGGTGAGAGGCCACTATATCCGAGGGTGGAGGTTTGCGAGAAGCAGGTGAGGGATGGGAGCAAGAAGGGGAAGCTGGGGCGGTATTATTTCCACTTTCACGTGTGCGGGAACGACGGTGGACGCAGCGTGGTGCGGAAGAACGTCATGCATGACAGCAAGAGGTGAGAGGGGATGATATCCAGTTGTGAGGGTTTGTGAGAAGCAGGTGAAGGGTGGGAGGGAGGAAACAGGTGAGAGAGCGGTGGTAGTGGGAAGAAGGTGAGGAGTGGTGCACCTTACTGTCATTTCCCACTCCCAGCACCTTGTCTTGCTGGGTCTCCCTGTATCCCCTTTTCTTCAGCACTGTGTGGTGTGGTGGTGCACGCGGCGTTCAACCAGAGCCTTCCTTTGCCCTCACACTGTTTGTTTGCTCCTTTCGCGCTCACTCTTGCGCCGTCTTTGTCCCGTTCGTTCCACCAGCGCTGTGTGGTGGTGCACACAACATTCAACCTGACAGTGGAAGAGAACGTGGCATACCACACGAGGGGGCACTGCTTCATGGTGGAGGAGGGGGGGGCGGAACCAGCAACGCAAACACCCTCCGTCCTCTGACCGTGTGTTTTTTTCTCTCTTCCTCTTCTCCTCCCTTTCCTGCAGCGCTGTGTGGTGGTGCACACGACATTCAACCTGACAGTCGAGGATAACGTGGCGTACCACACGAGGGGGCACTGCTTCATGGTGGAGGAGGAGGGGGAGACTGGCAACACAACGACACTCCTTGCTCTCACCCTATTCTCTTTGCTCTCTTCCTCGTCTCCTCCCTTTCCCCACCAGCGCTGTGTGGTGGTGCACACGACCTTCAATCTCACCGTAGAGGAGAACGTGGCATACCACACGAGGGGGCACTGCTTCATGGTGGAGGAAGGGGGGGAGACCGGCAACACCTTCCTGCGCAACCTTGGCATCTGGACTCGCGCAGGTGCGGTGAATCTGGTCAAGAGCAGGTGAGGTGGGGCAGCTAGAGGACGGGGCATCTGGATTCTGGACTCGTGCACCAAGGCGGAAGAGACGGATGACAGCCCGTCCACCTTCCCTTGTCCACCTTCCCATGTCCACCTTGCATCCCCACCCCATCCCATGTCCACCTTCCCATGTCCACCTTCCCATGTCCACCTTCCCATGTCCACCTTGTTGGGGTTACACCATTTCATCTCTCTCCCCAACCGTCCCCTTCTCTCCCCCCCACGCCTCCCGGCTTTCCTCTTTCCCTCTCAACAGTGGAAGTTCTCATCCCACCCCACTGTCATCCGATCCCACCAAGCCAGAGAAGACGGGCAACAACCCGACCACCTTCTCACCTACCATACACGCTTCATTGCCCCCCATCCTCCCCTTTCCCCCCCACCCCCATCCCTCTCTTGCCAGTGGAGGCGCTCATTCCGCTGTCATCCGACCCCATGAAGACAGAGGAGGCGGGCGACAATCCGACCACCTTCTCACCCACCCTGCACGCTTCCATGCCCATCGTCCTCCCCCTTCCCTCCCTCCCCTTTCCCCCCTCAACAGTGGAGGTGCTCATCCCACTCTCGTCCGACCCCACCAAGACCGAGGAAACAGATGACAACCCGTCCACGTTTTGGATCACCAACCCCAACAACAACCTCATTGGGAACGTGGCTGCTGGCTCTGAGAACTCGGGGTAAGCTCTTCTGCTACTCTCTGTGCACATCTGACCTTAGACGGGTGGGTGGGGAGCAAGTAACCATCATTGCAGGCAGGGCAGAGCATCACCAACCCCAACAACAACCTCATCGGGAACGTCGCTGCTGGCTCTGAGAACTTTGGGTATGCTCTGAGGACTCGGGGTACGTTGTGATTAGTGCGCCAGCAACCCATCTACCTTCTGGATCACCAACCCCAACAACAACCTCATCGGGAACGTGGCTGCTGGCTCTGAGAACTCGGGGTAAGCTCTTCTGCTCTTCTCTCTGTGCTCGTGTGGCTTTAGACAGCTGCTGGCTCTGAGAACTCGGGGTATGTTTCGATCAGGCCATGTTCTGTGCTGGTTAGAGCACCAACATCATACAGACAGGGGTACGTTGTGATTAGAGCACCAACATCATACAGACAGGGGTACGTTGTGATTAGAGCACCAACATCATACAGACAGGGGTACGTTGTGATTAGAGCACCAACATCATAAGGGTACGTTGTGATTAGAGCACCAACATCATACAGACAGGGGTACGTTGTGATTAGAGCACCAACATCATACAGACAGGGGTACGTTGTGATTAGAGCACCAACATCATACAGACAGGGGTACGTTGTGATTAGAGCACCAACATCATACAGACAGGGGTACGTTGTGATTAGAGCACCAACATCATACAGACAGGGGTACGTTGTGATTAGAGCACCAACATCATACAGACAGGGGTACGTTGTGATTAGAGCACCAACATCATACAGACAGGGGTACGTTGTGATTAGAGCACCAACATCATACAGACAGGGGTACGTTGTGATTAGAGCACCAACATCATACAGACAGGGGTACGTTGTGATTAGAGCACCAACATCATACAGACAGGGGTACGTTGTGATTAGAGCACCAACATCATACAGACAGGGGTACGTTGTGATTAGAGCACCAACATCATACAGACAGGGGTACGTTGTGATTAGAGCACCAGCATCATACAGACAGGGGTACGTTGTGATTAGAGCACCAGCATCATACAGACAGGGGTACGTTGTGATTAGAGCACCAACATCATACAGACAGGGGTACGTTGTGATTAGAGCACCAGCATCATACAGACAGGGGTACGTTGTGATTAGAGCACCAACATCATACAGACAGGGGTACGTTGTGATTAGAGCACCAGCATCATACAGACAGGGGTACGTTGTGATTAGAGCACCAGCATCATACAGACAGGGGTACGTTGTGATTAGAGCACCAGCATCCCGTCCACGTTCCGGATCACCAACCTCAGCTATAACAATTTCACTTGCACCCGACAGACAGTTGCTTCCGTTGCTCCCTCGCTCCATACCCCTTTGCTCCCCTCCTCCTCCCTCCAATGTACACTTTCTGGATCTCCCAGCACCAACGGCCCCCTTTGGCATTTACCTCTCTGCTCCATATCCCTTACCTCCCCTTACCACTCTTCCCCCTCCCTCACTTCCCTCACCACCCACTAACCAGTTATTGGATGGAGCTGAGAGAACCCTGTGCGCGGATTCACTCTCTCCTACCCAGACTGAAGGCCACTGTGCCACACGCCCTTGCCCATGCCCTGTGCTTTCCACCTCCTCTTCCTCTTTCCTCTCCCTCCCAACCAGCTATTGGATGGAGCTGAGGGACAGGGTGCGCGGCTTCACGCTCTCCTACCCCGGGCTCAACGCCACAGTCCCCGCCAACGGCCCCTTTGGCATCTACCGGGATAACGTGGCTCACAGCAACAGAGGGCCGGGGTGGAGGACGTATCCCAAGGGGGTGCGACCCAGGCAGACTTGGTCGCTGGACTCTCCCATCCCTCAGGTAAGGGTGAAGGGCTCGCGTGGTTCAAGACCTAGGTGATCTCTGGGCCGACTGAAATGTCAACGCCACCGTCCCTGCCAACGGTCCCTTTGGCATCTACCATGACAACGTGGCTCACAGCAACCGAGGTCCGGGGTGGAGGACTTGTCCCAAGGGAGTCAGACCAGGCAGACATGGTCCCTTGACTCTCCCATCCCTCAGGTAAGTGGGGGGAAACAGGGGGTCCACCATCAGCTGGCTGCCACTCCCTTATGTCCTCGAACCCCTCACGACCCCACTCCACCGCTCCCCCCACCCGCGGTGGCAGTGGAAGCCCTCTACGGGCACCATCAGTGGACTGCTGCTCGCTTGCTTGCACAATGCATGTGCTCATGCATGTGTGTGTATGCGCACATCCCCACACGTCCCCACCCTCTCCCGCCTCCCGCAGTGGCAGTGGAAGCCGTCTACAGGCACCATCAGCGGGCTGCTCTCTTCTTTTACTCGCACAATGCACATGTCACGTGTACATAACTCATACGCGTATGCCTATGCCTATGCCTACGCCCCACCCCACCCACCACCCGTAGTGGCAGTGGAAGCCGTCTACAGGCACCATCAGCGGGCTGCTGCCTTACTTGGCGTTACGTGTACAAATCTCATATGTGTGTACACACACTCACCCCCACCCGAAACCTTGCCCCACCCGCAGTGGCAGTGGAAGCCGTCTACAGGCACCATCAGCGGGCTGTTGCTCTACAAGCAATCCGGAGACGGGTGAGTGAGAGTGGTTTGGAGGGGCGGTGAGTGGCTTGGAGGGGCGGTGAGTGGCTTGGAGGGGCGGTGAGTGGTTTGGAGGGGCGGTGAGTGGCATGGAGGGGCGGGTAAGTGAGTGAGTGGATTGAAGGGCAGCAAGATGGCTCTTGCGTAAAATCTTTGACACTTTTCACGCCCCAAACTGTCTATCTGAGACCAGTCTATGCTGTGCTAGAATTGAGGTGGGGTCACAACTCCCACTAACTACCCCACCTTCTCTTCCAACCCCCTACTTCTCCCAACCACCAGTCTGTTCGTGCACAATTTAGATGGGCTCATCATCACCAACTTGCCGACAATCGCCAGGGGGTGAACCTGCTGGGCAACACGGGCGTGAAGGTAGCAGACAGCCGCACTCAGTCCTTCTGAGAATTTAGCCTGCCGGACGGAACACACCGTCTCTTCCCCACTCCCCCCCACCCCACCCCTTCTCCTGCCTCCCCCCCCCAACGCGCGCCAGTCTGTTCGTGCACAATTCAGATGGGCTCATCATCACCAACAGCACCTTTGCTGACAACCGGCAGGGGGTGAACCTGCTGGGCAACACGGGCGTGAAGGTAGCAGACAGCCGGTTCATTGGGGTGACCCCCAACTATGGCAACCCACGCATGTGTGACTCCACGCCGCAGATGTGTGGGCCTGTCACTGGCTGCGAGTGAGTATAGCCTGTGATGGGAGGGTTTCAGTCAGTATTGGGATGGAGCAGAGGGAGTGAGGGAGCAGGGAACAGACTGAGAGGGTGACAGAGAGCCGGTTGGTTGGGGTGACCCCCAACTACGGCAACCCGCGCATGTGTGACTCCACGCCGCAGATGTGTGGCCCTGTCACCGGTTGAGAGTGAGTGCTGATGGGGGGTGTGGGTGGGGAGTGAGGAAGCAGAGGAGTGAGGAAGCTGAGGAAGTGATAAAGAAGAGGGTGTGCGGCACCAGAGGGAGTGAGGGAGCAGCAGCAGGGATGAGAGAGCAGGGGGGATTTAGAGAATATCCAGGTAGTGCACTGGAAGAACCCCATTTTTGGCTTCACCAATCTGTGCGCCGTGCTGTGCTCCTGTGTGTGGGCATGTGCTTTCGTGTGCTTCCCCCTCGCAGTTTCCCCCTGGCCCCCGGGCAGCAGGGCCGGTCACAGGTGGTCGCATTGGAAGAACCCCATCTTCGGCATCATTATCACTCTCTGTGCTGTTTTTGTGTGTGTGTGGGTATGTGTGTTCGTGTGCCTCCCCACGCAGTTTCCCCCTGGCACCAGGGCAGCAGGGGCGGTCACAGGGGTGGTCGCACTGGAAGAACCCCATCTTCGGCATCATCATCGACCAGCCCACCTTCGGATTCGACTTCGCCCGCGCCCATGCCATCTCCAACTGCCGGTCAGTGCCTTGCCCATGCCATGCCGTCTGTAACTGCCGCTGGGGAGTCTTAAGAGGCTGAGACGTCTCAAACTCCCATCTTCGGCATCATCATCGACCAGCCCTCCTTTTGGTTCGACTTAGCGTGCGAGCATGCCATCTCCAACTGCCGGTGAGGGTCTCAGGACCTTGCCCTCTCTCCATCCACCCATCTGCTCACGCCCATCCGTCATCTCTTGGTGAATTCTTACACCACCCCTTCTCCCCAACCTCTTTCCTGGCCTCTTTCCGCACACAATCTCATCCCTCCCCACTGCTCCACACCCCTTGGAACCTCACCCCACGGCGCCCTACCTGACTTCACCGCACTGAACCTCTGTGCAGGTTCCACGCGTTTGACAGCACGTGCCGCCTAGCTGCTGCCATCGGCACGGGCATCAACGGAGCTCCCAAGGACACATGGGCCACGGCCACCAGCGTGCAGGTGAGAGCCTTTCTTTCTTATTGCCTATGGTTGGTGGCGACCGTTGTGCTGCGTGCACCCTCCACCTTCATTGTGCTGCCATTGGCGTGGATGGGGGCATCAACGGAGCTCCCACGGACACGTGGGCCACAGCCACCAGTGTGCAGGTGAGAGCCTTTCTTTCTTATTGCCTATGGTTGGTGGCGACCGTTGTGCTGCGTGCACCCTCCACCTTCATTGTGCTGCCATTGGCGTGGATGGGGGCATCAACGGAGCTCCCAAGGACACATGGGCCACGGCCACCAGCGTGCAGGTGAGAGCCTTTCTTTCTTATTGCCTATGGTTGGTGGCGACCGTTGTGCTGCGTGCACCCTCCACCTTCATTGTGCTGCCATTGGCGTGGATGGGGGCATCAACGGAGCTCCCACGGACACGTGGGCCACAGCCACCAGTGTGCAGGTGAGATGGGGGCTCCACATGCATGCAACATGGTCGTTCACCTCACTCACCGGCTGTTACCACTATGAGCACTGTGCGCCTTCGTGCTGCTGCCATTGCACCAGCAGTACCACTGACCTCTTTCTCCTCCTCAACCACATTTCTCCTTCTCCCGTCCATGCCCCCACCCCTCTCATCCCAACCCTCTCATCCCACCCAAATCATCCGACCCCTCTCAACCCATCCAATCTGATCCCACCATGGCAGGCTGTGACAGGCACGCCAGGCACCAACATGCTTTACTTCCCGCCCCGCAACTTCACCTTTCCCGTGAGTGTTGCTGAAGCACATGCACTCACTGAGTTTATGGAATTAAGGCCTCTGCAGTCCAGTTTTAGGACGTCTCACAACTCTCTCTCGCAACTTCACCTTTCCCGTGAGTGTTGCTGAAGCACATGCACTCACTGAGTTTATGGAATTAAGGCCTCTGCAGTCCAGTTTTAGGACGTCTCACAACTCTCTCTCGCAACTTCACCTTTCCCGTGAGTGTTGCTGAAGCACATGCACTCACTGAGTTTATGGAATTAAGGCCTCTGCAGTCCATTTTTAGGACGTCTCACAACTCTCTCTCGCAACTTCACCTTTCCCGTGAGTGTTGCTGAAGCACATGCACTCACTGAGTTTATGGAATTAAGGCCTCTGCAGTCCAGTTTTAGGACGTCTCACAACTCTCTCTCGCAACTTCACCTTTCCCGTGAGTGTTGCTGAAGCACACGCACTCACTGAGTTTATGGAATTAAGGCCTCTGCAGTCCAGTTTTAGGACGTCTCACAACTCTCTCTCGCAACTTCACCTTTCCCGTGAGTGTTGCTGAAGCACATGCACTCACTGAGTTTATGGAATTAAGGCCTCTGCAGTCCAGTTTTAGGACGTCTCACAACTCTCTCTCGCAACTTCACCTTTCCCGTGAGTGTTGCTGAAGCACATGCACTCACTGAGTTTATGGAATTAAGGCCTCTGAAGTCCAGTTTTAGGACGTCTCACAACTCTTTCTCGCAACTTCACCTTTCCCGTGAGTGTTGCTGAAGCACATGCACTCACTGAGTTTATGGAATTAAGGCCTCTGCAGTCCAGTTTTAGGACGTCTCACAACTCTCTCTCGCAACTTCACCTTTCCCGTGAGTGTTGCTGAAGCACATGCACTCACTGAGTTTATGGAATTAAGGCCTCTGCAGTCCAGTTTTAGGACGTCTCACAACTCTCTCTCGCAACTTCACCTTTCCCGTGAGTGTTGCTTGGGCACACGTGGCAAGCCCTCGGCCGTGGTTGAGTTCTGCTAGCAGTGTGGGCGGTGGTTAGCCGTCGTCCCATATTCATAAGCCTGGCCTTTGGCTCACTATGCCAGCTGTTAGCCCTCTAATCACCTCAGCATCCCCACTTCCCCACTACCTTCTAGCCATCAAAACCGCCCTGCTAGCACCTTTTCTCTATGTCTTACCCACATCCCTTTTTCCTCTATTTCTTACCCACCACTACCCACCTTCACAGGGCGGTGACGTGAACCTTGGAGGAGAAGCAACAGACCTCTACACCCTGCGGGACAAAGACGGCTCTCTGCTCAACGCCTCCCCCAGAGGCTACCTACTGGCCAACAACACAGCCCTGCTAACACCTTTCTCCGTTTCTCACCCGCCTCCTCCCACCCTCACAGGGAGGAGACGTGAACATGGGAGGAGAGGCAACGGACCTCTACACCTTGTGGGACAAAGACGGCTCTCTCCTCAACTCCTCTTCAGGAGGCTACCTACTCGCCAACAACACCGCTCTGCTGGCCCCCACCAAGCGCTTCCCCGCGTGCCAGCCCGTGTCCTCTTGGAACGCCTATGCGTGCCCTTGCACGTGCTATCGCACCGTCATGTTCTCTTATCTGGAGCCGGGGTTTACTGTGTATGACAACAGCAGCGTGCCCGACATACGCAAGAGAGGCGACTTCAGGTGAGGCAGGAAATGGAGCTGGGGTGAATGAACAGTCATGCGTGACCCGGGCACGTGCAACCGCACGGTCATGTTCACTTATCTGGAGCCGGGGTTTGCTGTGTATGATAACAACAGCGTTCCCGACACACGCAAGCGAGGCGACTTCAGGGGAGGGGGAATGGAGGGGGTGGTGAGCGGCGAGAATGATTGCTGGATTTGTGAACTGGAACTGAATGTGCTTTTGATGATGCCCCGACTTACCATCCTATTTACTTTATTTTAACCGCATTTTACCCCATTGATACCCTTTCCCACCCAACTACCTCTCTATTCGCCGCATAGAGAACGACACAGTGATCACAGTGGACGGCAATCTGCGGTCGGTGGGCAACACATGATCCCGTATCTGCTACCCTGCACCTTCTACCCCTCCTGCTTCCCCTTTCTGACTCTTCCCATCCCAGCTACCTCTCCATTCGTCGCATAGAGGACGACACAGTGATCACAGTGGACGGCAATCTGCGGTCGGTGGGCAACACATGATGCCCCAATTGTACCCTCATTCTAACCCCTTGTTACCTTTTCCCGACCCCAGCTACCTCTCAATCCGCCGCATAGAGGACGACACAGTGATCACAGTGGACGGCAATCTGCGGTCTTTTGGCAACATGTGGGCGGCGGGGCAGCGAATCTTCGTGGTGCCCCTGCTGGCGAACGCCACGTACGAGGTCAACATAGGGTTACCGAGCAACAATCGCGCCTTCTTCCCCAGCAACATCACGGTGCAAGTGCGCGACAGCAACGGGTGTGGTGGGCCGGTCACTCTGAGGATTCCGGCGAAGCAGAGCAACCAGTGGATGATTAATGAGGAGCAGGACGTCAACTGGAAGTGAGTGCTGTTGGTGGTGCTGGTGCTGGTGGCGCTGCTACTGTTTGTTGCTGGTGTGATCATATGAGAGCATTACCAGTCAGCCCGGTGACTCCGAGGATTCCGGCCCGGCCAAGCAGAGTAACCAGTGGATGATCACCAAGGAGCAAGACGTCAATTGGAAGTGAGTAGTGCTGGTGCTATTTGGTAGTGCTGATGCTGGTGGTGCTGCTGGTGTGTGTCGCTGGTACGATCGCATAACTGCACTAGTGGTGCGGCCGGTGACTCTGAGGATCCCGGACAGGCAGAGCAACCAGTGGATGGTTAATGAGGAGCAAGACGTGAACTGGAAGTGAGTAGTGCTGCTCTCAGTGCTTCAAGTTCAGGCCCACCCTCCACCTGCCCTTTCCCCACCCTCCACCTGCCCTTTCCCCACCCTCCACCTGCTTTTTCCCCACCCTCCACCTGCTTTTGCCCCACCCTCCACCTGCTTTTTCCCCACCCTCCACCTGCTTTTTCCCCACCCTCCCGCCCCTCCCCCCACACACAATCCCCCCTCCCGTCCCCCCCCCCCCCCCACACACAATCAAACATCAGGACCTGCGCTGGCACATCAGACAAAGCAGCGGTGCAGTTTTCATTCGTGTGCTTCAAGTTCAAGCCCACCGTTGAGCTCTCCTTCGACGGCACCTCCTCCAAGCCCATTGTGCTCCGCGCCTCCCCCGACCCCGTCACTGGCTGTCGCCTCCCCTAGTAAGCGCCTCCCCTAGTAAGCGCCCAGGGTTGAAGGTGTGCCTCCCCTGGTAAGCGCCTCCACTGGTAACCTCCACTAGTAAGCGCCTCCACTAGTGAGCTCTCATTCGTGTGTTTCAAGTTCAAGCCCCATCGAGCTCTCCTTCGATGGAACTTCCTCCAAGCTCATTGTGCTCCGCGCCTCTGCTGACCCTGTCACCGGCTGTCGCCTTCCCTAGTAAGCGCCTCCCTGATCTCTGTTACCATGTTCTTGCTCCCCGAGAATTTGCCTCCCCTAGGAGTCACTGCCTCCCCCAACCTTGCCACTGGTCACAACTTGCATGCTTACAAGAAAACCATCGCTGTGCTATCTCGCCCCATCGCCTAATCCTTCCCTATAGGTCACCTTCTCCCAACACCAGTTGCAGTGGGTGGGTTATCCTTCGCCCCGGGATCCACATAGGGGAGTCCTCCTGGGCGATCGGCATATGCGAGCTGTGAACGACTCGAGTGGCAGGGAGCTGCATGCTTGAGTTGCTCCAGTGCGGCTGTTGGTTCCAATCCCCCTTTCTCGTCCTCTCTCCCCTATTCACTCCACTTCACCATCTCTCCTTACCACCAGTCGCTGCGGGCTCATAGCACTGGGGTCCACGTGGGCATATGACGTGAGTGGCAGGGAGCTGCATGCAGCAATGCTTCTTCTAAGTAGTCTCTTTTCCCAACTCCCTCAATGCCCTCACCCACCCACCACCAGTCGCTGTGGGCTCATAGCACCAGGGTCAACATGGGCGTACGACGTGAGTGGCAGGGAGCTGCATGCAGCAATCTCGGGCGCCATGGGCTTCAGCTCTCCGCGCTTCAACGACGCCTCCTGGCCCCGCGGCCCGGCCATCATTGGCTATGCTGGATGTACGTTTGTATGGGGGTGCGGTCATGCAGGGCATGGCATGTGGGCACATACAGACACACAGCGTGAGCAGCAGTGACGAGCGCCATGGGCTTCAGCTCTCCGCGCTTCAACGATGCCAGCTGGCCCAGGGGAACCGCCATTATTGGCTATGCTGGATGTACATGCGTGTGTGTGGGTGCCATGGCATGACATGTGGGTAGGGACAGACAGCATGAGCAGCAGTGGGGTGGCATCAGCACGTGGGCACTGCCTTCAGGAGACGCCTTACCCACCTTTTACTATCTCAGGCTAACACCTTGACACGCCTTCGGCCTAACACACCTTTTCCCACCTATCCTCCATTTTCCTTCACAATACGCCAGTGTGATGGTGCGGCATCAACACGTGGACACCCCCCTCGGGGGACGTGCTTCCAACCTTCTACTACCGCAGAGCATGCCTTAACACACCTTTCTGCCACCTCTCCTCCGCCATCTCTCAACTACCAGTTTCAACCCCCCAGGGCAGTGAGGCGGCATCAGCACATGGACACCCCCGTCAGGAGACGCCCTTTCCACCTTCTACTACCGCAGCAGAGTGACACCACAACACGCCTTCTACTCAACGCACACCCCCGTCAAGAGACGACCTACCCACCTTCTACTACCGCAGCAGAGTGACACCAGCTCAACACACCCTTCCTCCCCTTCCTTTCCCCTTCTTGACCACCTTTCACAACCCCCCAGGGCGGTGGGGAGGCATCAACACGTGGACTCCACCCTCAGGAGATGCGCTCCCCACCTTCTACTACCGGCGGCCGTTCCGAGTGGCCAACAGCGCGTGTGCTCATGCTCTCGTGCTCCAAGTCATCTCATCTCAAAGCCCCTTGGTTTCTCAGCAGCACGCTTCCGCCCACCCTTTCTCTCTCCGTCTCAACCACCCATTTGAACCCCCCAGGGCGGTGGGGAGGCATCAACACGTGGACTCCACCCTCAGGAGATGCGCTCCCCACCTTCTACTACCGGCGGCCGTTCCGAGTGGCCAACAGCGCCTGTGCCACGGGGCTGTATGTGGACGTGATAGTGAATGACGGCGTGCTGCTGTACCTGAATGGGGTCGAGATGCTGCGAGTCAACATGGCTCCTGGCGCTGTCAACGTGTCGTCACGGGTGAGACTAGCATGTAGCGGCGGTGTGTTAATGAGGTGTGGAAGTATAACAGCTCAAAAGTCACCTGGAGGCGGTGCGGTGCTGCTGCCCGGGATTGTGTGTGCCACGAGGCTGTATGTGAATGTGATTGTGAACGATGGCATGCTGCTGTACCTTAATGGGGTCGAGATGCTGCGAGTCAACATGGCACCCGGTGCCGTCAACGCGTCTTCACGGGTGAGAGCAGCGTTACTGAATCCCATCTCTTGCGCAGCATCATGCAAGCGCACGCATGCACGTGCGATGGAGCTTAAATGAGATGAGAGGAAAACTCATAGACGCCATGGTGCCCTTCTCCTTCCATCCTTCCCCGCTTTCTCCCTCCCCTTCCCCATCCCTTTTCTCTTCCTCTCTGTAATAGGCCCTTTTGAACCAGGGCCTATGGGAACTAATCCTCTCAACATTCCCCCCCTCTTGCATGCACACACCTCCTTCCCAAATTCTCTCTATTCCACAGGCCCTGCCCTATCGAACAAGGACGTGTGGGATTACACGTCCTTCTTCATCCCTCCCTCTCAACACCCTTCTCTTTCCCTTCCCTTTTTTCTCCCTACCATCGTGACTGCCCCCTCCTCCCACACCACCCCAGGCCCTGTCAAACAAGGACGTGTGGGACTACATGTCCTTCTTCATCCCTCTCAACGCCACAGCGCCTTTCTTGTTCCCCTCTTTCCCTCATTCCCCGTCATTCTGCCTCTCCGTCCTCACCCACGCCGCCCTTATTTTCTCCAGGCCTTATCGAACAAGGACGTGTGGGACTACACGTCCTTCTTCATCCCTCTCAACGCCACAACACGTTTCTCCTTCCCTTCTTTCCCTCGTTCCCCTCCCCCTTCCGCACACCCGCTTCCTTCCTCACCCTCCCTTCCTTCCTCACCCCTCCAGGCCCTATCAAACAAGGACCTGTGGGACTACACGTCCTTCTTCATTCCTCTCAACGCCACAGCACCCTTCTCTCTGGCGGAGGGCACCAACCACATTGCCGCCGAATCACACGCTGCCATCTGGACCACTGAGAACTTCTTTGACCTCAAGCTGTCCGCTCAGATGGAGTGAGTTGATTTAACTCACTCCATCTGTCAGTTGATTTACCAAATCAACTCACAGATGGAATGATTGTATGTGTGTGCCCGAAGTTGTATGCCTTGTTGATTTCTACGACGTGTTTCGTAGTGTAGTATAGGTTTCACCAGCCTGAGTGTTTGCTTTTTTTATTATCTTTCTTCATTGGATTGGTTACTCGAGGCCCCTCCACTCCACACATTCTGAAACGCCTTGTCACTCTCTCCGCTCTCTTCTCGCCCTTCTCCTCTTCTCCCCACCGAGCAGTAGTGCAACGTGCAGCGAATGCTGATTCTGCAGGAGGTGACTTAAGTTCCCTCACTCTCCCTACCCTCTTCTCCTCTCCCCCCTCTTCTCCTGCCCTTCCCGTTGCCCTTGCCACCAAGCAGTAGTGCAACGTGCAGCGGAGTGCTGATACTGCAGGAGGTGTGCGATGGGCTCGACAACAACAACGACGGTGAGCGGGTGGATGGTTGGTGGGCGGGTGGATGGTTGGTGGGCGGGTGGATGGTGGTGGGCGTGTGGATGGTTGGTGGGCGGGTGGATGGTTGGTGGGCGGGTGGATGGTTGGTGGGCGGGTGGATGGTTGGTGGGCGGGTGGATGGTTGGTGGGCGGGTGGATGGTTGGTGGGCGGGTGGATGGTTGGTGGGCGGGTGGATGGTTGGTGGGCGGGTGGATGGTTGGTGGGCGGGTGGATGGGGGTGGGCGGGTGGATGGGGGTGGGCGGGTGGATGGGGGTGGGCGGGTGGATGGGGGTGGGCGGGTGGATGGGGGTGGGAGGGATCGAGCAGAACCAAACCCCACTCTCACCTGTCAATTCACAGGCAAGGTAGACATAGACCTGTCACCTGCGCACCGACCTGCCTCTCACCGCCGCTGCCATCCGTGCCCCATGCCTGCCTGCCCTGCTGCTCTCAATGCCCATCCGTGTGCTTCCACCCATCATTCTCCACACCACCCCACGTGAAAAAAGGAGTGTTTTGAGACGTCTCAAAACATCATTCTCCACACCACCCCACCTGACCCTCGCCCCCCCAGTGTCAACCTGTCTGCCTGTCTGCATCACCCATCCCAACCCATCCAACTAACATGCAACCCACAGGCAAGATCGACATTGATCCGCTCACTAATAGGCCTCTCACGCGCCCGTGCCGCAACCCCTGTGGGGCTGGTATTGAGACGTGCATTGACCACCCATCTCAGCTTCCCCCCTCCCTCCCTCCCTCCCCTCAATCCACAGGCAAGATCGACATTGATCCGCTCACTGATAGGCTTCTCACCAGCCCCTGCCATCCATGTGTGCACATCCCTTCCGCGGCTCATCACGACTCCCTTTCCCTCCCGCCCCACCCTTCACCCCACAGGCAAGATCGACATAGATCCGCTCACGGACCGCCCTCTCACCCGCCCGTGCCGCAACCCTTGTGGGGCAGGAATAGAGACGTGCATCGATGGAGCGTACCAGAACTGCACTGCTCCCGTGCACGGGCCTGAAGTGTGAGTGGGGTGCTGGGATAGGGAGTGGTGTGCCGGGATGGGGAGTGGTGTGCCGGGATGGGGAGTGGTGTGCCGGGATGGGGAGTGGTGTGCGGAGGGGTTGGTGGTGCATGGCACTGTCAGGGACTGTGAGTCGTCGGGACGAGAAGCAAGTTCTACACTTTTTCCTTCCCAGTCCCCTTTTCCTCTCCAATGCTCTCTCGCCGTTCATCCTTTTCTCACTCCCCTACCCTCCCCATTCAGCTGCAATGGTGTGTATGACAACTGTGACGGCCTGATAGACAACTCCGCCTCCCCATCTTCAAGGGCAGTGCCTGGTGTGAAAGGTGTCATCCCCTTTCTCATTCCTCCCACTCCTCCCTCTCCTCCCTCCCCTTCCTCTCCTTTCCCCTTCTCTCCAATCAGCTGCAACGGGGTGGATGACAACTGTGACGGTCTCATCGACAACTCGCCTTCCCCAACCACTCCTCAGCTCGACTGTGCCAACGGCTCCCTGTGCTTCAAGGGGTAGTGCCTGGTGTGAAAGGCGTTATCCTCCTTCTCATCCCTCTCTCGCTTTCTTCTCCTCCCTCTCTTCCCCATCAGCTGCAACGGGGTGGACGACAACTGTGACGGTCTCATCGACAACTCTGCCTCCCCAACCACTCCCCAACTCGACTGCGCGAACGGCTCACTGTGCTTCAAGGGGCAGTGCCTGCCGTACGGCCCTCTCACCACACCCGTTACAGTGGTCAACAAGAGCGCTGCTGGGTGGCTCTACTATGATAAGGGGTACCTGCCCCAGTCCTACCCCACCTGGAGCACCAACAGGTGAGCGTGAGACCGTGGGAGCATGAGACCGTCCTTGCTTTTAGTCGCCTCAAAAACCTTCTGCCTGTCACTTGAGGCACCCCTGCTTGTGCTATACTCGGCCAGAAGCAACCCTGCTGCCGTAGTCTTCTTCTCTGCCCCCTCCCATTCCCCCCTCCCTCCTTCCTCAAACAGCTTCTTGTTCTGAAACGTCTCTCCCACTCATGGCACCCTCTCTTGCGACTCCCACCCTTAACTGCATCGTCCCACTCCCCTCTGCTCTTCTTTCTTCACTTCAACGTGCCAGCGCGTCTACTCAAGGAGGGCGCAGCACCGTTTGGCTTCAACTCAGCGACAGCCACCGCCACCAACCTCTCTCCCCTCTGCCCCTCTCTGCCCCTCACAGCAACGTGCCTGCTCGTCTACTCAAGGAGGGAGCAGCACCGTTTGGCTACAACTCAGCATCACCCACGGCCACCAACCTCTCACAGCTCACCAGTGGCGACTCCGCCTACTTCTTTCTCAAGAGCTTTGCGCTAACGGAGGAGGACGTCAACAACACCTGGAGCTACTGTGAGTCCATACCCTATGTCCCCCTCTCCGTTCCCCCCTCTTTCTCAAGAGCTTTGCGCTAACAGAAGAGGAGGTCAACAACAACACCTGGTGCTACTGTGAGTGTATCCATCCCCCAATTCCCCCCACTTGTTCCTCAACTCCCTCCTCTACATCCCTCAAACGGTTCTCATCCTCAAAGCTTTGCGCTGACAGAGGAGGAGGTCAACAACACATGGAGCTACTGTGAGTTGCACCCCCTCCTCCCTCCTCCCTCCTGAGTCCCTCCCTTACCTGAGTCCCTCCCTTACCTGAGTCCCTCCATTACCTGAGTCCCTCCCTTACCTGAGTCCCTCCCTTACCTGAGTCCCTCCCTTACCTGAGTCCCTCCCTTACCTGAGTCCCTCCCTTACCTGAGTCCCTCCCCTACCTGAGTCCCTCCCTTACCTGAGTCCCTCCCCTACCTGAGTCCCTCCCTTGCCTGCTCCTCCGTTCCTTTGTCCTCTGCTGTATCCCTCCACCCACGTCCTGCTGCTCCCACCTTACGTGCATTCCCCCCCCAACCCACAGCTGCGTCCATCCAGAGGGATGACGGAGCAGTGCCGCTGATGAACGGCGCTGAGTTCTTCCGCACCAACATGCCTGCCGGCCCCGTCACCACCGCTCCCAACCCCTTTTTGTCATGCACTGCATGTGCATCCCCTGCGCCAATGCCTCCTTCCCCTCCCTCACCCACATACAGCCGCGTCCATCCAGAGGGATGACGGTGCCGTCCTCCTGATGAACGGAGCCATGTTCTTCCGCACCAACATGCCTGCCGGCCCCATCACCCCTTCCTCATCCAAGTCCTCATGCCACCTCACCCGTATCCCTTTCACCCGTCCCTCACCCCCCCAACAGCTGCGTCCATTCAGAGGGACGTCGGTGCTGTCTGTTAGAATTGAACCGTTTACTTGATTAGGATTCATGAGGGTTTACATAGTTGGATCTAGGGAAGGGGGGTTGGTTGGGTACCTAGCCAACATTATTGGCCCCCCACCAATAAGTTGGGTTGGAGAATTATTGGGGGGTCCCAATAATGTTGGCAAAAGTGGGTCAACATTATTGGGGGGGCCAATAATCTCCCAACCCAACCTTGGAGGCCAATAATTGGACCAAGGTTGGGTTCCAACCCCCAACTAGGGGTAACCCTAGTTGTGTCTCTATCCTAGGGTTTATAGGATCAATGCAGGATACAAATTAGTAGTATAATCTAACACTGTCCTCTTGATGAACGGAGCCGAGTTCTTCCGCTCCAACATGCATTTAACTCCCTCTTCCTCCCCCTATCTCCCCCATTCCCCACTCCTCCAACAGCCGCGTCCATCCAGAGGGATGATGGTGCCGTCCTCCTGATGAACGGAGCCGAGTTCTTCCGCACCAACATGCCGGCTGGCCCCGTCACCTCTGCCTCCTCCAACCTCTCGTGCCGCTTTACCCACATGACTTGCACCCATCCCTTGCCTCCCTCCAACCCCCCCAACAGCCGCATCTGTCCAGAGGGATGACGGTGCTGTCCTCCTGATGAACGGAGCCGAGTTCTTCCGAACCAACATGCCGGCTGGCCCTGTTACCTCCGCCACCTTTGCTGTGACTGGCACGTGGGGGGCCGACAAGACCACCTTCTTCAACAGCACGCCCTTCCGATCCATCGCGCAGTTCCTGCAGGTAATACCACTTGGGTGGATGCCTCCCGCAGATGTTACCTTCCCCTGGGTAGTACCTCTGTTGTCGCTTCAACCTCCCGTCGTGGGGCCTCTTTCTTCACTGCCACCGGCACGTGGGGTGCTGACACGATTACCCTTTTTTCAACAGCACGCCCTTCCGCTCCATTGCTCAGATCCTGCAGGTAATACCCTAACTGCAGGCACTGCCCCCTGCAGGGAATGCTGTTAGTGCTGGGAATGCCATCAGTGCGGGCGGGGCATTCCGTGTGCAGCAAATGAAGGTTCTAGATCTGGACTTTCCAAGCATTGGTGCCAATGCTCTCCGTGCCCATGTCTCTGGTGGAGCGAAGAAAAGCAGTTCCATCCTCTAACACCTCCTCCCTGCTTTGTTTCGCCCCACCACCGGGCACCAACTGGGTGGGGGTGCAGCTGCACCAGTCGTGCTGGTCAAGCGATGCCCTCTTAGACCTCCAACTCACCCCCCACGCCAAGCGCCCCTGCTCCCTCCCTTCATGTGGTGCCTGTTCTGCCTCCCATCCCATCCCATCCAACCAGCCCGGCACCAACTGGGTGGGAGTGCAGCTGCACCAGTCACGCTGGTCCAGAGATGCTCTCATGGACCTTGAGATCACCCGCCGTGCCATGCTTCCTTGCTCCCTTCCCTCACGCCCCACACCCTCTCTTCCTGCTCTGTCTGCTGTTCCTCCTATCCCACACCAGCCCGGAACCAACTGGGTGGGCGTGCAGCTGCACCAGTCGCGCTGGTCCAGAGATGCTCTCATGGACCTTGAGATCACCCGCCGTGCCATGCTTCCTTGCTCCCTTCCCTCACGCCCCACACCCTCTCTTCCTGCTCTGTCTGCTGTTCCTCCTATCCCACACCAGCCCGGAACCAACTGGGTGGGCGTGCAGCTGCACCAGTCGCGCTGGTCCAGAGATGCTCTCATGGACCTTGAGATCACCCGCCGTGCCATGCTTCCTTGCTCCCTTCCCTCACGCCCCACACCCTCTCTTCCTGCTCTGTCTGCTGTTCCTCCTATCCCACACCAGCCCGGAACCAACTGGGTGGGCGTGCAGCTGCACCAGTCGCGCTGGTCCAGAGATGCTCTCATGGACCTTGAGATCACCCGCCGTGCCATGCTTCCTTGCTCCCTTCCCTCACGCCCCACACCCTCTCTTCCTGCTCTGTCTGCTGTTCCTCCTATCCCACACCAGCCCGGAACCAACTGGGTGGGCGTGCAGCTGCACCAGTCGCGCTGGTCCAGAGATGCTCTCATGGACCTTGAGATCACCCGCCGTGCCATGCTTCCTTGCTCCCTTCCCTCACGCCCCACACCCTCTCTTCCTGCTCTGTCTGCTGTTCCTCCTATCCCACACCAGCCCGGAACCAACTGGGTGGGCGTGCAGCTGCACCAGTCGCGCTGGTCCAGAGATGCTCTCATGGACCTTGAGATCACCCGCCGTGCCATGCTTCCTTGCTCCCTTCCCTCACGCCCCACACCCTCTCTTCCTGCTCTGTCTGCTGTTCCTCCTATCCCACACCAGCCCGGAACCAACTGGGTGGGCGTGCAGCTGCACCAGTCGCGCTGGTCCAGAGATGCTCTCATGGACCTTGAGATCACCCGCCGTGCCATGCTTCCTTGCTCCCTTCCCTCACGCCCCACACCCTCTCTTCCTGCTCTGTCTGCTGTTCCTCCTATCCCACACCAGCCCGGAACCAACTGGGTGGGAGTGCAGCTGCACCAGTCGCGCTGGTCCAGCGACGCTCTCTTTGACATCGAGCTCACCCGCCACGCCATGCGCCCCTGCTCTGCTCTCGACGGCTCTCCCTCTGCTTGCGTGCGCACGCCCCCGGCGGACACTCTGCTGCTCGCGGTGAGATACACACAGGCCTAGGATAAACTGGTTTGCGCCATGTGCCATGCGCCATGTGCCATGCGCCATGTGCCATGCGCCATGTGCCATGCGCCATGTGCCATGCGCCATGTGACATGTGACATGTGCCATGCGCCATGTGACATGTGACATGTGCCATGCGCCATGTGCCATGCGCCATGTGACATGCGCCATGTGACATGTGACATGTGCCATGCGCCATGTGACATGTGACATGTCCCATGCACCATGTGCCATGTGACACGCACGACATGCCATGTGCCATGGTGCCATCCGCTCTGGTCAATGTTCCGTGCCTTTTTCACCATGCCTCCATCTGCTTCCTTTTGCCAGAACTCTGTCACACCTGCTCCTACCTCTCCCACCTCCGCTCTCCAAACCCTTTCTCTTTCTTCGTCTTCTGCTTTTCTCCGTGCTCCCCTTTATCCGCCCTATGTCCTCCCTTCCCTGTGCCTCTCCTTCCCCTCCCTCCCTCCCTGCAGCAAGGGTCAACTTGGGCTACAACGATGCTTCCCTGCCACCGCCCCCCACTAACACCTGGTTCCTGCCCTCCTCGTCTCTTCTCCTCGTCCCTTCTGCCCCACTCCCCCGCCCTCCCTCCCTGCAGCAAGGGTCAACGTGGGCCTACAACGATGCCTCCCAGCCACCGCCCAACCCTGACACCTGGTTCCTGCCCTCCTTCGACGACTCTGCATGGCCCAGAGGTGAGGTTCGATGAGCAGCAACTTGCACCGTTCATGCTGCGTGCCGCCACCTCCCTCACTCCCTGCATGTGCTCCTCACACCTGGTTCCTGGCCTCCTTTGACGACTCTGCATGGCCCAAAGGTGCGTCGCGCTGGGCTGAGAGCACTGAGAGATGAGGGGCGGTTGCTGCTGTGGAGCTAAGGGTGTCTCCCTGCCAGCGCCCCCCCCTGACACCTGGTTCCTGCCCTCGTATGCACCCTACCATTCCTCAATTACACTTCCCGTCTCGTGTGTCTCACTGCTTCCGTCCTCCTCCCCCTTCTCCACGCAGGCCCAGCGCCCCTAGCAGTGGGCAACAGCAGGGCGGGTACCAACCTCACCCTCAACAGCACCACCAGCGCCACCAGCGCCACCAGCGCCACCAGCGCCACCAGCGCCACCCCCCGAGTGGCACACTGTTTCCGCCGCGCCTTCACTCTCACCGATGCTGCTTGCCACGTGGTTCTCACTTCTTCCCCGCTCCCTTCCCATTCCCCCCTCCCCTCCTTTTTCCCCCATACCTCCCCTCCCTTTTCACTGTCACCGATGCTGGATGTTACGTGGTCCTTACTTCTTTTCCCCATCCCCTCCCTCTTCTCCTCCCAGGCCCAGCGCGCCCCTAGCAGCGGGCAACAGCAGGGCGGGCACCAACCTCACCCTCAACAGCACCACCAGCGGCTCCCGAGTGGCACACTATTTCCGTTGCCACCTTCACTTACTCCAACCCCCCACCCAACCTTTCCCCACCACACAGGCCCTGCACCCCTAGCAGCGGGCAACAGCAGGGCGGGCACCAACCTCACCCTCAACAGCACCACCAGCGGCTCCCGAGTGGCACACTATTTCCGTTGCCACCTTCACTTACTCCAACCCCCCACCCAACCTTTCCCCACCACACAGGCCCTGCACCCCTAGCAGCGGGCAACAGCAGGGCGGGCACCAACCTCACCCTCAACAGCACCACCAGCGGCACTCGCGTGGCACACTACTTCCGCCGCACCTTCACTGTCACGGATGCTGCCTGCCACGTGGCCCTCACCGTCTCCTTCAACATCGCTGACGGCGCTGTGAGTGCTCCTCGCATCAGGTTGCATGGTGTGCGTCTATCTGGACTCTCCCCTCCCATTGACCTTCACTGTCACCGACGCCTCCTGCCACGTGGCCCTCACCATCTCTTTCAACATCGCTGATGGCGCTGTGAGTGTTTGCATTAGGGAGTATGCAGGTGTGCTTTCAAGAGTGCCATCTGCTTTCAACAGCTGAGTTCTGTGCCCACATCTGTGCCCTCCTACTGACCTTCACTGTCACCGATGCTGCCTGCCATGTGGCCCTCACGGTCTCCTTCAACATCGCTGATGGCGCTGTGAGTGCTCCTCACATCACCTGTGTGCTGGGGTGTGCTTAACTGTACCAACAGCTCGGCTCTAAATCCTCTCCTGTGGCATTCGCCTGTGTGCTTCCTGCCACATGCCTCTCACCGTTTCCCTCAGTTGATGCTTTACTCTCATTCACTTTGTTTCTTTCTCTCCATCCCTCCTCACCAGGTGGGGTATCTGAACAGGGTCGAGGCGTATCAGTTTCACATGCCGCTCGCCTCATGGGATGAAGGTCTATCGGTCTCACCACCACACTGCCCTCAGCCAGTCCCTTGTTCTCACTCACTCGTTTTCTCTATTTTCTTTCTCCATCCTCCCTCACCAGGTGGTGTACCTGAACGGCGTCGAGGCATACCGCTTCCAGATGCCACCCCCCTCATGGGGCCCGGTCACGCCGGCCACCACCGCCACGAACGGCTATGTGTGGCGGTGGGTGCCGTCTGTTCTGTCGGGCGGGTGGCTGCAGCAGGGGGCGAATGTGATAGCGGTGGAGGTGCATCAGCAGAAGAGCACCAACACTCTGCTCACGTTCGACGTGCAGGTTACCAGTAAGAGAGAAGCCGTTGCGTGCACCCCTGCCCCGCAGTAAGGTGGTATTGAGAATTCTCAGAACCGACCAAGAGAAAGGATGCAGGAAGTGGAGGGGAGGTGCATCAGCAGAAGAGCACCAACACTCTGCTCTCGTTTGACGTGCATGTTACCAGCAAGAGGGAGGCCATTGCCTGCATCCCTGCGCCCTCAGTAACTTCTGATGTTGATGCTTTGTTGCTTTGACGACATTGTAGGAATGCTACGATGTTGTACATTACATGTAAGATAATACCGTAGGATGTAGGTTTTTTTTTTTTTGTATCATTGGTAATAAAGGAGGTTGTGATTGAACTGTACAAGTTTTGGGATATTTTGTTTGTGACAAGTTTGATTGACACTGGAGAGCGGTATCTGATAATGCTGTGCTCCGGAAACACAAACGTGTGCCACAGTGACACATGAGAAAAATGTTTGCTCGCTCCGTTTGTCCAACGAGCATCAATAACATGTTACCATACCCTTCATAGCCTATTGCCATTTCCAAAGCTAGTCATGAGAGTTCCAAGGCTCGTGCTTTATTTGGCATGGCAAACATCTGTTTGTGAAAACGGTTCACCTCCTGTGTGGTGGCTCATGATTATTTGGAAGCAGTTGAAGACAGTCTTGAGAGCTCCTCTGCAATGGGTTTCGTGGATCGGATGTATACAAAGCGGGAAGAGCATTTGATCACTTACAAAGGGCGAAATGGATATAGGAAAGCACCATGAGGATAAAAATAAGGCCAAAAGAGGCATGGCAAAGAAGGCCAAAACAGGCAGGATTCGAACCTCCACCATACATACTTCCTACCTTGCTTCTTCTCCTTAAGCGTGTTGCTGTCGGTGAGGAAATATATTGCACCACGCTTCTGATAAACGGTCTGCAAAAGCATAGCACCATCTTTTGGATAAGCAGTCTGTAGTAGCTAGCAGGGGAGATTAAGCACGAATAGCGGCCTAATCAGTCAGTATGCAAACAAAAAGTCCGACCAATCGTATTGGTGATTACTATTTGCATAGACTATGCAAAGGTGCAGCATAACGGGTGAAGGGGTCTTACCCGGCCAGAAGGCAACGAGGAGAGCTCAGCACAAGCCACCTGCAATTCCTGCACCTGCAGAGGTATTGGTACGGAGGGTATTCATAAGAACGCTTTATTTTGTGTTAAGGTGACTTTTGGGTTGACTCAAAAGTCACCTGCAGCAGACGGCAATAATAAGAAAGCTTTCTTTTGTTCAACTCCAAACAGCTTTGGCGTTTGAGTTGAGCAGACCTAGAAAAGGCATGTTCAAAAAAACGCACGAAAACAGCAAAGACAGCAAAAGCAGGGAGTAGAGCAACGGATACTTATGGTGACAGGCGGTCCCATCCCATTACCTTCAGATTCTGCTCCTTCTCATGTTGTGTGCTGCTTGCCATGCTATGGAGCGGAAAACTGTTGGCAGACTCTCGCAAATCCTCGGAGGGAGGTCTGTGCCTACTTACTGATTACTTCTACTCTGCTTTTACCATCAAAAAGAGGGAAGAAAATGCAAGAGGGAGAGGGGGTGCTTGTAGGAAATCACTTGTAATTCGAGGGTAAGAGATCACCAACCACTGATACTATGTGAATGCTAAGAGCTAACGGCTAATGGCAAACGGTGCATGCTCGCCACGGACGGTCGTCTGTCAGAAATGGTAACCATCACTTTGCGCAATCCGTTCCTCACTGGGAAAAAAAGGAAATGAGAAAATTTCCTCCTCCATTTCACGTGCGAATTTTGAGACACTCGCTCTCCCCCAGTTGATCTGCATTCTCTAAGGCTTGCTGCTTAATAATGAAGCTAAGGGTTTTGTGTCTTGCCAAGAACAAACAATGGGCATCACTCTGAGGCTTGAAGCTTAGGCCTCGCCCATCATTCCCCCAACGCTCATCCCCAATTCTCCCTGACTTTGCCCATCATTCCCCCAACGCTCATCCCCAATTCTCCCTGCCTTTGCCCATCATTCCCCCAACGCTCATCCCCAATTCTCCCTGACTTTGCTCATCATTCCCCCAACGCTCACCCCTATTTCTCCCTGCGTTTGCCCATCATTCCCCCAACGCCCTCCCTTCATTCCACATTCCCACACATCATTCCCCCTGCGCACGCCCCTTCGTCCCATACTCTCGGCCCTTTTTTTTCTTGCGCTGAACCTTCATTCCCAGAGACATACCCTTTTTTACCAAGCGTTCGTCCAGTGACTTTTGAGGCGCCTCTAAACATGAGATGACTTTTGAGCCGCCTAAGAATGGCTCGCCCACTGACTTTTGAGCCGCCTAAAAATCGCTCGCCCAATCGGTGACCCCTTCTTCTACATACCCCTCATTCCAACTGCGATCACCCGTCATTCCTTCTGCCGTCACTCATCGACAACTACCCATCGTTCCCCCTAGCGTACATGTGCTGTCGGACCATAAGAGTCGTCGGAGAGTGTTGAGTCGAATCTTCTTTCGCTAGTCCGATGTCACGTCGGCGGCAGTAACATGTCGAAAACTGATGGTCATAAATGGGACGGGTGGAAGAGTAGCAACGTTTACATACTCGCCATCTGATGCAATGCAGGATAGATTGGGATTCGATGCATTCATGGTGATATTTGTGCTCAAGACTTTCATCATGGCTGCGGTAATTAAAGCGCGAGTCAATCTTCTATTTCATTGGCAATTATGAACAAACTTCGCATCTTGTTTGGTGGCACGACCTGCATGGGAAACAATGATTCGGAAAGGCCAGATTCGCGAAGCCCCCAAGGTCACCCCTCCCTGTATTTGCTTCTGGTGGTAACTTTTCGCCATTGTCTTTGCTGCTCGCATGCTCAGATTCGTCAGTCGTGCACCAATCACATCGGGCTGCAGTCGAGAAGAGGGGCAATAGGGCTTTAACAAATTCAACGCAGTGCTAGTTGAAACCCGACAAGGGTAGCAGCAAGCCCAGATTCTAGTTTCCAGTCCCACAAGCCAGTCGTCTAGCATCGTAGCTAAAGCCATGGCTCGATTCTCGTGGCTTCTCATCGCGCTCGTCGTCCTCCTATCAGCGACGTCCACATCAGCGCTGGTCTTCACGCTGCTGAAGCGCGAGTGCTTCCAGCATTTCGTGCCGAAAGGCGGCGAGACGGTCCACGTGTCATTTGTGGTGATCAAGTCGGATTACAACTGGGGGGGAGTCGAGCAGGCTAAAATCGATCTAACCGTAAGCCGCCACGAAATGCTGCCTCATCAGAGCGCGAAGCAAAGGGTTTCGCAGCTCCGTTCGCCACAGCCCGCAGATGTAACCTCACTTCTCGAAACAAGACCCGAACCCTTGCTTCTAGACGAGGATCCCGAAAATCCCTCGTCGCGCACTCAAGCGACAGGATAGGAGGCCTTTGATGTTTAATCCTGCCTCCTGGTCTTATGCTCACACTAACAGATCCCCAGGTGGAAGACCCAAGGGACTACGTGGTGCGGAGGGTGGATGCGCAGACAGCGTGCTCTCTGCCCTTTGTTCACCCATCCGCCCCTCTCCCCCCTTCCCGCCCCGCTGTGAACCCAACGAGCAGGTGGAGGATCCCAGGGGCCACGTGCTGCATAAGATAGAGGCGAGAACACATGTCAATTTCATGTTCACTGCTGCCGTGGACGGCTTCTTCGAGTTTTGTTTCTCCCCCCCTCTCCCTTGTGACTTGATCACCAGGTGGAGGAACCAAGAGGCCACGTGCTGCGGAAGATAGAGGCGAGAACAGACGACAACTTCATGTTCACCGCTGCTGTTGACGGACTCTTCAAGTTCTGCTTCAACAACCCACCCCAACCTCTCACTTTCCACTTCTCGCCCAACCTCTCACTTTCCACTTCTCGCATCCTCTGTGAACGTAATCAACGAGCAGGTGGAGGACCCCAGCGGCCACGTGCTGCGCAAGATAGAGGCGAGGACGGACGACGACTTTATGTTCACTGCTGCTTTTGAGATGTCTCAAAAACCGGGTTCGTCAAGTTCTGCTTCAACAATCCACCCCAACCTCCCCCCCACCTTTACCCCCCTTCTCTCCCCCTCCCTTCCCCACTACCCTGCGTCCTCCGTGAACGTAATCAACGAGCAGGTGGAGGACCCAAGAGGACACGTGCTGCGCAAGATAGAGGCGAGGACGGACGACAATTTCATGTTCACCGCTGCTGTGGATGGATTCTTCAAGTTCTGCTTTACAACGGACTCTGCCGTGCATGAATCCGTGGCGTTTGACGTGGAGAATGGCGTCCCACTCACCACTGAACACGTGGCAAAGAATGGTAAGCCACGAACGCCACGATGGTCCATCAGCTCTACTGATGCCGGCTCTTTGCTCTGTCTACAATGCGTGTTCATTCGCTTCTGCTGCTAATCTGACTCATGCGGTGGCCCTCCCCACTCTCCCGACCAGTCCATGACATCATCTCCACCCCTTTCTCTTCCTCTGCTCCCTGGTGTTGGCTTCCCTGCTTCATCGTATGTGATTCACAATGCATGGCTGTTTGCTTGCTCTGCATTCCACCCTGTTCCATTGCCACAACCGACATGCCAATCCCTGTTCACCATTCTTGTGGTTTACTGTAACTGGCTTTTCACTGTGAATGTGTGCTCATCTGCATGTGTGCTCATCTGCATGTGTGCTCATCTGCATGTGTGCTCATCTGCATGTGTGCTCATATGCATGTGTGCTCATATGCATGTGTGCTCATATGCATGCATGCCCGTGCCTCTGTCCATGCCTCTGCATCTGCATACGGCTAGACCAGATCAAACAGGCTGCACGGGAAGGTGATGTGCACCAAGCATGGAATTCCCTGCTGCCGCGCAGCTCTCACTCACACATGCCCCGCCTCTCTCCTCTCTGCATGCCCGTTCCCTTGTTCTATGCGCTCGCTCATGCCCCTGTGGATACCCGTGCCTCTGTGCTTGTGCATGCGAGCAGATCAAATCGAGCCACTGGTGAAGGAGTTGCATCGCCTGCACAGGGAGGTGATGCGCACCAAGCATGAGATCCCACCCTACTGCGCATCTCTCACTCACACATGCCCCACCTCTCTCCTCTGTTCCTGCCCACGCGTGTGTTCTTGCTCGTGCCTGTGCGTGTGCATGCGAGCAGATCAAATCGAGCCACTGGTGAAGGAGGTGCATCGCCTGCACAGAGAGGTGATGCGCACCAAGCATGAGATTCACTACTCCTTCTACCTCGCTGAGCAACATGCAGAGGGTGAGTGACAGTGAGAGCAGCACACAAAGAGTGAGAGCAGCACAGCAAGATGGGGTTCAATGTGGCACAGGTACCTTGAGAGTGGACGTGCACCAGTGCTGCATAGGGAGGTGATGCGCACCAAGCACGAGGTCCACTACTCCTACCTTGCTGAACAGCACGCTGAGGGTGAGTGGCAGTACTTTCAGTGATTCTCAGGGTGAGAGCAGCATCGCAGGATGGGGCTCATGATAACACCTGGAGGGACGGAGGTGATGCGCACCAAGCATGAGATCCACTACTCCTTTTACCTCGCCGAACAGCACGCTGAGGGTGAGTGGCAGTGCTTCTGGGGTTGTTCAACGAGGTGAGAGCAGCACGGCATGGCAAGATGGGGTTTATGATAGCACGGGTTGGCTTGAGGGTGGATGTGCATGATTGCAGCACCAGGAGGGAGGGAGGTGATGCAGCGGACCAAGCACAAGTTCCACTACTCTTTCTTTCTATGCCAAACAGCATGCGGAGGGTGAGTGGCCTTGCTTCTAGGGACGCAGGGGGGAGAGCAGCATTGCAAGATGCAGCTCATAGTTGACTGGGTTGCTTTGAGGGTGGTTCTGCATCAGTGCTTCACAGAGAGGCACCATGCATGAGAGCCAAGTCCCCAAAAGTGACATGGAAGATCGCACCAAGAATGAGATTCACTCTCCTTCTACCCGTCGAGCAGCATCCTGAGGGTGAGTGGCGGTGGTTTGAGGCACGCAAGCGGGGGACAGGAGCACGTAGAGGTCGATTGGCAGTGATTTAGGTGCTTTCGTTGAGGGGAGAACCATGCTCATACCTATGCGCCTTGATGCAGTGCTACATGCAGTGTTCATAACCTCTGCTCTGTGGGCCTCCTGCCCCTCACCCCTTTGTTTCTCCAGTGTTCAAGTGGATTACGCATAGGGTTCTCGCCAAGGCGGTTACCATAAACAGGCACAATGACTTGTGCTCTCTGTGTTCTTCCCCACCCTCCCTCCTCCCTCCCTTTCCCCTCCCCTCTCCAGTGGACAAGTGGACGGCACATAGAGTTTTCCTCACCAAGGCAGTGCGACGGGCGGCCTCTGATACTTGTGTTCCGTTTGCCTTTCCTGCAACCTCCCCCTCCCCCTCCCCCTCCCCCTCCCCCTCCCCCTCCCCCTCCCCCTCCCCCTCCCCTTCCCCTCCAGTGGACAAGTGGACGGCGCAGAGAGTTCTCGCCAAGGCGGTGCTGCAGGCGGGTGCACTCATAACGTGTGGCATCATACAAGTGTGCCTGCTGCAGCGGCTCTTTGAAAAGAGGCTCAAAATGAGCCGCGTGTAACCCAGTCCCCAGCCTCGCTGGACTAGTAGTGATGAGGAGGGGAGCGGGGAAGTGAATTTCAGTAAGCCACCTTTGCAGTGGTGTTGAGTGGAAAGGCAAGAGGAGTAGAAGGGGGAGGTGGGGAGGGAGAGACGTACGGTAGAAGCGAAGGGAGGATGGGGCGTTGGGGGGTATTAAGGCCTGGAGATGAGGCGGTGATGACAAGAATGAGAGGAGCAAAGGACCGACCCGCTTGCTGCTGCGGTTGTGGGAATTTTGGAGCTGCTGTAGTTGCTGTTGATGCTCCAACATAGCAATGAAGCTGCAGGGGAATGAAGATGCGGCAGCGTGCAGTAATCAGCAGAATCACAAGTCTTCAAAACGCCAGCATAATGCTTCTTCAATGTTTATGGATATGCTTACCGCATGTTCTAATCAGGTCATACACTAGCAAAATGCTATCAAATTGAGTCCTGATTTCCACCAAAGGGTTGTTTGGGATGTGCCCTGAGTTCTCTTTCACTGTATTAGGCTGCTGCCTGGTCCTATCAGTCACAAATACTGTAAGAACTCTCAAGAATAATACGGTACCACACACACAGCATTCACTTTCAAGCATTAGTATATTAAAGACATATATGAGCCTAACACAAGTTTAACAACTACAATGTCTGTGCCCAGGCCAGAGCCATCCCTTGGGGAGCGCTCCAGGCCAGAGCCATCCCTTGGGGAGCGCTCCAGGCCAGAGCCATCCCTTGGGGAGCGCTCCAGGCCAGAGCCATCCCTTGGGGAGCGCTCCAGGCCAGAGCCATCCCTTGGGGAGCGCTCCAGGCCAGAGCCATCCCTTGGGGAGCGCTCCAGGCCAGAGCCATCCCTTGGGGAGCGCTCCAGGCCCTTCAAGTGAATCCTGGGCTTGATGCCAAGCTGGAAATTTGGAGAACTGAAGCCAGAGCCACAGCTGAATGGCAGCAGATGATCACCCTTCCACCCCCACCAGTTTCCCAACCCACACTCCCGAACACCCTGACAAGCAGGGTGCAAAAATGTGGCCCACCATCATCCCACTTCCCCAACTCCCAACCACCATCCCACTGCTGCAATCTGCCCGAGGCTCTGCTTCAGTGCTCTCCATCTTCATCCCGCTGAAGTATGCCTTTGCTGCTTCTCAAGTGACTTTTTTTTTTTGTTTAAACTTTTTTTTTTCAAAATTTTTATGGTTTTTTTCTTCTTTTTTTTTTTTTAACCCATGAAGAATTGAGGTCCCCGTTCCCACTCTCATATTCCCCCTGAGCTTGCAGCGATCCAAAGCGGCGCTTACGGCCGCCACGGACGACGTGAGCTCGCAGCCAGCCCCACCTTGGACGATCCGCCACGAAGCTTCCGTGCAGCCGTGGGGATGACGGCAGTCGTTAGCTCATCCTGCTGCTTCGTGTCGTTGGAACACCGTCTGCTTCGCACCTGCCTCTCAGCTGCAGCGGCTCCCGCGGGTCGCGGAATCAACGTCGTTCCCTCAGCGCGGGTTTTCACAATCGATCTCTGACCGCTTGGTTTCGGGATGCGAGATGGCAGCAGGTGTGCCGTAGGTACTGAGCGTGTCGTTGCATTTCTCGAGCCAGCTGCCACGGCCTTCAGCGATGTTGCAGATTCCGAGATCACCGGCATGAACGTCAGTGGTTCCGACATAATCAGTTTCGAAGTTACCGGTTCCGGCGTCATCGGTTCGGACATCACTTGTTCCGACGTCACAGCTGGTACGGACGCCACTGGATCTGAGGATGACGAAGCGGACGCCGTCGGATCCCATGTCGGCGAATCGTGCGGCTCCTTATATACAATTAGCGATGCAGCAGCGTCGATAAGACAGGCGTCGCTGCGGCTGGCGTCGCCAACGCTCCCAGTGCTGGTGTCAGCGCAGGAGAGCATCGCGTCGGTGGCCTCGCTGCAGCAGGACGTCACGCTGAGGCTGCTAACCTGGCGGAGTTTGCTCGCGTTGCTGGAGGAGCTGCGAGGCTGCAGCGACGGTTGCATCGGTTTGTTGCTATCGAGGCACTTCCAGAAGCTAAGAGCGTTGTTGAAGTACGACGGGTAGTCAGAATCTGATGCCATAGTGCGGATTCTTCACGAGATGAGCAAACCTTGAAAGTTGATCTGTATGCTACTAGTAGAACTGATAGTATGCGCCAGCTAGCATGATTCCATGAATGCTGTGCGTGCAGATTTGTAGGCACTGTCGAATCGGGGAATGGAGGGGTTGGAGGAGAAAAGGGTCACCTGGATTGTTTGGGAGGGAAGAGGGCTGCTCAGGCTTGGGTCTGGGCTGGTCTGGCTCGGGAGCGAGAATAGCGCAAGGAACCTGGCCAGCCCAACTTTCTGCCCATTTGTCCACGCAAATATCGTGTGGCTGCCCGACTTCGAAATTTTTACCCGTGCTGCTACCCCAGCAAGAATCCTTGCTGGAAATCAAGCCACGAGAATTTCGGGTTACTGCCCAAAAGCATTTCAAAGGCTGCCCAGAACAGAGTTTGACCGCGCTACGTACGGCGGGAGTCAGCGAAATTTGAGCTCGCAATGAGCGACAACCTCGGGGCAAGACAGTCAACAGGCGTGTTTGACGGGGAATCTTTGCAAACCATACTCAGGACCGTTATACATCTAAATACCGCACTGAATCTTCTTTTTTTGGAATTGATATATGCATTGATGAGGATAATACATACACCAAAAGCAGTCGTAACTGAGCGTAAGGGCATGCGCCATGCATTGCCCAACAGTGCATCTAGGGCGGCAGAAAAACCCTACTCGGCTTGTTCCAGATAGCTTCAAAGTTTGACGTCCACTTCCATTTCTTGTCGCCAGGTTCTCTTATCCGCGCCAGCATTTTTTGCTCCGCTTCAAAAACACTCCTGACCCGCTTGCCCTTCCCCAACGGCCCTGACTGCAGGCTTTTTGCACCCATTGTTCTCCTGTACACCCTAGCATGAACCCTGAAAGCCGTCCCGATCCTCCTGAGAACCCGCCGGGCTCTGAACTTCTGCCCGCGAAAAGTTGCTTCACACCTCTCCACCCACAGTTGATGGCAGGTAATTGCTGTGAGGGTGGCCTCCGGAAAATCCGACGCCGTACCCGTTTCCTGGAACAAGAGGTCCCCCAGCGTGGCAGTTGTCCTCTCAGGATTGAGCATGCGCAAGGCACGACGGAGCCCCGAGATAACTGGCTGAATCCTCAGGCAGGAAAACAGGCAGTGTTCGTGCGTCTCCTCCTCTCCGCAATAAGGGCATTTTGGCTTGCAGCTGAGAAAGTCCACCCGCTCCCCAACCTGGAGGCTCAGGTTATGCACCCGTGTGAGAACGTCTCTCGGTCGGCTCGGGATGGCCAGCGAGTTACGCGTGCGAATGATTCGCTGCCAGTCGATCTTGCCACTCCAGCGACCAGACAACTTTGCCTGCTTCGTAAGGATTGCATCTGGTTTGGACCAGACCTCCCTCATCCGCTTCAGGGAAGCCGCTCTTCCCCCGTCAAAAATTGCTGACCGGAAGATTGAGGCCGAGGCACTGCAGCTCCTCCCCCTGGCTGCCGCTGTGCCACCTTCTATCTCCCCTTCCCCTCCAGCAATGCCGTTGGGAATCAGCAGGGACTTCCACTCCTCAGGAGCTGCTGCGAAAGCTTTGAGAGCCAGCCGAGCCGAGTCCTTGCTCCTCAGCTCCTTCTCTAGGGCGTCCATGTCCTTGATCACAGCTTCGCCTGTAGGCGTCTTGGTTACCAAGTCCCCCATGCATGTATCCCATAGCCCCTTCGCCTCCTTCTGCCCCTCCACTGGGTTTGTACCGTTCAGCAACACGTTCCTGTTAAAAATAATTCTCTCCTGCGCCACCTCCTCTTTGCTACAAACTTTCCCTGTATCCGCAAGAGGCGATTTCAGGAAGACTTCGCACGTCTGCTTCCAGCGTTCTCCATCACCCGGCCAGTGCTTTAACACCTTTTCGTGCGCCATGAAAGTATCCTCACCCATCGGGAGCCCCGCCGCTTTGAGCATGATTTCTTTTTTCTTGCCGTTACCCTCCGTCAGAAGCCCAGCTATCCTCCTAGCCGCGAGGCAGGCCATGAGGACCTCCGGATCCAGTACACCAAGCCCCCCATCTGCTCGCGGTGTGGAGAGGAGATCCCAGCTCCACAGCACAAAGCCTCCGTCCGCCGACGCATTATTTCCAGACAGGAAGTTATGAAACAACTTCATCAGCTTCTTCCAAATTCCTTCCGGTGGTGGGTAAACATGCGCCTGGTAAGCGACCTTGGGCGTGATGTAGCAGTTAATAATCACCACCCTTGCTGCGATTGTAAGGAAGAGCGCTTTCCACTTGATCAGCTCCACCGTTATTTTTTCGAAAGCTTTCACCCAGGTTGGTTCACTACTGCCGAAAGGGGGTGATCCAGACCCCCAGAAGGCGTTCCGCTTCATCCGCCTTTGCCCACTTGAAACCCCCAAGTGTCCCAGGTCTCCTCCCGAGGTTGTGTCCCAGCGGCATGACAACCGACTTTTCTCTGTTGGTGGCCAACCCCGACATCTCAGCGAACTGTTCCAGAAGTTTCTCCGCCCTGGCAATTTGCCGCTTCCCTTCCAAAAACAACGTCGTGTCATCCGCATAGCCCAGGTAGACTAACCGTTGCTCAGCTTTGTTGCAGAGGCCCAGTTTCCGCCTACACGCCTCCTGTGCTAGTGGCTCCACCGCACAAAGAAAAAGGTAGGGGGCAAGCGGGCAACCCTGCCTCACTCCTGACCTTACAGCCACCGCCTCCCCCAGCCAGCCGTTGACTAACAGCCTTGTCGTTGTGTCTTTGTGCAGGCCCTCCACCCAGCCTACGAACCTTTCCGGGAAACCCATATCTCTCAGGACCGAGAAAAGGTAGCGCCGAGACACCGAATCGAACGCTTTGCGGAAATCCACCAGGAGCATGTACCAATCTTCGTCGCCTTTTTTTGCTACTTCGACAGCGTCCGCCACTATCCCAATCGCATCAGACATTCTCCTCCCGGGTATAAACCCGTACTGCTCCTCCGATATCACTAGGTGGAGCCACTGCTTCATCCTATCCGCAACCACTCTCGCCAGGATCTTGTAAGTGAAGTTGAGCAGGGTGATTGGGCGGTAATTGTCCAGATTGTCCTTGTCTCCCTTTTTATGAAGCAAAATGGTGACCGCTTCTTTGATGCTGGCAGGGAGCAAGGCCGTATCCGAGAAGCTTCGAGCCAACTTCATGAAATCTCTCCCCAAGACATCCCAGTTCTGCTCAAAAAGCTCCTTCGGAAGACCGTCTCTCCCTGGCGATTTATTATTAGCCAAAGCTTTGAAAGCTTGCTTCACCTCCTGCTCCGACCAGTCAGCCTCCAGTGCCGCCACCGCGTCAGAGCTCAGCTTCTTCCCCGGCAGCAGCACCTGGTCGTCGTCGTGCAGCTGTCCGCGCCAAACAGGTCAGTGAAATACTTTGAGGCTGCCGCCAGAATATCCTTGGAGTCAGTCACCGACACCCCATCTACTGATAATTCTGCAATCTGTGTGCGCTGCTTCCTGGCTTTAACCCGCGCCGACAGAAAGGGGGACGGTACTTCGCCAGCCAGTTCAGTATTCGTGCCCGCCATCAGGTGAAGTCTGTCCCGCTTAGACGCATGATATTCCCTCAGCTGCGTTTCCCTGACCAGCAGTAGATCCCGTGTGCGCTGGCAGCCAGGGTTCCGCATCTGTTCTTGCCGTAACTCTGCCACCACGTCCGCTAGCTGCGCCGTGGTCTTACTAATCCGCTTCCTCTCCTCTTTCATGTATGACCGCAGGCCCGCATTAAGTCTGCCCAGCAATAACTCGAAATCATCCCCGCCGCTCGCCTCTGCCTTGGCCAGAGCGGCCTCTACCGTTTTCCGAACCCCTGGCCTACCGATGGTTGCTGCGTGCAACCTCCAGATTCCTGGGCCCTGGTGAGCTGTGGCCTTTATTTTGAAAGCGACTTTTATAGCAAAGCCGTGATCTGAGATATACTCCTCCGGCATGATGTGCCGGAGGAGTGACATCATCAGCTTACCCCGCCCGATCTCCTGTCAGCCATTCTTTCTTACCAAGCCCAGCAGCTTCCCTCCCCCATCTGCCCCGCTTTACTTTCTCTTTGAGCCGCTACACCTTCCTGTGTGTGAACCCCACGACCAGAGCAGTGATATCATCAACATACCCCGCCCCATCTCTCTTGAGCCACCGTTCCTTGGCCAAGGCCAGCAGCGCCTTCACTCCCGCCTCTATGCTCCCCGCCCCCACCACCACCCCTATCGCCTCGTCATCCCCCACATACTCCCACAGGCCGTCTGACCCCAGCACCGGGAAGGCGTCTGATTGGTCGAGACGACGCACCACCACCTGTGAGGGAAGAGAGGGGAGGGGAAGGGAGGGAGATATTAAAGAGTTAAGGATGGCGTGTCGAGACGTAGCATTTGGCTTGTTGTGAGAATGGGTTGGAGGATAGGGTAGGGTGTATTGAGAGGGTAAAGTAGGAATGATGGAAAAGAGGGGAGGGGGGAGAGGAGGGGACAAAGGGAGGGTGGAGGGGGTAGGGACAACATGGCGAGATGCTTGGTGGGCAGCATGTGACAACCCAGATGGACCAGCATACCTCAGGGGTGGCGGAGACACCAACGGTGTGTGCGAGTTTATCCCCCAGGCTGCGACTCATTGCCAGGCCTAGCATGGGACCCGTCTTCATCCACACTCGGAACGGCCCCACATCGTCGCCATTCTCGTCCACGTCCCTGCCAGCCACCCACCCATGTGCCATAAAGTAACTTGGATAAGAACGCATGTATTGTGTTATTCACATTGCATTGTGCAAATGCAGTGCCAGGCACAGCATGGGGTACTGGATTCATCCACATTTTCATGCAACAGACTACGTCGTGCCATGTGTCATGTATGCAAACACATCTACCAGATTTTTCTCCAAGCACCTGTGGCACCAGGCTTGGCATGATCCGGACTTCCTCCCCCGGCCAGTGCAGTTGCTCGGCAATTAACAGTAAGAGCATGCTCAGCACACCACACAGCCCACTCACTGCTGCACGCTGCCTTCACTGGCCTCTATCCTCGCCCTCTCCTCCTCGTTGTTGGGCTTGTGGTCTGCTGACAGGCGCACTGCCGCCAGGTCATCCCGCTCTGTGGCAGGGGAGGGGGGAACGGCGAAGAGGGAAACGGAAGGGGAAGGGAAGGAATGGGAACTTGGAGAATAGAGAGCTTGTGGTCTGCTGATAGCCGCACTGCCGTCAGGTCATCTCGAAATGTGGCAGGGTAAGGGGAAACGGCGAGGGGGAAACGGAAGGGGAAGGGAAGGAATGGGAACTTGGAGAATAGAGAGCTTGTGGTCTGCTGATAGCCGCATTGCCGTCAGGTCATCTCGATCTGTGGCACGGGAGGGGGAACAGAGAGGGGGAAACGGAAACGGAAGGAAACGGAAAGGGAAGGAATGGGAACTTGGAGAATAGAGAGCTTGTGGTCTGCTGACAGGCGCACTGCAGTCAGGTCATCTCGATCTGTGGGTGGGAGGTCCAACGGTAAGTGGAAAGGGAGGGAAACTTTGTGGCTAGTTAATAGCCGCACCACACCGCCATCAGGACATCCCGAACCCGAACGGTAGCATGGACGGAAGCAACGGGTGGGCGGGGCAGGGGAGAGAGAACCGAGTCAGAGGAGCTGACGCTGCTTGAGCACCAGCCTTTTGAAAACGAGTCCTTGAGCCCATGCCCCCTGCTAAAGGATTTGTGCACGTGGAACAAGCCATAAGTTTAAGTGTTTGGAGTTCAAAATGATACTCGTTCTCTCACCTCCGCCCTCTCGTCTCTGTGCCAGCACAGCCCTCGAGTCCCCCACCCACGCCCAGCCAGCCGCTGCTGAGGAGCCCCCCACCCACCCACACTCGTTCTCCACCTTTTCATCCATCCATCCCTCTCCTCCTCTCAGCATCCCCTTTTTCGCTCACCTTCGCCCTCTACTAAAATTACCTCCTCCCTCTCGTCTCCGTGCCAGCACAGCCCTCGAGTCTCCCACCCACGCCACAGCCAGCCGCTGCTTGTACAGGTGAGCCACCACCGCTGTCGTACCACTTATGTTGCAGTTGAACGAGGCTGTAAGGGGTATAAAACAGAGAGGCATGTAAACGGAAAAAAACTGTCCAAATACAATACAGCTACAGTGATGCCGCTTATGCTGCAGTCAAGCGAGGCTATAAGGGGGACCAGCCAGTAAAATATCAGGTGAATGGCTACCACTGCTGCGGTGCTGCAGTGAATTGCCTTTTTACGCACTTTCTGTGATCCGTTCGTTTCCTTCCCCCCCTCTTTCTGTAGTGAATCGTTCACCTCTTCCCCTCACTCCCTGTGGCCCTTCACTTCCTCGTCTCATCCACACACTTCCCTTCAGGCCTGCAGCGTTGCATTCCACACCACTCTCAGCTCTCAATCACGTGCTCAACAACACTTCTCCCATCCCACCCTCACTCACTATCTTCTCCTCCACCCTTCTCTCCCACATCCCCCCCCACTCCCTCTCCTCTTCCCACACTTTCCCACTTCTCCCCCCACTCACTCTCCTCAAGTGCTGACTGGAGGAGAACGAGGCCGCTCACCCAAGTCAGTCAGCAGGTAGGTGAGCCAGCGTAGCTCCTGTGCAGCCATGGCGGTGGCGTAGATCTCAGCCTCACAACTGGAGCTGAGAACAGAAGACGAGCGTGTAGACCGCCAAGAAACAGAGCCAGAGCCAAGGCTGAAGGTGTAACCCTGTGACGACCGCTGTGTAGCCTGGTCGTCAACCCAAGACGCGTCTGAGTGCCCAGTGAGGACCACCTCACTCCGTCCTCCAAGCACGAGCCCCATGCCCGATGTACTGCACAAGTAGCGTAGTACCCTCTTAGCAGCAGCCATGTGCTCTGGTCGGTGCCTACCAGGAGCCACGTAGCGAGCGAGAAGGCCAAGAGGGTACGCAAGGTCAGGACGAGTGCAGGTCATCAGGTACATGAGGCAGCCCACTAGCTCTGGGTAAGGACCACTCGGCTCTACGGACTCGTCCGAAGGTGGAGCTGAGAGCGAGTGACCTGTAGCCAGAGGAGTGTGCTGTGGCGAGGACCAGGTGAAGCCGAAGCGCTGAAGGACCTGCTGCACCATGTGTGACTGAGTCAGTGTGATGGTGCGGCGTGCTCTGTCCCGAGTGATCTGCAAGCCAAGGTAACTGCGCAGCTCACCCAGGTCTGTGCACGTGTGTCTCTTCTGCAGCTCCGACTTCACCAAGGCGAGAGCCTCAGTGTCAGCAGTGGCAAAGACTAAGTCGTCTACGTACACGAGGATGTAGAACGGTGGCAGCAAAGTGTCGGTGCGCAGGAACAGCGACGGGTCAGCTGTCGAAGGAGCGAACCCAAGAGCCGCCAGTGTCGTCCTCAGTGTGTCGTGCCACTCACGTGGCGCCTGGCGGAGACCGTAGACTGGCCGCCGGAGGCTCCACTGGGTACCAGGAGGGAACGACCCAGTGAAGCCAGGTGGGCGGCGCAGCCAGATCTCCTCGTGCAGGCTGCCCTGTAAGAAAGCTGTGCTGAAGTCAAGAGAGTGAAGCCAGTAGTCACGGTGAGCGGCAACGTGCAGCAGCACCCGAAGAGTAGTCATCTTCGGGGTAGGGGAGAAGGTCTGGAAGAAGTCAACTCCCTCTCGCTGACTGAAGCCTCGAGCAACGTAACGAGCCTTGAAGACAGGCGGAGAACCCGGCGGCCGCTTCACCCTGAAAATCCACATGCCATCGACGATGTTCGCCCCAGGAGGGGGAACCTCATCGACGTAAGTGCCTGTGGACTTCCAGGATGCAGAGAGCTTGTCCGCGGTGAGATCGCGGACAAAGGCACGAGCACCCCAGACCCGGAAACGCGACGCATCGCCAACCTCCCCCGTCCACAGCAGCGTGGGCGAGGTCTCCGGCAAGGAGACACGGGGCCAGAGGTTGAGCTGATGCGCGGCGTACCGGACCGCGAACGGCCACAGAAAATGGGGAGCCGCCGCATGGATCATGGAGGTACGAGCGACCTCCATGACTAAGCCAATGCGGTGCTCAGCAACCCCATTCTGCTGCGGAGAGGCCGGAAGCGTGAACGACTGGGTGATGCCGTGCTCCGCACAGAAGGCTGCCAAGAGGTCAGAGGAGAACTCACCACCTCTGTCAGAGTGCAGACGCAGGACAGGGAAGTCCCGCTCGAATCGCTCGCGGAGCTGGAGACGAACAGCGCGGATCCAGGGGATCAAAACAGCAGGGACGTCCCCCTTGCTGCGCAAGGGGAAGACCGTGGTGTAACGCGTGTAGTCGTCGACAACCAGCAAAAAGTACCGCTCACGGCCCTGTCCCTGGACGCGGGCTGGGCCCCACACGTCCAGGTGGAGCGTCTGCAGGGGAGCCTCTGTGGGAAGAAACGAGGAGGAGTGAGGAGCGGCGCGCTGCCGCCCCTCGACGCAGGGAATGCAGGGCGGCGCAGGCGAGGGAGGGAGGGCAGGCAGAGACCTGGGAAGCCCAGAGACCAGGGAGCGAGAGTGCATGCCACGAAGGCGAGGAAGGGAGGGGTGACCAAGGCGGTGGTGCCACAGAAGCGTGTCGTGCGACAGGCGGCGGCACTCACACTGGGTAGCTACCTGAGCAGACGCGTACAGCTGAGGAGACAAAGGAGTGTAGCGTGAAACAGTGGTGAGGGTGTACAGACTAGACCCCGGCTCACGAGTGAACGTGGCCAGGTGGCGGCCAGTCTTGGAGCACGTGCAGATCGCCACACGCTGCCCTCCAGGAGTCCAGGTGTCAACCCAGTGATCCTGGAGGACGGCGTTGCTCACCAGGTTCGTAGAGAACGAGGGAACGTGGAGACCTGACAGCTCACCAGACGGGACCGCCGGGCACGGGAGCACAGTCGTGGCTCGTGCAAGCACTGGGCCCCCAGAGGGGTCAGCCAGTGAGATAGGGACAGGTGCAGGGAGGGGAGTGACGGTGGTGCTATCGCGAAAGAAACAGCGGGAAGCACCAGAGTCAAGTGTAAACGTGTGCAAGGCCTGAGTCGACTCAGTACCAAGGGGAGCAGACTCACTAGCACCTAGGGCTGCAGCCCTTATACCGGGGTCAATACCAGGATCAGGCGGCACACACAAGTAACAGTCACCCTCAGCACTAACAGTCAATGCATACATGGCAGCAAGAATAACATCATAGTCCAGATCAAAGATAGGCACATCACGCCTAAGCAGCTCGGCCCAGTTGGGGAACTCAGTAGCATCAGGATACTTGGCACGCCAGGCGTCACTAAGCCTAGCAAAACAACGATACTCAGTGTGAAAACCGTTGCAGGGGCGACCCTTGCGGGGGCCAGTACGAATGACATAGGGGCAGCGGTCAGAACCCCGAGACGCCCCACGCCCAGCATACCAGTCATTGAGCTGCTGGGAGGTGAGGGGAGGAAGCTGCTGCTGCTGCTGTGGCTGCTGCTGCTGCTGCTGCTGGCCACCAGTGGGGCCACCCTTCTGGCCAGATCCACCCCCACTCCCACCTCCACCGCCACTGCCGCTGCCTCCTCCCCCACCACCGCCGCCGCCGCCTCCACCGCCCCCGGTCCTGCCGCCACCCCACCCACCGCCTCCACCCCCACGGCCACCCCCACCACCTCCACCACCCCCGCCGCCTCCACCACCGCTCCCTCCACCGCCACCTCCGCCACCCCTGCCACCCTTGCCGCCCCTGCCACCACCACGCTTCCCACCAGGAGCGGAAGCCGCTGCGACCTTCTCCGCACCGAGGAAGTCGACAGCAGTAGCAGCAGAGGCGTAGGAGGGGTCAAGAGGGGAGGGGGAGCACCCCTCAAAGAGGGGAGTGCGGGGAGTGCCACGAGCAGCACCGACAGCGAGGATGTTCTTCTCTGCTGCGACCAGCTGCTGCTCGAAGTCGTCCAGAGTGATAGTTGGAGGATCCTTGGCAAGGAAGTGATCCCTGACAGAACGAAGAGTGTCAGGGAGGCGGGTGACGAGGATGTAGAGGGTGAAGTACAGCGGGGGGGTGTTCGTGGCGAGGAACTCGTCGGTAAGAGCGGCTCGAAAGCGGGCGTCACTAGCGCGGAGGTGAGTGATAAGGTCGGCAGCAGTGTGAAACGAGGCTAAGTCTGGGAACAGGTAAGGCAGGATGAGACTACCAACGGTGGCTGTGGCCGGGGCGGAATAGCGGGCAACGACAGCATCATACAGCGTCTTAGCAGTCTTAAGCTGGTTGAAATGCGCGCGCTCAGAGATCGGTAGGTGATTGCGAATAACAAGGCGCGCGACTGCGTCGCGGAGCTCCCACTGTGCTCGTTCAGGGGCAGGAGCAGTCTCAGCGGGAGTAGGGACAGTGCCAGTGACATAGGCTAGTAGTGATACTCCGTCTGCGACGTCAGTCATAAGGTAAAGCCGCAGATCACTAAGCCAGGTGTCAAACTCGATGGGGCGGCCGTCAGGCTCAAAGGCGAGAACAGTAAGGGTCGCCATGGTTGCAGCGCAGGCAAAAGTAGCAGGCTCAGGCAGCAGGCTCAGGCAGCAGGCTCAGGCAGCAGGCAAAGGCTGCAGGTTCAGGCAGCAGGCAACTGTAGCAGGCAGGTGCGCAAGGCAGACGGTAGAGGCGCAAGGCAGGCAAGAAAAAGACAGGGTAAACCCTAAACCCTGGCGGCAGGTACAGGCGGACGCAATGCACGGGGCAGCAATGCGCTGTACGAGCGGCGAACGCGACGTGCAGGGCCTAGGCGGGCTGCGCGCGGACGGTAGGTGCAGCGCGCAGCTCTGGAGTGGGCCGCGCAGGCAGCAAACGCGACGCGCGGGGCGGAAAGGGGCTGCGCGCGAGCAACAGATGCGACGCGCGGGCTGCAGACGGGCTGCGCGGGGCCTTAGCGGGCTGCGCGAGGCAGGGACGGGCCGCGCGCGAGCTGTGCGGGCTCAGGGCGGGCTGCGCGGGCGACGGACGGGGCGCGACGCGGCTGGCAGCAGCCGTGCGCGCTAAAAAAAAAGGCGTGCGCGCGCAGCCGAGGCGCGCGCGGGCAGCAGGCTAGGCAGACAAACAGGCAAGGCAGGTAGGCAGGCCGTTGGTGAGGTAACTTAGTAACTGGTGGGCCCTTAAACTTAGGTCCTAAGAACCTGCTCTAGATGCCATGTCGAGATAGCTAGGCAAGGTTGAGTTGCATTGACGAGAGAGATTGCTACAAGAGACACAACCCCAAAGTGTTATCCCCTATAACATCTACCCCACTACAGCCTACCAATATATATCACACATATATATCATTTGACAGATTTCACGAACGCTATGGGTGCAGATTTGTAGGCACTGTCGAGTCGAGTAGGGGAAATGGGGGGATGGAGGTGAAAAGGGTCACCTCCAGTCTGGGGGGGAGGAGGGCTGCTCAGGCTCGGATCTGGGCTGGTCAGGCTCGGGAGCGAGAATGGCGCAAGGTGTTCTCGAGAACCTGATCTGCCCAAGTTTGTGCTCATTTGCCCACCAAAATATTGTGTGGCTGCCCGAGATCAACAATTTTACCCGTGTTGCTGCCACAGCAAGAATCCATGCTGGGAATCAAGCCCACGAGAATTTCGGGTTACTGCTCACAAGCATTTCAAAGGCTGCCCAGAACAGAGTATGACCGCGCTACGTACTGCGGGAGTCAGCGAAATTTGAGCTCGCAATGAGCGACAACCTCGGGGAAAGACAGCCAACAGGAGTGTTTGACTGGGGATCTTTGTGCACCATACTCACAACCGTTTTACATCTAAATACCGTACTGGATCTCCCTAAAAATTGCTACCCCGAAAGCTTCGCATTTGAAGGTTGGACCTGAACTTTGGTACCGAACCTCCTCGCCTTGCCTACCGCGCGAAAGCCAATGTTTAGAGGTTCTGGATAAGCGTTGCTACACTTTTCCTGTTATTTTGTCTCATCTTAACTCCCTTAACAGATGCTATCTTGCACCCACTATTGCATATTACAATTTCTAGGTTGGGTTCAACTAGGATGGAAAACATTCATATATATCTACGTATATCGAACACTCTATCCTATTCCATATACGGTAGGGTAGCATACAGCAACCAGAGTTAAAAGACCTCAACAAGTAGGATGCAGTGACAAAACATGTTCGGCTAAATAGTTCCAATAAATATTGCACTGCAGCTAGGAGCACCTGTTACCCCAACCACAAGCTTCTGGCTGGGACTATCTCCAAGGAGAAGCACCATTTAAGCAAGCCAAATGGCAAGCAGGTATGTGAGGTGTGGGGAAACCGTTTACACTCGCTCCGATTCTGGCCGTGTGTTGGAAGCTCTTGCAGCCATTACAACCGCTCCAATTCTCTCGTTGTCCACCCACTCCGCCTCTCGTTTCCTCTTTAACACCTTCCCTTCGACCCTTCACCCCCTTTCATTCCTTGACACACCTACCGTGCTCTGCCTCAGCTCAACCACTCTACACCTTCTGGTGCTCTGTCACTTGTCATCCACCAATCCTTCACCATGCCCAGTAGCTCCTCTTCCTCCTCCCTCCTCCCTCTACACCTTGCGGTGTGTGAACCCCACGACCAGAGCAGTGACATCATCAGCATACCCCGCCCGATCTCCTGTCAGCCATACTTTCTTACCAAGCCCAGCAGCTTCCCTCCCCCATCTGCCCCGCTTTACTTTCTCTTTGAGCCGCTACACCTTCCTGTGTGTGAACCCCACGACCAGAGCAGTGATATCATCAACATACCCCGCCCCATCTCTCTTGAGCCACCGTTCCTTGGCCAAGGCCAGCAGCGCCTTCACTCCCGCCTCTATGCTCCCCGCCCCCACCACCACCCCTATCACCTCGTCATCCCCCACATACTCCCACAGGCCGTCTGACCCCAGCACCAGGAAGGCGTCTGATTGGTCGAGACGCCGCACGACCACCTGTGAGGGAAGAGAGCGGAGGGGAAGGGAGGGAGATATTCAAGGGTTAAGGATGGCGTGTTGAGACGTAGCATTTGGCTTGTTGTGAGAATGGGTTGGAGGATAGGGTAGGGTGTATTGAGGGGGTAAAGTAGGGATGATGGAAAAGAGGGGAGGGGGTAGTGTGAGAGGAGGGGACAAAGGGAGGGTGGAGGGGGTAGGGACAACATGGCGAGATGCTTGGCGAGCAGCATGTGACAACCCAGATGGACCAGCATACCTCAGGGGTGGCGGATACACCAACGGTGTGCGCGAGTTTATCCCCCAGGCTGCGACTCATGGCCAGGCCCAGCATGGGCCGATATAGTGCATCCAGGTACACACCCCGTGTAGGTTGGCAAACACTTGCAGTGGGTGGGTGCATACCTCAGGGGTGGCGGAGACCCCAACGGTGTGCGCTAGTTTATCCCCCAGGCTGCGACTCATGGCCAGGCCCAGCATAGGACCCGTCTTCATCCACACTCGGAACGGGCCCACATCGTCCCCATTCTCGTCCACATCCCTGCCAGCCACCCACCCATGTGCCATAAAGTAACTTGGATAAGAACGCATGCATATCATTGCATTGTGCAAATGCAGTGCCAGGCACAGCATGGGGTACTGGATTCATCCACATTTCCATGCAACAGACCACGTCGTGCCATGTGTCATGTATGCAAACACATCTACCAGATTTTTCTCCAAGCACCCGTGGCACCAGGCTCAGCATGAGCTGGACTTCCTCCCCCGGCCAGTGCAGTTGCTCGGCAAAACAATCAGAGCATGCTCAGCACACCACACAGCCCACTCACTGCTGCACGCTGCCTTCACTGGCCTCTATCCTCGCCCTCTCCTCCTCGTTGTTTGGCTTGTGGTCCGCTGACAGCCGCACTGCCGCCAGGTCATCCCGCTCTGCGGCAGGGGAGGGGGAACAGAGAGGGGGAAACGGAAGTGGAAGGGAAGGAATGGGAACTTGAAGAATAGAGAGCCTGTGGTCTGCTGATAGCCGCACTGCCGCCAGGTCATCGCGATCTGTGGGTGGGAGGTTGAACGGTATGGGGAAAGGGAGGGAAACCTTGTGGCCAGTTAATAGCCGCACCGCACCACACTGCCATCAGGTCATCCCGAACCCGAACGGTAGCATGGACGGAAGCAACGAGTGGGCGGGGCAGGGGAGAGGGAACCGAGTCAGAGGAGCTGGCGCTGCTTCAGCACCAGCCTTTTGAAAACGAGTCCCTGAGCCTGTGCCCCCTGCTAAAGGATTTGTGCACGTGGAACAAGCCACAAGTTCAAGTGTTTAGAGTTTCAAGAGGATGCTCGTTCTCTCACCTCCGCCCTCTCGTCTGTGTGCCAGCACAGCCCTCGAGTCCCCCACCCACGCCCAGCCAGCCGCTGCTGAGGAGCCCCCCACCCACCCACTCTCGTTCTCCACCTTTTCATCCATCCATCCCTCTCCGCCTCTCAGCATCCCCTTTTTTGCGCACCTTCGCCCTCTACTAAACTCACCTCCGCCCTCTCGTCTCCGTGCCAGCACAGCCCTCGAGTCCCCCACCCATGCCACAGCCAGCCGCTGCTTGTACAGGTGAGCCACCACCGCTGTCGTACCACTTATGTTGCAGTTGAACGAGGCTGTAAGGGGTATAAAACAGAGAGGCATGTAAACGGAAAAAAACTGTCCAAATACAATACAGCTACAGTGATGCCGCTTATGCTGCAGTCAAGCGAGGCTATAAGGGGGACCAGCCAGTAAAATATCAGGTGAATGGCTACCACTGCTGCGGTGCTGCAGTGAATTGCCTTTTTACGCACTTTCTGTGATCCGTTCGTTTCCTTCCCCCCCTCTTTCTGTAGTGAATCGTTCACCTCTTCCCCTCACTCCCTGTGACCCTTCACTTCCTCGTCTCATCCACACACTTCCCTTCAGGCCTGCAGCGTTGCATTCCACACCACTCTCAGCTCTCAACCACGTGCTCAACAACACTTCTCCCATCCCACCCTCACTCACTATCTTCTCCTCCACCCTTCTCTCCCACATCCCCCCCCACTCCCTCTCCTCTTCCCACACTTTCCCACTTCTCCCCCCACTCACTCTCCTCAAGTGCTGCATCGTGAACCGCCAAAAAGCCATCCGTTAGGGCCTTCTCTGGGTCCACGAGAAGATCTGAGCCGTCCATTAGAATCTCTGGAAGCCGTTCCTGGTGTCACGAGGAAGTGGAAGCAAGAAGGACATGAGAAACGGTACTGGGTATGGGTGATGGGTAGGGATGTGCTGTGTGGGAGGTGACACAGCATGGTGGCATGACAAGGCACGCTGAAAGGGGAAGGGATTGGAGGTTGGCAAGGATTGGGAGGTCAAACTAATAAAGAACTATGTAACATGAGATACACATTTTACGTAAGCCATGTATAGAGAGCAAATTTACATAAATAGGCTCTTGCACAGGCAGACTGATGTTAAGGTTTGTGGGAGGAGTCATCAGCAAGGAGGGGAGAGAGAATTTTACCTTGATAAACTTGGAAACGTCATGTCCTTGTGGCCCATGGCCATCAAACACACCAAAAATGAGCGATCTGCGCAACCCATTACATTCACATAAGAGGTGCAGTGGGGGTGGTGTTGTTATTTAGCTGTCTCAACAAAATTGCTGTTACTCGTATGGTGGATTTTTCTTGTGGTTCCATACATAATTGTGTATTGATTTTCGGAAGAAGCAAATCAGGAGTACACTCACTTTTTGTCTTTCGTGCGCATGAAACAGTACGCGTCCTGGTTCGTCTTGTGAAACCCGTCCTGCTGCCCCGCCGACGACATGCACGCCACGCGACACACCACGGGCTCGTCGGGAGCGGGCGACGACGACCGCGACGACGGACGCGACGACGGTCGCGAGCCGGGTCGCGAGCCAGGCCGCGACGAGCTCCGCGAGGAGACGGCCGCGCGGGAACTGCTCGACGCGGGTGAAGCGGAGGCGGCGGAAGCGGAGGAGCCGCCAGCAGTGGGAGGTTTGCCGTCGGACGAGGTTGCGTTACTATCGGCGGAAATGACGGGGACTGTTGCGGCAGGTGCGGCGTCGTTGGTTGTTGTGGCGGGTGCTGCTGCTGCGAGCGACGCGGCAATCGCAGCCGCAGCAGCGGCAGCGGCCGCATCAGAGGCGACGGCATCGGATTCTACTACTCGGTCCGCGGATTGCGCCTCGCTTTCCCGCCCGCTTGCGCCTGTCATTCCGCTCACCGCGTCCCCCGCTTCTGCGCTCCCCGCACCCCCATCAGCCTCCTTACTCCCTGCACTCTGCGCAACACCTTCCGCCCCCCCACCCGCTGCGGTGACCTTTTCCGCCGTCGCTGCAGTCCCTAATTCGCGGGCTGCGGAGTCCGTGCTACAGTGCGCCTCGGAGTCGCCGATCGTCACTGTTTCCGCTGTCGCGGAGCATGGCTCGCCGTTTGTAAGTGCGGAGGGCGGCGATTCTTTGAGCTGGCCTGATTGGCTGCCGAAATGATCGGAATCGGCTGCGGTTACCGCGTCTGGCACATTCTGTGCGTTCGTACTTTGGTTGTCTCCGTGGCATTGTGCCTGGTCATGATCTCCTGCCTGCTTTCGCGGTTCCAGGCAGCAGGGGACGAGTATGTCAGAGCAAGCGAGAAGGGAGAGGACAATCAAGACGTTAATTGACGAACGAAACGGGACGAGGGGAATGTGACTGGGGACGACGGAATATAACCATTAACAGTAGTTCAGGCAGAATGATGTGCAAAAGTAGGGGTTGGAAGGCCACAATCATGAAGTAACGGTCGTTAAGCAGTGGATACTGTACCTTGCTGCAGGAGCACGGACTATCGAGCCGAGCTGGCTCGTCCGAGACGGCCGACGCGGATGCACTCATGCTGCAACCGGAAGTAGCAGCGACCAAGAGCAATTTGTGTCAATCGGTACCACGCGGAGTAACTAACGGAAATAGTGGAAGGCTACCGCACAATGCGGCCCGAAAATCATGGATCTGCTCGCTCGCAAAACTACAGTGTCGTCACGGCTCGGGAGACGGTTGTTTGAGGCCCAACCGAAGCTGTGGTTCGCTTTGTGTGAAGAGCAGTGGGGAAACGTGGGGGGAAAGGATGGGCCTGGCTGGCTTGGTTTGTGTTGCTTTGCCTTGATGATGGGTTTGGTTGATGAGCTGTGGGGGGGAGTGGTTGAGCAGTCCGCAGGACTTCAATAACGGATGTTGCAAGGTTTCTTTGCGGTTGAGAGAGCTTTTGAGCTTCGCACAGCGTTGCATTTCTTTCTAGAGCGGTTGGTGTGCTTCAAAGCGAAATCAGGCTGCAAGGGGAGCGGGTCGTGTCGTGCATTCCAGTCAATGCTGTGATTGCAGGGGGGGCGTTTGCTGATGTGGCACCGACATCTCTGTTTCCCTTCAGTATCTGCTGATGTGTGTTAGTGCCCCACGTCATTATCGTGCTGGAATTATCCTTTCCCCGAAATGATGATTCACGCGGGTTCACGGCCAGGTTATGTGATGTGAATTTTGTACGAAAGTCGGAAAAGTCCAGACTGTTACCGCTCTAAAACGTACTATAACTTACTGAAACATAATATCAACCGTTCAGGAGATCCGGACTATTTCCAGGATGTTCCACGCACTAAGGCTGCATTTCAGGCTGGTGCAAGGGTAGATCAAAGCTCCACCCTATGCGTCCTCACAGCGTTGTATTGTCACGTATTCCCTCACCCTTATTCCAATAGTAGTAACTATTTGTGACAATGCAGTCTAAGGTCTTCGTTGGTGGACTACCATGGCAAACCACATCTGACGATCTGGTCGAGTACTTCCAACAGTACGGAAGCGTCATCGAAGCAGGCTAGTGTCATCCCAACGGCATGCCATCTTTCCTCCTGTTCCACGAATTACAACCCGTGACATGTAATGCAGTTGTCGTGAAAGATCAAGCGACAGGCAGGTCGAGAGGTTTCGGGTTTGTCACCTTTCTTGAGCCGTCTTCCGTAGCCAAGGTGGTGACAGCTCCTCCTCACTCCATCTTTGGACGGTAACAACCGTTTCGGGGTTGTTCTGTACATTTCCAAGCAGTAGCTCCACTCACTACCGCTTTCAGGCTAGTGGAAGTCAAGGAGCCAGAACCGCGCGGAAAACAAGTCGTGTTGAGACCAGTAAGGACGGAACCACTGAAAGATTAAATGTTCATCTGAAGCCTTCAAAACTCTCCTGAGGCAGGATTAAAAAAGCCAGTTGATTATGTGAACAGGAAAACGGCCCAAGAACGCGGAAGCTTTTTGTTGGAGGACTTCCACCTTCCATGACTGACGAAGACTTCACGTCCTATTTCGCTCGATTTGGAACCGTATGTTGTAGCACCTACATATCTGGTCGTAAGTTTATACGTTGCCATGCATCTCATGCATGATGCCAGATCACAGAGATTCAAGTCCTTCGCGACGAAGATGAGAAGGCCCGATGCAGGGGATTTGGGTTTGTTACTTTCCAGGCAGAGCAGGCAGCCGAGGATGTGCTGCTTATTGGAAGGTGAGTGTATGTCACGCATGGTTATTCGTTGTCTGGGCTGTGGTCATGGACTCTCATTTTCTTGCAGAATGCACGAGATCTGTGGGAAGATGGTGGAAGTGAAGAAGGCACAACCACGGAAGGACATGGCAAAACTAAATGGCAGATGGCTGTGAAAAACAATGTGCAACCATTAGTGAACAATGATCAACATCGATACAGCGCCACGGGTGGTATTTGTCAAGAGCCAAAGCAAGAATGCCAACAAATTCTGCTGATATACAAGCTCTGCTGTTGCTCCCCCAACATGCCCGCTCCTCTTAGGGCGTGTTCCTACGACTTCATATCAGGAAACCTCGTATCAAGAATGTACTTTTTGCCTGGTAAAACTAGCAAGAGGTTTTGGGTTAGGGAATTTTCAGTGTGAGCCTGGTACGAGGTTCTCTTGATACGAGGTGTAGGAACAAGCTCTTACTTTCACAACCAAGTAATACCACATATATTATTTGCGACTGCATACATTAACGTGGCCCGGCTACAGACAAGAGTCCCGTCAAAGCCTTTTCACCTTCTAAGGCTATTGAACTGCATTCATTTACTTTCCCTCAAAACCTGTACGGCGAGCAAGTTCATCAAGGTCTTGTTCTCCTGGCAAAACCTGCAGAATTGCCCAGGAGGATGCAAGGCAAGATGGAACACAATTTCAGAGACATGGAGAGAAAAGAGGAAGCTGGGAGAACAAACAGACGGATGCCATTATGCAAAGCACCTTAACCACAAGCACGTAACGCTGCTCCATCAAGCCCGAGCCAAACATTTGCACAATGAAGTCAATGTTTGTGAATATAGGGAGCTCACCTGGCCATCAATGATCCATGTTGGGAAGCCTTCAATATTGGCATCCTGGCATGTTTTAGCAAGCTTCACTCCTGCCCTGAAGCCCTCTGGATAGCACTCCACATACGGAAGGTACTTGGAAGCTTCTGCTCCAAATGCCTGGAACTCAAAGGGCACCAAAACAATAATAAACATCTCTGCAGCTCGTTTACACAACTATACATTAATATTTACGAGTACAAGTCAAATGCAATCACCCACCTGCTTCTGCTCGTAGCAGTGCGAGCACCAAAAGGCACCATACAGCTTCGCCCCAACAGCCGACAGATGCTTGGCCAATTGCACGCGCACAGGTGTCGAAACAGTGGTGACCTCGGGCTCAATAGCAGCCAGGTCAATCTCGGTGTCCCTGAGCATGTGATAGGTCAATTCGCAACAAGGTGGCGAGAAGGAAACATGGGAAACACCTTGTTTGGAAGGAAGAAAGGATGAAAGAAGGAAAGAGGAGGTCAGGATTATTGGCCAATCATAAAACAGGTAATCCGTCAAGGTGGTGGTGGGCTCTGCTGCATTGCTCACATGCATTGAAGACATACAAGTTGCAACCCAAAAAATGAGAGGAAAAATGGAGCAGGCTGAAAAGAGACCCATGGAGGCCTGGCCACACTCAAAAGACCCACCGAGCATAGGCGGACCTGACATCAGCAACGGAGAGGGAGAGAGCCACAGCGGTTGCCGTCACCAGGGCTAGCTGGGGCAGCAGCGCCTGCTGTAGCTCACGCCATGAGAAGGACTGGGGGGGGGAAGGGTGGGGTTTGCACCGAGGGGGAGAGGTGGTACAGGAGGGAGGGGAGGCACAGAAAGACCAGCAAAGATGCAGCATGTTAGCAAAGGCAAGGGAGGAAGTCATTAGCAGTTCAAGGATATGAAAAGACTATCAACCGAATCGCATTCGTGCAATCTACCGTATGTGACATACACACTATGACAAATCATGTGACCAATTAAGAGTGAGCGGTAATGGTTCTGAAGAGTAAAAGGCCTACTTGAACATCCCTATTCACGTTTTCAGTAATAGACCCACCTTCACTGTGAGGGCAAACAGCAACGTGGACAGAGTAGCTGAGGTGACGCAATAAAGACAAAACGCGCCGTCCAGCTCGGTAGCGAGGATGAACATGAGATAGCCGCTGGTGGTGGCCATGGCGGCCGTGAGGGAGAGCAGCAGCCAGCGTGCAGTGGAGGAGAGAGTGGAGGCCTCGAGAAGGGTTTGAGGAGAGGAGGGCCGGGAGAGGTGGGTGAGGAGGGCAACGGTGGAGTAGGCAGCAAAGCCAAAGACTGGGAGGGGGATGCCTGTGGGGACGGGAGGGGGTTGGAAGAAATGGATTGGAAACGAAAGCGATGCGGCGAATGGATGAGGAGGTGGGAGAGGGCTGTAAAAATCTAAAGATAGAGAGGAAGAAAGGTGCCTGCAGTTTTGGGACGTCTCAGAACAGTGCGATGTATATGGTTGGATGGAGTGGGGGAAGGGAGGAGGAGGTGGGGAAATGGGGGGGGGAGGTGTAAACGGAGAGGGCGTGGTGGTGCGTGTGAGCTGCATAATAGAGAGCACTGGGAGTTGGTGTATACAGGACCATTAGGGTGACGAAAAACTGCATGGAGAACGGGGAGAGGGGAAAAAACAGGATGGGGGCAAGCAGGAGGGGGGAAAATGGAGGAGCGGGAGAGAGGCAGGAGGGTGGATGACAGAAGAGTGAGAGGGGTTGTTGAGGTCGCTATAAACTGTGCAGCAAGAGGATACACACATAGGCCCCAACTGACGTACCAAAGAGGGAGGCGTATGGGCTGTTGAGCACGTCAGTGCATGATTCGTTAATGGGACACGCCACCTGCCCCCCCGCCAGCTTCTCAAAAGAGAGGTACAGTGTTTCTGCTGCTCCCACTAAGGACAGACCCAGTAACGGCACATAAGGCACACTACAGGTGCTGCTGCTGCTGCTGATTGGTGCTGACGTGGACAAAGAGGTGGACGAGGGAATGCTGACGCCATTGTCGCCTGACGCTGACTCCCTGTCGCTGGGGGCAGGCGGAGGCGATTCGCCGGTGGCTCGCACAGCGATCCGCGGATCGCGGCAATGGGAGCGCGCGATGCGCGTTGACGAGGCTTGTGAGAGGCAAGGCTGCATCGGAAAAGGAGGAACGGGGTACAGGGGGAAAGGGGGGGTGAAGGAGAGGAGAGTGTGGGGGAGAAAGGGGGAGGGGGAAGGAAAACGCCGGGAGAGGGGGAAAAGAGAAAAAATTTCGAGGAGGCGTGAAGGGCAGGTGTAAGAGGGAAAGTCCGAGGATGGGGAAATGCATAGACGTGTTTGGGGATGACACGGCCGGGAAAACGAAAACACATGAAACTTAGGGTCTGCGAAAATGCTAGTAATGCAGGATGATGGAGTGGCGAGGAAGCACTGTGGATTTTAGGAGCCAATGTGGAGCACATGCGTGTGGAGCACATGCGTGTGGATGCTCAGGACGAAATATAAGGACTATAGACCACAAGGAACTAGACGAGTTAAGAGAAAGAGGGAAGAAGAAGAAGAAACGGTCCGAGAAAAGCTGCGCGGCGTGCAGCAAACGCCAAGCTAGCTTTCTCATGCAACCAATGAGCTTTGATCGGATTAACGCTAATACGAATCGGCAGACTTGCGGCACCTAAGGCAATCTCCATTCATGCAGAGCCAATGTGGCATTGATTCCCCCCACTTCTTGTGACACCGATACTATCCTACTGTACTGAGCCATCTAGCGGAATGCCATGGCTCGGTGTTGCTTCTGGCCTGAAAACTCCTTCGCTCACCAGCAGCGCTCGTAGACCCAGGTCCCGCTTAGCGGCCACGTCTGATCGGCGCGCAATAAACGGGCGACCGGCCGCGAAGCGAACGGCGTCGATCGAAACGGCGGCCATCGCCATTGCGTGGAGTGGAACGAGGAAATTAGAAATGACTACTGACAGACGAGGAACATGAATGGAGTTATCCAGAAAACGAGGCGAGGGGGGCTTGGGGGGGGGGGGGGGGGAGGGGAGGTTGGGAACGGAAGGGGGAGTGGGGGAAACTGAACATTCTGAAAATAATTGCCGGGGATAAGCTGGACGTGCCTCGAGGATCGACCCGAATTTTGATTGCTGGTTCACTACGGTGATTCGCATCGAACTGGATGGCATTAGAGTGACGTCAGGTTGTACAGCTTCCCTGTACTCAACTTCGTTTCGTCACGGTGCAAAACGGTCAACCTTGAGAACCGCTTTCCACCGTGCGGAAACGTTTCAAACCACTATACAAGAATTGAACATGTGCGAGTTATGTACAACCTGACGAGGCCCTTAGACCACCGCGCGTTTCATTAAAATTCATAGCCTTGGTCGGGTGTTTCGATTTTGTTTCAGAGAATAAAGCAATACTGGCCAAAGGTTTGGCCGGGATTACATTCCGTTACATAGTCGGAACAATACACCCAAAAATGAGTTTTTCGCACCCTACTGGTGGGCTGCCCTGGTTCGGGCTGGGCCTGGGCTCCGAACGTGTCAATCACTAGGTGTGTGACGTCAGACAGGGACCACCTGACCTGGCCTTGGAAGTTCCGTTGAGCGATGATCAATGATCAACAAAACCAATCCTTCGCCTGGCTCTCGTGACAGCATTCTACCATAGAAGAAATCCTCCTGGTCCAGACCTGTCCTCGCGCGAGTGAATCATTTTCACTAATTCGGCGCTTTCCCGTGGTCGTATCAATTTTCCAGGATATCGCCATGGCTTCTGGCGACAAGCTTTCAGCCATCTCAAAGTTGAAGTCTGCAGAGCTGTTGGAGCTTATGAATGCTTACTTGCAGACCCCGGCAGGCGATGACTTGAAGGATAAGATTGGACTTGTCTACCAGTTTAACATCTCCCCCAAGGTCGAAACGAAGCATTGTAGAACTCGCGTGTAATCGCTTTTTAAAGATTCTAACGTTCTCTGTCTCCCGCTGCAGAAGATTGGGATCAACGAGGAAAAGTTCACGGTGGATTTGAAGTCCAAGAAGGTCACGGCAGGTGAGACATTAGCCTTATGCTCCTCAAAGCTCCTACCATTCCCCTCCATGAAGTCCTTGGTGTCGTTAATGCAGGAGCGTCTGAAGGGAAGCCCGACGCAATGTTCTCTTTTACTGATGATGACTTCGTTTCTGTCGCCACTGGCAAGTTAAATCCGCAAATGGCGTTCATCAGGTAAGCTCCAGCGTCTTCATTCTTCGTCATTTTCTTCTCGTAAGATGCCTACGCGAAAGTTTGACGTATTTTCGCTCTTTGCTTGGTGGTTGATGTCAGAGGGAAGATGCGGATAAAGGGAAGCATGAAAGCTGCTCAGAAGTTTACCCCTGACATTTTTCCTAAGCCTGCGAAGCTGTAGCTTTGTAGCTTCTTTCTCAAAGCATCAAGCGCCAGGAGGTCCCCCACCCAGCACCTTTCTCTGTAGTTATATTTTCTTGAGTAATAAAAGCTGCTGTTTGAGCAATAGGGTGTCTCGGTGCATTTCTGTTGTGCAGCTAAAAAGCATGGCTTTCTGACATCCATGTACCAGTGTAGAAGTCTGCCACACCTAAAACAAGCTGTTGATATTTTACTGTGAATTGCCATTATTTCTTTCTGATGGCACCGTACTGTGAAACACATCATGGTACCTACCGTAATATTCCATTTTGTCCTAAGAAAAAGAATGTTCATCCACGATGGTGTAGCCCACTAAGCTTGGTTCTTTTCAGCAAGGTAATGATCCAACATGTCCTCCTCGTCAATGTCTGCACAGATCCACACACGCACGCACATTGCACACACATGCAAGGACAATTTTAGGCACATGGATGTGAGCTGAGCTGGTACAAATATGTGCACATGAACATGCACCCATCGACACACACACGACACCCCCAACCATGAATGTACACGATGCACAATGTACCACATGCCATACCCTGTACGAGGTACCAAGCACATGGTATGCAATACATACCATGTCCACATCACCATCCATGCACAAATACATGTCCAGAAGCAAATATGCATTCAAGATGGACAGAAACAGCGCAAATGTCCCATCTGCCTCTCTCCTCTCAACCTCCTCGCTCCTTCAATAACCATTTCTCTGCCATTCCACTCTGCCTTCCACCTGTCCCACACCTAACACATACCTCCTTAACCCCTTCCCCTTTTCCCTTCCCCCAAAGCCCTTCTCCCTCAATTTCCCCAATATCTCCCCCACCCCCTTCCTCAATCCTTCTACCCCTCATGGACAAAGCTATCGTTAGTCTAAATCAATGCTCTTCTGCTCCCATTAACACCACAAATCTTCTACTTTCTATTCTAACCCCCCCACCTCACCACCCCTCCTCGAATTCTTCTCACCTTCGTCGAAATCATCATCATCAAAGTCAATCTCCTCTTCCTCCTCCTCGTCTGCCATTGCATAAACCCCTGAACCCTCTAAAGCCCCCACTCCTTCAGTTCCCCCATCCCCGCCCCTCTCACCTTCGTCGAAATCATCATCATCGAAATCGATCTCCTCTTCCTCCTCCTCTGCCGCCTCCTCCTCATCCAGCACAATTCCCTTGCTTGCTTTCTGCACGCACAAACAAGCAACCAACGGATGGTGGGAAGAAATAAGGTTCAGGCGGAGTCTTTTTTGCCTACACAGTGACAAACACCACTCTGGCCTGAACAGTAGCAAACACCACTCTCAACAGATCAGTAACAAATCATGCTCACCTGCACGAATCACAAACCACACTCATCTGCACGAATCACAAATTACGCTCACGTGCACAAACCACTGCCTGTAAGCGTGCTTGAATTTACTCAAAACGCTCACCTGCACGAACCACTGTCTGCCTGTAAGCGTGCTTGAGTTGAATCAAAACGCTCACCTGCACGAACCACTGTCTGCCTGTAAGTGTGCTTGAGTTGACTCAAAACGCTCACCTGCACGAACCACTGTCTGCCTGTAAGCCGCTTCTCCCTGGATGCTGCAAGTGCTGCATCTGACAGCAACCTATCAGGAGGCGGCGGGAGTAAATGGGGAGAGTGTGAGAGGAGGGCAGCAGTCAGATAAGAGGTGCAAGGAGAGGCAGCAACCAAAGTAAAGAACAATTTTTCAAAATGAACCACGTGCTCTTGACTGCTACTAACTGCAATTGACTGAAATCGACTGCTATGGACTGCAATCGACTGCTAGTGACTCTAACACGAGGTCTCACTTGGCCTTCTCCAGAGTAATCTCTGCCTCAAACCGATCTCGCCACTGCATGAATGTCTCCACAGTAATTGTGATTTATTGCAATTGTCTGCAGTTGACTGCTGTTAACTACTATTGACTGCAATTGACTGCAATTGACTCTAACATGCAGTCTCACTTGGCCTTCTCCAGCGCAATCTCTGCCTCAAACCGATCTCGCCACTCCGTGAATGTCTCCACTGTCACAGGCAGCCCGTGCGGCTCTATCACCTGACCACAACGAGTTGAGACGGGAAGGTGGGGAGGGGAAGGAGAAAGCATATGACGGGTCACAGCGCCACGCATGCATCAAGCCAGCTCAAAGGGCTCGAAGTGTGCCTCCATTATCACGACTCACCAGTAGCCTGTTATAGCGAGAATCCCCATGTTCTTCTCTTTCTTAACATCCTATCCTCTACTCTTAAAGCTTGTAATTAGACTCGCCTCCGTTCTCCTTGAAACTCTCTGGTTCCTCTCCATCACACCACTATACTTCTCTCCCCCCCACTCCCTCTCCCTATTGCTTGCCTCGCAATCATCCTCTTTCAAATTATTCCTATAATCCACCCTCCGCACTGTAAGCTTACATCTGCTAACCCTGATTGTTTCTTTATTTTCCCCTACCAGAGTATATATATTCTCTTTACTCTCCCCACAAGCCTTTTACCACACTGACTTGTATTGTAACAGGACTCACCTCCTCCTCCTCTTCCTCCTCTTCCTCCTCCTCCACTCCGCCGTACTTCTCTCTAAGCCACTCCTTGGCTGACGTGGCAAGAGTGTACATCATGGCCATCCCAAGGTTCGCCTCAGCCTGAAGGGAGGGTGGGGATGGATGGAGGCATGGAGGCATATAGCACTTAGACATCAGGACCATCCCAAGGTTCACCTCTCTAAGCCACTCCTTGGCTGACGTGGCAAGAGTGTACATCATGGCCATGCCCAGGTTCGCCTCAGCCTGAAGGAAGGGTGGAGTGATGGGGGCATGGAAGCATGCATGGGACATGGGGGCATGGAGGCATGAATGGAAGCACTTCGAGAAATCTCGAAGCAAGGCACGGGTCATTTCAACATCATTGCCATGCCTGGGCTTGCCTTGACCTAAAAGAGGGAGCAGAGAAAAAAAAAGATGGAGCAAGAGACATCGATGTATGATGGCGCCATTGTCTCAGATTGAAAGCAGAACAAGCGTTGACAAAAAGAGAAACAGGAGGAAGAGTGGATCCACAGCAAGGTCACTGTACAACGAATGACAAGACATGCCTTATAATGAGGACCCACTCACTATGATATAGATTAATAGTGTAGAATGTAGTAATGAGGGAACAAGTAAGCAAGGGCGTCAGATGCACTTCTGATTCCATCACACTCCCAGCACATGCCCCTTAGTGCAACCGCACACACACCGGTGATGAGACGCACAAAGGAGGCAGTGTGCTTAAATCGAAGGGTTGCTTCGATGAGTGGGCTGCGGGAGATGCGGTCTCGGCCGATGCAAATGGATGCAGTGTGGTGGTGAGTGGTGAGAAGCAGAACGAGAGTGGTGGTGATGGTATGATGTTGATGGTGATGGTGATGATGCTACATGCAAATGGGTTGGCTCGAGCCCATCCCTTATTCTTTTATCCATCATTTGCCCTTCCAGTACTTCGATAATAGCAAACATGGCTCAAAATGCATGTGGCATACATAAGGCTGATACTGAGAACTCAGTATGAAAAGGCCCATAGAGAAACCAGCCCGACATGACAAAAAGTTGACAAATACAAGTGACGCGGAACAAGGCGTTCACAGATACCAGTTTGTACGAAAGGTACCCGGTATAACAACATATGGATTGACACACGGTCGCTTTGTACGATCCATACCTCAACACCGAAAGCTTTTACAGAGGGAAACATGGCTTCTGAGTTAAAAGGACTGGAGGGCCATCGTAACCTGACCTCTTCAAACGTATCGTTAGGTCATTGCAATGTCACCGTAAAAGGAATGGCACGACACGACTTAACAGGAACCCACACTGCAAAGTTATTTAGTGTATAGATTGTAGTAGTGAGGGAAAAAGCAAGAGGCAGGGCGTCAGATGCACTTCTGATTCCATCACACTCCCGGCACACGCCCCTCGTTGCACGCACGCGACCACACACCGGTGATGCGGCGCACAAAGGAGGCAGTGTGCTTAAATCGAAGGGTTGCTTCGATGAGTGGGCTCTGGGAGATGGGTCTCGGCCGATGCAAATGGATGCAGTGCGGTGGTGAGTGGTGAGTAGCAGAACGAGGGTGGTGGTGATGGTATGATGGTGATAATGATGCTACATGCAAATGGTTTGGCTTGAGCCCATCCCTTTTGTTTTATCCATCATTCACCCTTTCAGTACTTGAGAAATAGCAAACATGAGTCAGAACACAGGTGGCAACGGAGAAACTCAGCATAAGAAAATCCAATAGTCGCAAGCCTGGTGCATTAACGCAAGGCCGACTAAAACAAGTGATGAGAAACATAAGAGTTATACAAAAAACAGTCTGTATGAAACATAACCATCCATATAAAAGCACGGAGTAAAGAGAAGGCTTATGATCCATACCTCAACATGGAAAGCTTAGAACATAAAGAGAGAATATTTATAGATACATATTCAGAGAAATTCGATTGCTTAGGGAACATTGTAGAAATAGTAATAGAAACAGGAGGACTGGAGGAGGGCTGTCATAATCTCACCTCTTCCTTGAGCTTGTTGCGAATCTCCTCCAGATCAACGGCTCTCACTCCTTGTAGGCTGCACCACGTCCCAGAATACGCGACCCCACACCGTTCCATGCCATGCCATGCCATTCCACACACACAATATGATCCACGGGCATGCTTGCAGAATCAGTACATGCCTATCAGCAACACTTGGGGGTTCCGTCGAAACAATCTATTTCAATTGCACCATCAGCACTTGAATGAAACACCAGCAAAAGGACCACCTGGAATGAGTGACCAGCAATGGAACCAGCTGACAAGAATAATGCTTGATTGAATCACCTTCGCACAGTGAGCAGCGGTGGCTCATCGGGGTAGGTGGGCGTGTGGGCGAAGTACAGTGCCAGCCGCACTGCCAGACGAGACAGAGGGGACGAGGAGAAAACAAATAATTATGCGCCTAGAAAAATTGGGCCATCGGGGTAGGTGGGTGGGCGTGTGGGCGAAGTAGAGTGCCAGCCGCACTGCCAGAAAGGGGAGGAAAGGAGGGGGAAGGGGGGGAGTAAAAGGGGTGAAAGACGGGATGAGGAGGAAAGCAGGGAAAGAGGAGGTGATATCTAAACACAGGAAACGGCTAGAGAGCAGAGATAGATGAGTGGGGAAGTCAGCCGGCCCAGCCCTTGTTATTGCATTGACTCACATTCTTACATTCACAGAGTGCTAGGCATTCTTACATGACATACGGCACACAGCACATGGCACATGGCACACGGCACATCGCACATAGAATAGGGAACGAAATATGTACCTGGAAAAGGTGTTGTCTCTTCCTCGTCGTCCCCCTGTTCAAATCGTCACACACAAACACAATCCCACCAACACGCACAAACACAGTCCCACCGTGTCAGAGCAGAGAACTGCCACATCAATGCTTGAGAGTCGACCCAGAAGGCAGCACGCATAATCATGACCCCATCCCACAATGTCAGAATTTCCCATGTTGAGAACATCATAAGCTGTGGCATTAATGAGATGAATAGCATACCACAGACAAGGAAACCTGGTGCCAAATTTGTCAACCATTATGAATGGCATATATGGTCACGCCAACGCAAGCATGTTGCCGTATTCGTGGGAGAGATATCACGACACGGTGATCCGATATCGTGCCATGGCACAGCATGGCATGGCATGTCACCAAGCATTCACACTACTTTGGGCAATATTGCGATGTGGGAGCATGGAGTGGAATAGATAGGTAGGAATGTCGTCGCCAGTAATTGCCAGTACCTTGGCTAATAAGACCAACGTGGCACCACCAGTCAGTCACCATTACCTTGGGCGATATGGGGATGTGGGAGCATGGAGAGGCATAGCATGGCATGGCTTGACATGTTTCCATGCATCACGATACCCTGGGCGATATTGTGATCTGGTAGCATGGCATGGCACAGCATGGCCCAATGAACGAGCACCACCAGTCACCATTACCTTGGGCGATATGGGGATGTGGGAGCATGGAGTGGCATAGCATGGCATGGCATGGCTTGACATGTCTCCACGCATCATGTTACCTTGGAAGGTATTGCGATCTGGTAGCATGGCACGGCATGGCCGAATGAACGAGCACCACCAGTCACCATTACCTTGGGCGATATTGGAAGTAGGTAGCATGGCATGGCACGGCATGGTATGGCATGCCGAGCATAGCACCACCAGTCACCATTACCTGGGGCGATATTGTAATTAGGTAGCATGGCTTATCCGCTGGCATGCCCAGGCCTGATGTGTCCTCCACCCCTGCAGAGCACCGATGGGATGACCACCCGGGGATGGGGGGGAGGGGAGGAGGAGGGGCGGGAGCTACATATTGTAATGCGGTAGCATGGCTTATCCGCTGGCATGCCCAGGCCTGATGTGTCCTCCACCCCTGCAGAGCACCGATGGGTGTCATTACCCGTTTATGACCATTCGGGGATGGGGGGATTTGGGAAGAAGTTACGAAGCTGGTCGAGCAACTTTGCACACAGTGTGAGGGAGCAGCAGGGAGAGGGGAGACGAGCAGCAAGGAGAGGGGAAGGGAGCAGCAGGGAGGGGGGAAGGGTCAGGGAAGGGGGAATGGAACATGGGAAAGGACCATGTCACCATGGCATTCAGGCGAAGTGACTCAAAGTTACTCACTCTCGAACTCCTCCATGAGAATCGCCTCTAAAGCCTCCACCTCCATTTGCTGCTCGCCCTCGTAGTCTGTGCAGGGGAGGCAAAGTGAGGAGAGGGGCGGCGAGAGGAGGAAAGGACGGTGTATTATCGCCTCTGCCTGTCCAACACCTCCACCTCCATCCGCTGCTAGCCCTTGTAAGTTGTAGTCTGTCGGGTGGGGTCAAGGAGGGCGGGGCAGCACGGCAGAGGAAGGAAGGGCGAGGGGAGGGGGAAAGAGAGGTGTGGTGGTATCGTCTCTGGTGCCTCTGCTGCCCCGCTACTGCCACCACATCAATCTCCTGATCGCTCATATCATGGTCTGCCAGGTGGGGTCAGGGAGGGCGGGGCAGCACAGCAGAGGAAAGACGTGTGAGGGGAGGGGGAAAGGGAGGTGTGGTGTTATCGCCTCTGGTGCCTCTCTACCGCCTCCACATCGACCTCCTGCTCGCCCATATCATGTCGGGCGGGGGCAAGGAGGGCGGGACAGCACAGTGGGGATGGGAAGTCAAGTCACAGCTGACCAGAAAGACTCCCTGGACTGATCACAATTTTGAAACTAATTTGATCTCCACAGTAAATTGTTTTTTTTTTTTTTTTTTCAAAGCGAATGTCATTATCACCATCACCATCACCAACTATCACGAACCATCATCATCATTACCTGTCATTGTGGCGAGACCACGCTATCTGATCCCAGTGGGTTGAAAGCAACGGGAAAAAGTGATGGTGCCGCTGCTGTTGCTACAATCCACAGGGCCTGCCTGCTCGCCTTTTTTTAGGCTCCTCCTCAAAACTCGCTTATTTCAGGAATCTAAAAAAAGGCAAGCTGCTGCGATGCGATCCACCACAGAACCTGGCTGCTTGCAATGCAGTATGAAGGAGGAGAGGAAGGAGACATGGAGAAGTCGACTCGTTAGGGATGTGCAAAGCGTTTTGAGCATCCAGGACACCAGGAGAGTGCGGCAAACGCATCTGCTGTTGATTCGGCTCAAAATGGGGCGGTCAACATTGGCGTTGTCTCTCCTCAACTCAATTAAGCTCACTTCTGAAGTTTCCCAAATCTCTTCTCAACCCCCAAACTCTGAAGCCCCAAAGTGGGCGAAAAGACAGAAGCAGCGAAAAGTGGGTGAGAAGTATGGGAGAAGGAAGAGGAGGGTGAGGAAAGGAGGGAGAGGATGGATAGGAAGGGGATGAAGTGGAGGGAGAGAAGGGTGGAAGGAAGGGGATGAAGTGGAGGGAGAGAAAGGCGAGGAGGGTGAGGAAAGGAGGGAGAGGAGGAGAGGAAGGAGAGGGGGGAGAGGGGGGAGAGGGTATGGGAGGGAAGCGAGGAGAGGAGGGACGGGAGAGGGGGAGGGACGAGAGGAGGGGAGAGCCGGGAAGAGGGGAGAGACTGGAGAAGGGGAGAGACGGGAGACGGAGGGACGGAAAAGAGGGACGGAAAGGGGAGGGACGGGAGGGGGGAGGGACGGGAAATGGGAGGGACGGGAGAGGGAAGGGACGTGAGGAGGGGAGGGACGGAAGGAAGAGAGGGACGGGAGGAAGAGAGGGAAGGGAGGAAGAGAGGGACGGGAGGAGGGGGGGGGAGGGACAGGAGGGCGCGCAGGAATGTCAGTCCCACTTTGAAGTCCTAGGAGAGTACAGAGGGATGAAAACAATGATCCAGAGAAATAGATTGCGCAGAGAGAACGCGGGAAGCGGGAATAGATGGCAGGAAGAAAAAAAAAGGAAACAGGGCGACGAGAGAGAACAGGGAGGGGAGGCCGACGGTGAAACAGAGAGAGGGAACGGTGGACGGGGATGATCGGAAGGGAAAGGGCGAAAGAGATCATAGTGTCGCATCTTCGCGATCGGGAGACCGCTACTGACCTGATCTCCCGTCACAAACGGCCTCGATACCACGCTACGGTCCAATGCGTTGTGTTTCGAGGAGTCTAAAACCCGGAGTCGCGGTCGGGCGATCGGTGCCGACCTAATGTTTGCGCGCTTCGACCTTGTTAACCGCCGCGATCCGAACGTTATCCTAACTTGTAACCGCTGTCGCTTCGGCACAGGACCCCAGGTGACTCCCACTGGTGCCTAGATTCACGACGGGAGCGGCTGGCTGCTATCTGTGGTTGGGGTTGGCAGAGCTGGTGGTGTTTTTCTCGCTGTGGAGCGGGTTGCCTTTCTTTTTGTGACGGAGTGCACAGCATCTTGCGAATGTGCTGCGATGGGTTGAACGAAAAGTCCGATAACTTTGGCGAACACGCAACACTCGCCCAACAATTTCGACACCCCACCCACAGGCTCGTTGTGAGCCAATTTCGAAACCAACCTTCGTAGCCTTCAAACCTGCTCCACATCATTGTGAGAACAAAACGCAGCTAGATTCACACACGCTCACCTGTTATCGCAGCTTTCCCCAACTTCGTTCTACCAGTTAGTCTTCTCCATAGGTCACCTGTACCAGACACGCGTCTTAGCAGCTGTTCCTTCTTTTCGCGGTTAAATATGGAACATCCGACGTTGGAACGAATCCGAGACAAAGCCAAACGGAAGTTAAAGTGAGGGTCGTTCGATGTATTTGTAATCTCCCTGTGCTGATAGCTTTGCACATCTGAGCACCCTCCTCCCGCAGGTTGCTTCATAATCTCAAACCTTCTACATCTCTGCCGCCAGAGGTTCGTTTTTTACGTGTTACACGTGTTTAGATTACACGTGTGACACGCACTTATGCTCTCTGCTTACAGGAGAATGTCAGCTTGTCAACGCCTTCTCCATCTTGTGGGCCGATGTCAAAAAAGAAAAAGTTTTCAAGTCCATTACCCGCGAATCTGGCACCCGTGCCGCCTGCAGTCTGCAAGTAATCTGCTCGCTGTTCTGTATTTTGCAGCACCGCTTACTCCTTCTAACCTCTTCCTGGATCCCCAGAGAAGTCACGGAAGTGAGAACGTGCATGGCTGAAAAGACAAAATGGTTAATTGCGTCTCAGGCAGCGACTCGCCATTCCAGTGATCTTTCAAAATCCAATACGCTTGACATTCAGGTTGGATTCTCTCATGCTTTTCTTGTTGTGCTTTCAAAAGTATGTCTCACTTGCTCGTGTACCAGAGGATGAAGGTTCCCGTTGGTCTTGTGGAAATGGAGCCTCCTACAAGCTTGATTGGTCAAAAGACGTCGGTGCTTATTGGTAAGAGTTTCCTAGGTTATAACATTGCTAACGGACCTGTGAGAGACATATTGACTTCGACCTTTTGACAGATCGTGCTCCTTTCAAGCCAACGCCAACGACAGACGAACTTGCTTCACTTGTCCTTCCCGGATCAACTAAACTTCTCAGGGCGCTGTTTCTTCCTGCTGTTTACAATGTGGAGTCTGGGTGTCAGAGAGCCGGACTAGCCATCCTGTTGGATGAGCCATTAACCACAAATGACGGGTGAGTTGAGTTGAGTTGGGTGTTGTCATTCCAAACTCAAATCAAACAGCGCTGTGTGGAATGCAGAAACTGGTTCGCTGGTATAAATGAGATGCTACATTTTCCTGGCACAAGCAAAAGTGAACACACAGTTGAAGTTTTGCCTGATATTAGGAGTCAAGCTGTTTATTTCGATAGACATGCTCTACATATGGAAGATTTGACCGATGACCAAGGTCACGCCGAAGTGATTGAGACTGGAGCTTGGAAAGCTTATAAAAGGCAAGTTTCTGAGTTTCGTTTAGCTTGCTCCAGCAAAGAGCACATGAAAGCAGAAGTAGCACTCTGGCTGCGTGCAGATGGTGGATTACTGGAACTAATCTAGGAATAGCTGTAAAGGCTTCAGCTGTCAGTTGTTTGACGAAGTGTGTGCAAGAATTTCTCCAAAGCACCATCATCAAGCTTCACCCCTAAACCCTTGAACATCCCGTAAAACTCTGCCACTTCGCTAAAACTCAGAGGAGGGAAAGGAGGGTAAGGAATGTAAGGAGGGCGAAGAGGGAGTGGAGGGTGAGAGAGAGGAGGGTGAGTAGGGGAGGGTAGGGAGGGAGAGGGGGTGAGGGAGAGGAGGGAGAAGAGAGTGAGGGAGAGGAGGGAGAGGAAGGGGAGGGAGCGGAGGGTGAGGAATGGGAGGAAGAGGAGGGTAGGGTAGGCACAGAGAGGGAATAGGTGGAAGCGAGGAGGGGAGGGACAGGCGGAAGGAATTGATGAAAGGAGGGGGGAGACGGGAGATTGGAGGGATGAAAGGAGAAGAGGGATGGGGGAGGGAAGGGACGGGACGTGGGGAGACAGCAAGCTCGTGGTGTTAAAATCCCAGATGTCAAATACGATATCATGCTTCTGTTGCACTTCTGCCCCAGACCTTTTGAGGATGAATGCTGATTCATAAGTCCATATGGCAGCAGCGGAGAATGAGGATGCAAAAACAAGTACGGTAAAACTTACTGAATCCCCCAAAACAGGAATGTGCCAGCCGGGAAACGAACCCGGGTCTGCACCGAGCTGACGGCAGGGTGCTATTCTACCACTTTATTAACAGTATAGTAAATGTACAATGGATACATGGCAATTCCAGAGAACCACTGTGAAGAAAGAAATGCTAGACTGTCCTACAGTGAGGCCTACAAACAGGCCTCCGTGATGTCTCAGTGGTCACCTCCCAAGTAAGCAAAATCAGCCGCTGAAAGAGAAGTCACCTCGGATGGAACGTGGTTGACGCCCTCGGTAAAACGGATTTGCGCACGCCGACAAACAGTGCGAGCCTGCTCACGCTGGTGGATAAGAGAAATCCGCTTGTAGAAGTTGGTCTCAAACAGCTGGGGAAGAGAATCTGTGGCACCACTCAAGTCACGAACTTGTGAAGCCCCCCTACGGCTGCATTGACGAAGGAAGTTGTTGAAGGAAGCGCCGAAGCAACCGAAGGCTTCGATGACAAGAGGAAACAGTTTGACGTCTCGGCGGTCCCGAAGTGCTGCAGCATAGTGGGTAGTCTTCTCACTTTCACGAGTGGCTGCTGCTGAACCGATTACCGTAGCTGCGTTGGAGTGCGGAAACCCCTTTTGAGGATCAGCTACAGAAACATCCAAGGCCCAGGTGGTACCAGAGCTGATGTCGCGACACGTGATGTCTGTTCGGCGGCCTGGCAGCAGGTGTTGGTCTTCCATTTGCGCAGAGAACCCAAGCTCCAAGGCAATGCGATGAACTTCGCGCTTGATTTCGTCATGCACCTTCGTAGGTTCGTTGTTACTAGGGCAGCGAAGGATGTGAGAATGGATGGAAGGATCGGTGTATGGGGAGTTGCAGGTGCAGGTGTGGGAAAAGTGTAGTGAGCATGTACATTTGTGTGGCGCTCATCATTGCATATTTCACACGAAGGAAATTGGTTTATTATCCCCCCAAAAACAGAGGAATCCCACAATAGCCCAAGCCAACCACCCTGCCTCCCCTCCCCTACCTCTCCCCCTCCCCGGAAGGTGTACAATGCACACATGTATCCTCTTGTGTTCACAAGGGGCAAACATTGAATGTTGCCTTCAGGCCGCACAACACGAGCTGTGCCGCACCCAGCCATGGCCACATTATTCCCACCCCACACCCATGCATGCAGCTATGCTCACTACACCCATGCACACATCCTCCTGCTCCGCATGCTCTCTACTTGACAATGAGGAGCCGCACAATCTCATTGCCCTCGTGCTCCAGGATGTGGCAGTGCTACATACAGCCCTGGCCACGTTATTCCCACACCCATGCACGCCGCTGCTGTGCTCTATACACCCATACCATCCACACGCGGTGCTCCCCATGCTCTCTACGTGACAATGAGCGGGCGCATCATGTCGTTGTCCTCGTGCTCCAGGATGTGGCAGTGCCACACGTACCCCGGGCCACGCGTGGGGTTGAAGGGGAACGGCGACCCGTCCTGCAACCACCACACCCACACACACACACGAGCATAACACAGACATCAGTACACTCCAGGCCTTGGAGCATCCCATTCCATTCCCTGCTTCAGTAAAGAAAGCATCGAAAGTACCGCCTTCTAGGAAGACAGGAAGACAGGAAGACAGGACATAGGAAGACAGAACTGAGACCAGAATCTCACCTGGGCGAACCATCCGGTCCAGAGGGTGAGCACCTCATCCCGCATCAGCACAGTGGTGTCCTTCCACCCACGCTCATACGCAGCCACGCTGCCCGCCCTCCCACTCACACTCACGCTGCTCCCCTCCCCCGTGAAGCAGCTGGGCAGGGAGGCGTTGGCGTGGGGGAAGGTGCAGTGGCCGGTGCGATAGGCGGTGCGGTTGAAGGGGCGGCGGGCGAGGGGGCGGTGCATGATGAGGTGCAGGTGGATGGGGTGGGCGTCTGGCGTGTCGTTTATTATGTGCCATAGCTCCTCCGAGTTCTGCTTGCATGGCACAGCACATGGCACATGGCACATGACGCATGGAAAAAAGGGCATCAATGGGGGGATGTATCAGTAGGCGTGATGTGCCATAGCTCCTGCGAGTTCTGCTCACAACACATATGGACAGGTGGCACAGGGCATGTGGGATATGGCACATGACACGCAGAGTGGAAAGACGGCAGGCACGGGGGTATGGGGTGAAAGCGAAACAAGTGGATGGGATGGGTGTCACTGTGTAAGGCGTGGTGTGCCAATGTGCCTTGCGTACACAATCATCTGCATGCGTGTCTCTCCACCTCTACACTCTACCATCTCGGGTGCCTTGCCTTGCTACACTCAACCGCGACTGACTTTTGAGTTGACTCAAGAGTCACCTCGCTACACTCACCCGCTTGGGAGTCTCAGTGGCGGGATCACTGAAACCAAGGCCATCGAAGGTGATGCGCGATTTCACCTGCACGGCTGTCATCCACCTCTCCTTGCTCACACGGGAGAGGCGCAGCTTGGGAAGGGACTGCCACGGACGGAGGGGGGTGTGAGGAGAGAGTGCGAGTGAGGCGCACAGGCCGGCTCGTTAGAAACAAACTACTCCACTTTTTGGGACGGCCGGCTCTTCAAGAACCGAAGACACCAGCACGGCTGTCATCCACCTCTCCTTGCTCAGACGGGAGAGGCGCAGCTTGGGAAGGGACTGGTAGGGTGGGAAGGGGATGTGTGGAGGAGGAGAGAGTGTGAGCGAAGAGGGGAGAGTGTGAGTGAAGAGGAGAGAGTGTGAGTGAAGAGGAGAGAGTGTGAGTGAAGAGGACAGGCAGGCCTGTTGGCGGAAGTTAACTGCACGGCTGTCATCCACCTCTTTTCGGTTACACGGGAGAGTCGGAGCGTGGGAAGGGACTGGCACCGGGGGGAATGGCACGGGACCACGACGCCCGTGCCGTTGCTGCCCGCCCAACCCATGCTGCCGTTCCCACAGCGCACACACATACTCACCACAAGCTTCTTGGGGAGGGGTGGCGACGGCACAACACCCCCCGCGCTATCCACAAGGAACCGCATGACCACGCCCGTGGCGTTGCTGCCCGGCGCGGCGCCCGAGGGGAAGGGCGCGGGGGCGTCGTTGGTGAGAATGACGTCAGCGCAGGAAGAGGGGAGCGAGGCAAAGTCGACGAGAATGTCGTGGCGCTCCCCCGGGGCGAGTAGAAGGGAGGAGCGGGTCACTGGGTCGGGCAGGTAACCGCCATCCGTGCCGATCTGGTGGGTGGGGAAGAGGAGCAGCAGTTGACTCAGAAGTCGACGAGAATGTCGTGGCGCTCCCCCCGAGGCGAGTAGCAGGGAGGAGCGGGTCACGGGGCGGGACAGGTAGCCTCCGTCCCGCCCCGTGACGGAGGGAGGAGTGAGCAGCAGGGAGGAGTGCATAAGGAGCAGCCATGTTGTGACACTCCATTGGAACGAGCAGCAGGGAGGAGCGGATTATTGGACGGGGCACGTAGGTAGGTACCGGGACGGGCGGGTTACCGTCGGTGCCAATCTGGTGGGCAGGGGAGGGGAATGGGGAGGGGGGACGGAAGGGGGAGAAGAGGGAGAAGGGAGCGAGAAGGGGAGGGTTGGAAGGTAGCTGCTGTCGGTGGCAACGTGGAGAGAAGGAGAACCCGAGTGGGATGGGGGAGGAGGGGAAGGGAAGGGAAGGGGCGAGAGGGACTGGTTGTGCACGCTAATGACTGTTAGAACTGAATGGGAAGGGAGACGGAAGCGGAGTGGAAATAGCATGGTGAGGGACAAGGGAGGGTGCAGAGGGATGAGAATATGTGGAGAGGAGACGCACATGAGCTTTGAGTCAGAGTCAGAACACACGCGGTTTTGTTTTAAATCGAGTCGAAACTAGCCCACGAACATGCAACAGCTGATGCTGCAGTGTGAGCGCTGTTGCTGTCATACATGCAGCACACAACACACAGCACAGCATAACACACCTGGGTGATGGGCAGCACACAGCATAACACACCTGGGTGATGGGCAGCACACAGCATAACACACCTGGGTGATGGGCAGCGTATCCCCTGTGATGGGCGGGGTGAAGTCGGGGTAGTTGTCAGGAGCAGCGCACACGAAGCGAAGGCGGAAGAAGCGACTGCTGGCCGCCCCCAACACTCGGAAGCGGTACCGCGTGCGCCTCACCGATAGGAACGGCCAGACCTGAGACAGATGAAGGGGAAGGGAATGAGTGATTGACAGAGGGAGAAAGTAAAAGAAGTGGAATGATGAAACGAAGGGGGAAGAAGCGACTGCTGGCCGCCCCCAGCACGCGGAAGCGCTACCGCGTGCGCCTCACCTCTAGGTACGGCCAAACCTGTGGGGAGCGGTGAGATGAGGTGAGATGAGGTGAGGTGAGAAGAGGTGAGGTGGCGAGGTGTGGTGAGGTGAGGCGAGGTGAGTGAGATGCAATGAGGTTAGATGAGATGATTTGACGAGATATGTCGCTTGCATTACCTGAGACAGAGGAAGAGGTGGGATGTCGAAGATCAACGGAAGATCGAAGCAGAGGCAGGGGAGGAGGAAGAGAAAGAAGCAGGAAGCAGCGGCACCGCCAGCACGGCTCACCAGGCCACTAACGAGGATGATATCCCCGAGGTACTCGGGCACCCAACCATCAGCGGTAGTTACTGCGGGGTAGTTGATCGACCCATTGGCAAAGAACGTCCGGTCTGAGATCGCCAGCGGGACTCACAAGGCTGGTAATCCCGAGGTACTCACCAGGCCACTAACAAGGATGGAATCCCCGAGGTACTCCGGCACCCAGCCATCAGCGGGGTAGTTTATCGACCCGTTGGCAAAGAACGTCCGGTCTGAGATCGCCAGCGGCACCGTAAACTCAGGGCCGGGAAGCTGCGCACGAAGCTTCCTCTCGACGCCTTTCGGGTCGGTGAGAAGGTACAGCCCCGCCATGCCAGCAGCGACGTTGAGGCGGGTGATGCCGAGGGCGTGGTCGTGGTACCACAGGGTGGCCGCCTGCTGCTCGTTGGGGTAGGTGTAGCGGCGCGACCGGTAGGTGGGGCCGGTTTCCCCGAACTGCGTGAACCACGCCTGTGGGTGGCCGTCGGAGTTGGAGGGGGTCTCTCCGCCGTGCCTGTGGACCACTGCAGGAGTGCAGTGTGGGCCAGCGAGAGGGCGAGGGAGAAGGGCAAGGGGGTTCTGAGGGTAGCGAAGGGCGGCGTAGTGAAAGAGAGAGCAGAGGGGAAAGGGATGACAAGGGAAAGGGGAGGACCGGAGAGCAGAGGGGACAAGAGGAAGGGACGGGATGGGGCGGAGGGGGAAGGGGAAATGGTGGGGGAAGAAGCAGTAGTTACCAATTGGGATGCCGCCACGCTTGGGGTGAGCAACGTCCATGAGGGTGTAGTCCACTGTGAACATGTGACTCCTGTCCCTCAGGTGGTTCTCCCACCGAACCTGGTGGATTCCCATGCCATGCACGCACATGCGCACAGAGGCAGACAGAGAAGGCAAGGTTTGCACAGTGCACACACACCTGCTGGGATCGCATCGCTGGGAACTAAGAGACTACTCACTTCTCCCAGCGGTCCTGGTGCAATGGAATGCACACAGAGAAGGAACATTGCACAAGGCAATCGCAACCATGCCCCCTGTACCACCACCCGCCACTCTCCAACCCTCCATGCCATTCCACCACCCTCCACCCCTCCATACCACTCCCCACCCCTCCGTACCACCCTCCCACCCCTCCGTCCCGTGGCACCACTCTCCACCCCTCCGTACCACCCTCCCACCCCTCCGTTCCGTACCACCACTCCCCACCCGTCCGCACCTTGGTGGCGATCCCCCGTCGGGCGACGAGAGTGGGGCCAGGGTAGTGAGCAGTGCGCGCGTTGAGCCCATAGGCGTACAGCTTGGTGGCCGGCAGGTCGCGGTGCAGCTTCTGAGGAAGGGAGGGGGGTGGGGGAGAGGGAGAGGTGCGGGCGGAATGAGAGAGCGGGAATGTGAGCAGTGCGCTCGTTGAGCCCGTAGGCATAGAGCTTTGTGGCGGGCAGGTCGCGGTGCAGCTTCTGTTGATGAGGAGATGAGGGGGGGAAGGGTGTGGGAGGAATGAGAGAGGCAGCATGTGGACGAGGGAGGGAGAGCGTCGAGCATATTGGAGCCAACGCCCACACATACCTGGTCGACATATGACCCGCCAACCCAACAGGCTATCCATGTACGCGCTTAAAACTGCCTCAAAACCGTCACAAAACACACTTCTCAAGTTCGACTCACTTGGTAGATCTGATACGCGCCGATGTGGATCGTCTTCCCCGTGGACGCGTCCACCTCCACGCGCGACGCGGCCGCCAGGTCATCCACGAACCTGCACAGCGGCTTCCTGGGGAACTCGTTCACGCACGCCGGCCCCGCTAACGGCGCCCCCTGTACAGTCACACCGGCGGCGGCGGCGGCGAGGAGAGCAACGGCAGCGGCGACGACGACGGCGGCTGCGAAGGCGAGAGGTGCTGGCGGGTCGCGGAGAAGCAAATGGCAGCGAGCGCGAGCGCGGGTGGGAACGCGGGTGTGAGCCATCGTGATGCCGGAAGAGAGTGCTGTGAGCAGAATGTGACAGGCGTGTTGATCGCAGGTAATTATGGTTACTTATGAGTCAGGCCTAAGGATTATCGGCGAGAATGGGCGGTGAAGGTGTGGTTGAGGGATTGTCGATTACACGGAGGGCTTTATCGTGAGACGATCGCGTCGAGTCGGCCTGGAGACGACCTCGTCGAGTCGGCATGAGTGGAAGCCGCGTGGTGCTACTCTGATGCGCGTCGCGTGCCCTCCCCCATCTGGCTGTCGTATGGGGTGTCGCATGACTGTCGCATGGGTGTCGTACGGATGTCGCAGGAATGTAGAATGGGTGTCGTATGGGTGATTCCTGGACACATGGCGAGTCGCTGCCATCGCTGTCGTTTCGCGCCGTCCCCTGTGATGGCTCAACCGTGCTGACTTGGATTGACTTGCGTTCGTTCGAACGCGACAATCGTGGCATCGCGTAACCCAAAATCAACGGTCACACGACGCTGACGCGAGACAGGAGACGCGCTGTCGATTCCGTCTGTTTCTGATCCAGACGCTATAAGCCCCGCATCGTGCCCTCTCGCCTTCGCCGTCTGGCAGAACATGGCGGTTCGGCTTCTGTGCCTTGCCAGCGCGACAGCACTCCACCCGCTCTGGACCATACATCAACGGTGCCAGATGCGCCATCTGCGCCAGGTGCGCCAGATGCGGTCACATTGGTTTCGTCTCGACGTGCCGGCAAAGCTACAGCACCAGGGTGTTGCGACCTTCTGGCCATAGCAAGGGTGACTGACGGCAGACCTTACGGCCTGGCAGAAGTAAGATGCTGTCATTCGCGTTTTCGTCCGTCGCCTGTCACCTGTGAGCCATCGCCCGTCGTTGTTCATCGTCCGATGCTTTTTATGCTATTGCGCACTTTTGAATGCTTTGATGCATTCATTACAAGCAGCTTCCATACACAATATGGAAACAACGATACATATGTAGTCTCAATATGCCTTGGAAAAGAAAAGGAAACATGCATCTCAACTGCGTAAGGGTTGCGCATGAGCTACCTGTTTTTTGTTTTAATAAGGAATACACATCGACATGACCGTTATGATTTATCACAAACGTAGTAACTAGGAAAAGAGTCTGCCTATGCATATGCTTGCAAAAAGCCTCGAGCTATTCCAGAAGGCAGATGCTGCCTTTTTCTCAATGCATCTTCTGGCGGGAGCACGATGTTGTATAAACCGTGAACCGGTGAACGAAAGGTCGAGTTCCATGAACAGTGTTTTACACAGTGAAGTCAGGAGCAACGTCATGAATTGGATAACTAAGTACATTATATAACATATAACAGTATTTTTTGTTACACTATTGTAAACTTCATGAGTCGTGTTCCAAACTGGATCATTTGCCATTGGCTTGCAATAAACCATCTCCGCGATTAGCGGAAACTGCCTAAACAGGAACAACCACCTCGCGGAGGGACGAGATGACTGTATGTAACAAGCACTGAGCAGAGTAGCTAACCCAACCATTTCAGTCTTTACCGCACTGAAACGCCTGGTATTCAGAAAAACACCTTTGGTGGAAGGAACCAAGCTCAACCAATTGAAAGCACATCACTTGGCGGGCGATGCGGTTGTCGCCTGTCGTTGACCAAATTCGACCAATCGAAAGCAGCCTCTGCAACGCTGTTCCGTGTTTTTTGTGCTTCGCTGGCTGAGGGACAAATTCGGTTGGGTTGGTTGACACGTTCAGCGAGAGGAACTGCAGGAAGGCGAGATGCGGGGGTGTGCCACTGAACTTTTTGATCACTCCACATTCTCAGCATACAGTCGAAACGAAACAAATACACTAGTCCACACCACCCTTTCAACCCATTCCCACCTGAGCAACTGGCATATGTACACCCCATGTATAAAAGGCGACTGTTCTTTATGGATCTTTCGATCTCCCTCGAAGCGTTGTCGGGTCGTTCCTCCACACATTTGGGAAGTCGCATCACCACAACAAAAGATGCCTGCGCACGCGCATTCACTGCCCTATTCACGTTCTCGTGTCCCCTTGGGCGGTGTTCGGCTGCCACAGGGGATCGACCGATGGATGGGTGGAGAGATCAGTTTCGCAGCTAGGGTTTCTAGTTCGGGGTGGTCAGCTCGGAGTCAACCGTCTTTGACTCCAAGTCGGGGGTCCAGGCGGAAGCGGGAAGTTTGGGAGAAAAGGCGCGGACGAGCGACTCGGGAAATAGCGGCCCACGAAACTGCAGCCGCTCGAGACGAAACTTCGCGAGCTGAACAGTTTTCAAGAAATTACTGTTGGAATTTGTCTGGGTAGCTTACTCGCTTTACAATTTGTACACCCTAAATAAACTTAAGGGTGTAAATGACGGTTCGACTTTACTTAATTTTGAAGATTTCATTCTGAATCTGTGCGTTTAGCAATTTAATTTCAATGTCCGGGTTATTGTTTTTTTAGAGTGTTGGGTAAATTCATAATCGAAAATTATGGAAGGGGGCATGGATTCTTCATTCCCCATGGGCCGAGACCATCATGAAGTGTCCCAGTCAATTGAATATTGAATGGGCACTTCCGAAGGATGAGGTTCCGGGTTCAAACCCCAGTGCCGGCGTGTTCCGCCAGCCCCTCAGAAGGGGGTTTCGCACTGCTCACCAGGGAGTGGATATGCCTTACCTCGATACCCAGCGAGGCGTGTAAACAAGTGGGTAGGCGGATTACGATCGACAGCCGGGGGTAACCCAAAGGGGGCCATTCCCCCCCCCCCCCCCCCTTTACCTTTACAGGGCCTAGACCACCCACGGGAATGCATTTTTCATGCCCTGAACACTAGGGCGGAGTTTTTCCGCATGGGGGGGAATTGGGGGGAGGACGCGACGCGGGTTCAAGCCTAGCGCGGGGTTCGCGTCGCGTTTTAGGCTCACGTCCGACACTTTTTTCACAATTTTCGCGGCTGACCGAAGTGTTTTGCCTGGTTCGAACAGGTCGAAGCAGGAGCCTCGGCGTTTTGATGCTCCTTTCCATCCCCTCCCCCCCAACCCCTGTGGCAGCCGAACATCGCCTTGCAGAAAGAAGGTCGACAACACAACCAGCAAGAACCACATCACACTGTCACCACGAGGAACAAAGCCCTCGACTCGAATCCAGTTGAACGTGTCTCCTTGTTCTCGTTCTGCTCTGCATTTCTCTCCACTGGATTCAGCGCAACCTAGTCGATACTCTGTTTTCTCTCAAAACTCTAATTCTGTGCGTTACCTCCGTAGTCACCTCAAAAGAACTGGCGACCATGACGACCGAGCAGCGTCTTCTTCATACTGAAATGGCTGAAGAACACTTGTCAATACGGGTGGACTCACGGGACTTTCGTGACGATAACGAATCAAACGATGCGGCTAGACAAACAACAGCTGTTGATCTTGAGACGATAGAAAGCGACGAAGCAGGCAGGTCGCACGCAGAAAGCGACGTCGCCGAGGGCGCCGGCGACGCATTACCCCTAATCAGCAAGCGAACGATCAACACGCACGGGCGGAGTCCGCGGCAAGATACCAGCGAAGCGTCAGATTTCACGTCAGTAGACGGCCAAGCGAACGGTTCAACGGAACCGACTCTCCAATGTCGATGTCTTGGTGGCCGGAGCAACAAAGTCGCAGACGAATGCAGCGACGACGACTCCGACGACGCCTCCGGCGATGGCGACAGCAGTTCGCGAAAGCAGTTCGCGAAATCCCTCTCCGTAGGAAGCGCGGCGAGCGGCGGTGCGGGAAGCGGAGAGGTTATTGACGCGAAACCGAACGACATCAAAGCTCCAATCCGCGTGCGACGCGTGGACTTCGACATTAACAGCGAGAACCACTACGTGATCGTGATTCACGGCACGTTCGACGCGCCGCCCGCCGACGGCGCGCCGATGTGGTACCAACCGCCGCCTGCCGGCGAGCAGAACTTCTGCCGGAAACTCAGCCGGCTGTTAGCGGCCGGCCCGATCGGGCATGACGCGGTATGGCGCGACCTTCCATGCTCCGCGCTCCCGGGAATTCCGTATCCGTTTCACTGGGACGGCTCGAACACGCATGCGGGGCGCGTAACGGCGGCGATGAAGGTGAGCGGTGGATGCGGATAACTGCTGCGCGCAGTGAATCCGCTGCGCTGCCCAAGGGTTGAGCCTCTGCGGAGGCGGAAGCGTCTGCTGGTTCCACATTTTACCCGGTTTCGAGCGACACAAACAGCGTTTCGTTTTAGCTGTTACATTAATAGGTCGTTTCCATCTCTGTATCACCATGGCGTATCTCCTCTCCTGCTGCCCTCTTTCGTGCCAGCTGCACAACCTGCTCGACCAAATCGCGCAGAACGACCCGGCGGCGCGGATTCACCTCGTGGCGCACTCGCACGGCGGGAACGTGCTGCTCAAGACGATCGAGCTGGTGAGTACGAGCGGCTATACTAGACGTCTCAGATTTCCAACTCGTATTTTGAGGCGCATCGAAACTAGACCTCTCGGATTCCACCTGGTGGCGCACTCTCACGGCGGCAACGTGCTGCTCAAAACCATCGAGCTGGTGAGTGACACGAAGGCCCAGGTAAACGATAACATATGCGCATATAGAGCGAGCGAGTTTCAGTGGTATTGCCAGCTGTGGACCTGTTATTCGTTGAGAAAGGTCGGGAGGTAACGCTGGTTACCCTAGATGCCAATTCGCAAAGCTTCAACCCCTTCTCTCCCCCGTTCCCTCCACTCTTTCCCCTTCCCCTTCCGCCCATCCGCACAGTACATGGCGAAGCTGGCGCGGCGCCCCAAGGCGGAGTGGCACCCGGCGGTGGCGCAGCGGTTCTGGGCGGCGCACAGGCGCGGCTACGAGCTGATCAAGAAATGGCGGCGCCTCGACTTGTCCGACTCGTGGTGGCGCTTCTTCCCCTTCCTCGTTGTGTACCGAGGGTGAGCGAGTGAGAGAGGGGGATATAGAGAGTGAGGGAGCAGGAGTGCGTAGGGAGAAAGAGAGTGAGAAAGGAAGAACAAGGCGCAAGGGAAGGAAGTTGCTTAGCGGTGGTCATATGGGCAGGTGGTCTGGACGGTGCACAGGTGCGGCTACAAGCTGATCAGCAAGTGGTGGCGGCTGGTCTTGTCCGACTCGTGGTGGCGCTTCTTCCCCTTCCTTGTGGTGTATAGAGGGTGAGTGGGTGATGGAGGGAGTGAGTGCGGGACTGCATAGGGAGCAAGTGAGTGAGAAAGGAAGAGCAAGGCGCAAGGGAAGGAAGTAGCTTAGCGGTGGTCATTTGGGCAGGTGGTCTGGACGGCGCACAGGCGGGGCTACGGGCTGATCAAGAAGTGGCGGCGGCGGCTCGACTTGTCCGACTCGTGGTGGCGCTTCTTCCCCTTCCTCGTCGTTTACCGAGGGTGAACGAGTGAGTGTGAAGAATGTAGGGAGTGAGGGGGCGAGTAAGGGAATGAGAAGAGTGATGGGCGAGTGAGTGATCCAGGGAGCGAGGGAGTGAGTAAGTGAGAAAAGAAGGGCAAGGCGCAAGGAAGGCAGTGGCCTAGCGGTAGCGGCAGGTGGTTTGCATGGCGCACAGGCGCGGCTACGAGCTGATCAAGAAGTGGCGGCGGCTGGATTTGTACCGCTCGTCGTGGCGCTTCTTCCCCTTCCTCGTTGTGTAACGAGGGTGAGTGAGTGAAGGGAGAGAGTGAAGGGAGTGCAGGAAGGGTGTGAGGCAGAGAGGCGCGAGTGCGATACAAGTAACAAGCACAAGGGTGGGAAGCTGGGTGGGAGAGGTAATAACGGCAGCACCAACTGTTCTCTAACCCTCTGCACCAATCTCCTTACGAGCAGGTTCAACGGGCAGAGGGTGAGCGGCGTGAAAGAGACCTACCCGTGGGCTCTCCACCAATGGCTGCACACCATGCTGAGCATGCCAGCCGTGCGTTCGCTTCCTCTACCCCTCTGCACCGAACTCCAATCCCTCTTCCCCCTTGCGCCCTCCCACCCCACCTCCCGTCACCCAGGTTCAACGGGCAGAGGGTGAGCGGAGTGAAAGAGACTTACCCCTAGGCGCTCCACCAGTGGCTCGACTCCCTCCTGGACCTCCCAGCCGTTTCCTCTACCCCTCTGCACCGCATTCCACACCCTCTTCCCCCCCTTTACTCCCAGGTTCAACGGGCAGAGGGTGAGCGGCGTGAAAGAGACCTACCCCTGGGCGCTCCACCAATGGCTCGATACCCTCCTCGACCTGCCATCTGTCCGCCAGCGCCGCTTCTCGTACTCATCTGCACCGAACTCCACTCCCTCTTCCCCTCCTCTGCTCCCAGGTTCAACGGGCAGAGGGTGAGCGGCGTGAAAGAGACCTACCCCTGGGCGCTCCACCAGTGGCTGGACACCCTTCTGGACCTCCCATCAGTCCGCCAGCGCCGCTTCCTGTCGTTCCGCCAGGCCACGTCGCCCGTCACCAACGCGCTGGGCTCTCTGGTGTTCCTGGGAACGCCCTTCTACATCAAGAAGTGGCAGCGCCACGGGTTTGTGCGCATGCTGCTGTCAGTGGGGGTGGGCGTGCTGCTGACGTTCCTCTTCATTCTCGCCTACACGGCGCTCTGGGAGGTGCTGGTGCTGCTCATGGCAGGCAGGCCGCAAGAGTGAGTGGCTTCTAGTGAACGGTGGTGTCAGTAGTGGTGTGTGATTGTGTGGGGTTGCGCGTGCTGCTGTCCGTGGGGGTGGGTACACGGCGCTGTAGGAGGTTCTCGTGCTGCTCATGGCAGGCCGCCCGCAGGAGTGAGTGGCTCGGGTTGATTGTAAAACAATTCTGTTCGGGGGGGCTGTGATTGTGTGGGGCTGTAATTGTGTGGGGCGGTGATTGTGTGGAGCTGTGATTGTGTGGGGCGGTGACTGTGTGGGGCTGTTGATGCTGGGCCGTCACACTACGCGGAGTTCGGTCCTCACCTCGTCATTCTCCTCAAATTTCACAGTGAATTTGAGAATTCTCAAAAGCAGCTCCCCCGTTCCTTTTCCCCCCCACACGGAGTCGGCCCCGCACCTCATCCTCCTTCTCAACTTCCTCATCGCCATTGGCATCATAAAAGCACCTCAACTTGTGCCTTGTTGCTCCCCCCAACCCCCCCAGGTTCTACGCGGAGTCGGCCCCGCACCTCGTCCTGCTGCTCAACTTCCTCATCGCCACTGGCATCATGCTGCTCGTGCTGGTCAAGCAGATCATGGACGTGAGTGTAACGAGGTGTCATTGTAATGAGGCGTGGTGCGATGATGTGTGGGTATTCTGAGTGGGAGCACAACCACACACGCATGTCACCACGGGCATCATGCTGCTCGTGCTGGTCAAGCAGATCATGGACGTGAGTGTAACGAGGTGTGAGGTTAACGCGACGTGAGGTTAACGAGACATGAGCGTAACGAGATGTGTTGGGGGCAGCACTGCAGTGGATGTGAGTGCGAGGGCAACAGCACGGGCATCATGCTGCTCGTGCTCGTCAGGCAGATCACGGAAGTGAGTGTCACGAGGTGTGGGTAAAAACATATGATGCGGGCAATACCACAATGGATGAGTGTAACCAGGTGTGAGTGTAACCAGGTGTGAGTGTAACCAGGTGTGAGTGTAGGGAGAGTGAGTGGTGGATGTAGCTGTATTGGGGCGTTGGTGGTACGTAGTTTCACCATGGATGTGAGTGGGAGGGCAGCCACACAGCCATGCCTTCAATCCCTTCTGCTTCTCTCCACCCTCCCACCCTGCTCCACCATCCCCCTGCCATCTCATAATCCCCACTTCGCTCCTTAACCCCTTCTTTTAGATTCTAAAAATTTTCTCCCCCACCTTTTCACGCCATGGGCTGTTGTGAGGTGCTGTGGCAATCTCAACCACAGCCCGCCGTTGCTCTCCTTTGCTTCTCAACCACCTCTTGCAATCCCTGCCTCTCATCTTCCCCCACTCTTCCCCCTCCCCCACTGTAGGCCCAGAACCCTTTGATCTCCTTCCCCTCTCATCCCATCTTTTTGCCACCCTCGCCTCTCTTTTCCCTCCTCCCCCTCCCACCCTCTAGTCCCCCAGGCCACGGGCAACACAGTGCTGTACAGCGGCAACCTCTACCACAACCCGGCCTTCGACTGGTCGCCCACACGATGCCGACCCCTTTGCGCTCCCTCTCCTCTCATCCTGCCTATCACCCCCTTCCTCCCCCCTCCTCCACGTCAGGCCACGGGCAACACAGTGCTATACAGCGGCAACCTCTACCAAAACCCTGCTCTCTCCTGTCATCCTCATCCCACCTTTTCACTCTCCTCGCGCCTCTCCCTCCCACTCCTCCAGGCCACGGGCAACACGGTACTGTACAGCGGCAACCTCAACTACAACCATTCGCCTCTCACCCCGCATTCTTGCTATCCCCACGCCTCTCTCTTCCCCTTTCCCCTCTCCCACCAGGCCACGGGCAACACAGTGCTGTACAGCGGCAACCTCTACCACAACCCGGCCTTCGACTGGTCGCCTGCCATGTCCGCGCTGGTCATTCACGCGGGCAAGCTGGACGAGGTCAGTCAACAACCCATCCCCACCCTTACCCCCACTACCCCCACTACCCCCACTACCCCCACTACCCCCACTACCCCCACTACCCCCACTACCCCCACTACCCCCACTACCCCCACTATTCCCCTCTCACTGGTCTCCACCCTCGCTCACTGACGATGCGAGTGCCCTTGGACTGGTCGCCTGCCATGTCTGCCCTCGTCATTCACGCTGTCAAACTTGATCAGATGAGTGTGCCACGAACTGCCACACCCTGCCAACCTTATTCGTCCCCAAACTCGCTCACTGCTGAGGCAAGTGCCTTCCACTGGTCGCCTGCCATGTCCGCCCTCGTCATTCACGTCGGCAAGCTGGACGAGGTGAGTGCGCCACGAACTGCCACCCCCTGCCACCCCCTGCCAACCCCCTGCCAACCCCTGCCAACCCCATTCGCCCCCACTCTCGTTCACTCACCAAGCGAGTGCCCGTCGGCTGGTCGAATGGCATATCGCATTTCCCACCTTCCTTTGAGACGTCTCAGTATGTGTCGGCTGGTCGAATAGCATATCACGTTTCAAACCTTCCTTCACTCTTCCCCCTCTCTTCACCTTACTCATCTCTTCGTTGCTTTTGCCATCTCTCGAATGAAACACCCAGATTTTCCCCATCTCCCCTTACGCCTCCCATTCCCTGCCTCCCATTCCTCTCCCAACACTCCTCTCCCCCACTCCTCCCCTTCTCCCCCTTTCAGGCGAGCCTCGCTCTATCCATGGAGCCAATCACGCGCGCCTACGTCTTCCCCCACCTGACAAAACTCCTGAAGCAAACCCCCTGGGCCCCGCTCCCAAAAGCCCCCACGCGCTACGCCCCCCAGCGAGTGTGGTGCTCCTTCCTGTTCCACTGCTCCGTGGTGCTCGTGTGGGACGTGCTCTTCTTCCTCCCCGCTGCCATCCTGTCCCTCGTCTCGCACCTCATCGCCCCGCTGGTGACCGGGTGGATTCAGCAGGCCGTGGTGGCCGTCAGCTTTGGGCTGTCTCCAGGGGATTTGAGCTACGCGTATGTGTATGTGGACGAGCATCTGGATATGGAGCTGGCTACGCAGCAAGTTGATCACTGGAACGTGCAGGTATGGAACGTGGAAGGGTGGGGAAGTGAAATCTGGCTTAGTTGGTACCCTGTTACTGCCACACAGACGGATTTGAGCTACGCGTATGTGTATGTGGACGAACATTTGGATATGGAGCTGGCTACACAACAAGTGGATCACTGGAACGTGCAGGTAACATAACAAGAGGAGTGGGAGCATGTGGGCTGGTCTGGTTGGTATCCTGTCACTGCCACCCAGACACACCTGAGCTACGCGTATGTGTATGTGGACGAGCATTTGGATATGGAGCTGGCCACGCAACAGGTCGACCACTGGAACGTGCACGTATGGAACTTAGAATGTAAGGGTGGGAGCGTGCAGGCTGGTTTGGTTGAAATCCTGTTACTGCAACCCAAAATCGCATTGCCTGCTTGAGCTACGCGTATGTGTATGTGGACGAGCAGGTGGATATGGAGCTGGCTACACAGCAGGTCAATGACTGGAACGTGCAGGTAAGTGCTGCTGCTAGCCTCGTTGCTATTCCCTGTGCGATTGCTACCCGCTCTGCATTTCCTCTCTCCTCCCCTCCCCCCTCCCCTCCCACTGTCTCTCCATAGCCTTCTCCTGTCCCCCTCTCTCCTCCTCTCTCAGAAACTGCTGGCAGAGGCGAAGACCAAGTCGCTAAAGGGAGAGCTCATGCCCGGCTATGAGGACGACACTGTCGAGCAGCCTGAGTGGCTTTACTTCAATTCCCACTTCCCCTCTCTCCTTTTCCCCATATCTGACTACAGAAACTGCTGGCAGAGGCGAAGACCAAGTCCCTCAAGGGAGAGCTCATGCCTGGGTATGAAGACGACACCGTGGAGCAACCCGATTGGCTGGAGCCGTCCCCTGCGGCCCATCGCCGTGACCGCACGCCCCGTTGTGACGGCAGCACCAGCACTGCCACTACGCAGCAGCAGCTGCTGGAGGGGCTCAAGCTCCCCCCGGCTGCTGCTGTGCAACCCCGCTCAGGCGAGGGGGGTAGTGGAAGTGGGGAGGGTGACGGAAACGAGGGGGGTAGTGGAAGTGGGGAGGATAGCGGAAACGAGGCGGGGTGCGGGGCACCTCACAAAGCACTGGCTGCTGTGCTGAGGAGGAACACACACAGCGTGTTCCGGAAGAGAGGGGGTGCACGAGGGTTGCTGCTGAGGCGCACAGGCGGTGCGAGGAGCAAGGAGGGCGGCAAGGCAGGCCGGCATGGGCCTCTGGCAGGTGGGACAGAAGCGGGTGTGGGAGAGGGGGATGGGGAAGGGGAGAGTGACAGTGCAGATAAGATACTTCCATCTGGTCCCGGTCCTGTTTCATCCAGTGCTCCATCTGGTGCCGCCCCCACTCCTGCTGGCCCCAGTACAAGCAGTGCCAGGGAACCCCGTGAGAAACTCGCCTTTGAATTCCTCTGGGATGACCGCGAACTCGCCCACCTAGCAGAGCAGTCGCAGACGTTCCAGCGCCTCAAGTCCCAGCTCCCCACCATGGGTCGCAACCCACGGCTCAGTGACCGGGAGTTTGAGCGGCAGTTGCAGCAGCTGTGCGTGATGATTGAGGAGCGCGTGGGGGAGCTGACTGGGCGGTGTGACTTGAACCACGGGGCGTATTTCCGGGACCCGAGGATTTTGAGAGTGGTGGCGCATTTTATTGAGAAGCGGGAGCTTCCGGAGTGGTGTAAGGGTGTGGATGGCGATATATGGCGGTGGAATGAGCATTTGAATGAGGTGCACTCGCTGCAGCTGCTGCAGCTGTCGCGGAGCGGCCGGGGAGCGGGGGGAGTGGGAGGTGATGGAGGGGCGGAAGGCAGTGGGGAGTCTATTTGTGCAGAGTGTAAGGGCGGTGCTTCTATGCTGAAATCGCTGTTTCGGAGTATGCGGGGAGGGAGTCAGAGGGAAGGGGGCCAGAGGGAGAGCGGAGGGCACCATGGGTTTTTGAGTGGGCATGCAATGCATCTCCCACACATGCCTGAATGGGCCAGTGGTGCCCGCAGCTTGCATCTCCCACATATGCCTGATTTCGCTAGTGGCGCCCGCAGTTTGCATCTCCCTCATTTGCCTGATCTGGCGAGTGGTGCCCGCGGTTTGCACCTTCCACACATGCCTGATTTTGCTAGTGGGGCAAAGGGCTTGGCTGAAGGGCTGTTAGGCCCGGGCAGCTTTGGGGGGCATCACAAGGGCAAGGCAGTGGGCTTTGGCGCTGCTGCTGCTGCTGCTGCTGGCACTGCTGCTGCTGCTGCTGCTGCTGTTGCTGCCGCTGCTGCTGCTGCTGCCGCCGCCGCTGCTGCTGCTGCTGGTGCTGCTGGTGGTGGTGGTGTTTCACAAACTCCTGACAGCCACACGGAGAGGGTGGGCAGCAGCGGGCAGCAGGCACGTCGGCTGATGATGCAGCGGTCTCGGTCGGCCTCCCATGGGTGATGTGAAAGACATGCCGATGCAGTGATGGTGAGGGGGTTTTTCTTAGGCGTCTAAAACATCCTCCCATCGATGATGTGAAAGAGTTGCTGATGCTGTGATGGTGAGAGTGGCGCGGGCATCAGCAGGGTGTGGACGCATGAGAGCCACACGGAGAGGGTGCATTGCAGTGGGCAGCAGGCACGGCGGCTGATGATGCAGCGGACTCGGTCGGCCTCCCATGCATGAGTCGTTGGTGCAATAAGAGTGGGTGGGAGGATTCATGATGGCTTCGGTGCATGACGTGCGAGCGAGACACACTGGTGCTTATATTCAGCTTATTAGGATGAGACAGTATTTGTTGTAAGGCAAACATTCGTGTTGATACCTATAATGCCTATGTGCACACAGGCTACATATTTAATTTATGTTGACAATATTCTATATACTGTGCATAAGGGCTGGATGCGGTACACTCGAGCCTTTGTATTGCACGACAGTTTGATGAATTGTACACTTTATGTCATGTTTCACAGTTATCACCAACACATGCTCTTCATACCAGTCCACAAGAGTCCCACGAACACATGCTTACTGATCCCGTTTCTAATTACCGTAAACGCCCGGATATAAGACAGTGTTGAATAGTAGACAGGGGTTGTCTACTATACGGGTGTCTCTTATAAACAGGCTAGCCTCATTATAAGACACCTATTTGTGTGTACGAGATAAGACATATATGTCTTATAATCGAAACTTCAATATATTATAGCGAAAGTTGAAATAACGCGTACATTTTTACCCTTGCGAAGCGCGAATTTCTCCACGCGCTGACCCAGGACCTACCAAATTTGCCTCTGCAGGTGTTCTCCATGACGTGGCGTCCCAGGCAGTGGTTGCCGAAGTGGCACCTTCGCAACATCCACACTCATTATGAGGAACTCTTTTTCAAGAAGTACGGAAAATATTTCTAAGTAGTTTAAAAAGTTTCCATTTATAAGATTTATAAGACACCCTAAAGCATCCCGTTTACAAGATAACTCAAGCATTTTTGCCCGTGTACGAGATAAGACATATATGTCTTATATCCGGGCGATGACGGTATATCCAGGACTTACCAGTACCCTGTTTTTGCTTGTCAATAAATAATATTTACAAACCACCATTAGAGTTAATAAGGAGAGCAACACCTGACATCAATCATCATATAGGTCCTCTGACTCATCCGAATCGTATCTCTCATCACCCCGTGCCTCGTGCAGTGGCCTCCGTGCCTCCTCCCTCCCATCATCCCTCCCTCGCTCCCAGCTGCCAGTGCTGCGGCCCGGAGCCATTCCTGCCTCCCGTCCACTCCCTACCCTCTTTCCACTCCCCACCCCCCTCCCACTCCCTGGTCCCGAGTCATACTCATACTCATGCCGCCCTGACATCCCTTGCTGACGTGGCCCCCTCACAGGAGTGTACTCCTCCACGTCATCCAGGTCAGAATCCTCGTCATCATAGTCACGTGTGGGTGCCGGGATGTGGCGGGGGGGTTGGCGAATAGCAGCAGTGCTGCCGCTCCTGCCATGGCTGTACGATGCATACGCACCACCATGCCCCCCAGGTGAGTCCATGTCAATGTCATCATATTCGTACTCTACACCCCCACCCATATCCTCCTCCTCCTCCTCCTCCTCCTCCTCCTCCTCCTCCTCCTCCTCCTCATCCTCATCCCGTCTCCCACCATAGTGCTCCCCCTCGCCTCGCCCATCATCACTCACGAAACGCACGGTGCTTCTCGGGCCGGCCCTGGTCAGCCCATCCGCTCTCCCTGCCGCGCCTCCTGCACCGAAACCGCCCACCCCAGTACCACCTGCTGGCAGCATTCGCTGGCTGTCCCCTCCCGTGTGCATGGCTGCTTCAGCAGACACCGCCCTGGGCACGCCCTGTCCTCCCGCAAGCCCTCTCCCTGTTGCTGCTGCCTCCACAGAAACTGACCGCGCCACTCCCCCCTGCGCTGACATCGTCCGCGGCACTCCCCTTCCTCTCCCTCCCCCTCTGCCCCCCCTTCCCCCTCGCCCTCTCCCCATCCCTCCGCCGCCCCTCCCTCTGCCTGCGGACCCAGCAGCTGCTACTCGCCGCACACCGTTGGAGAAACCACCACCATTGCCACGCGCCCCAGCAGGCTCCCTGGCAGAACCACCACCAGAGGCGGAGGAGGCAGCTGACACAGCCCGCGGCACTCCCCCTGCTGCGCCTGCCTGCGAGCTCCTTGTGCGCGGAACAGGCGGCTTTGCTTCCCGCCCTCTCCCACACTCCGCGTCCTCCTCGTTGTCCGACCGCACCCAGTCGCTATCCTCCCCATCCTCCTCCTCCTCCTCCCCTCTCCCGCTGCCCTTAAGCGAGAATTTCATCCCCGGCTGCTGCAGCTCCCACGGCCTCGGTTCCGCGATTTTCGCCTTTCTTTTCGCCTCTTCTTCCTCCGCCAGTTCTTCCAGCCGCTGCGGGCAGCAGCACGCGAAGACCTTCCTCTTCACGCTCTGCCCGTTGCGGTAGAAGATGCAGAGCGGCACGCCTATAGTGAGTCCGATTATAGTGAAGATGATCATGGCGGTCATGACGGCCCAGGGGCTCGCAGGCTTGTTGCGGCAGTCGGTGCTAAGGACATCTTTAAAGAGGCACGAGAAGTCGTAGCCGTGCTTGATGCTGTCTGCTGACATGTTGAACGGCGCGCTGCCGCTGCTGCTGGCGCTGCTGCTGCTGCTATTGGTGGCGCTGCTGCTTGGGTCAGCGCCTGGTGCGGGTGCGGATCCGGGGGCGGAAGGGGGAGGGGAGGCGGGTGCAGGAGCATTGGCTGGGTCTCCTGCTGGGACAGCGGGAAGGGGAGAGGGGAAAGGGGGAAGAAGGAACGGAAAGAGGTAAGGTACATGAAAACGAGGAAGGGGAAGGGGAAAATGCAGGCACGGACGCTGCGATGGGATGGGCTGAGGGGTGGGTTGAGGGATGGGTTGAGGGATCCAGAGTGCTGCGCGCAAATCAGGGATTTCTTGCTCGCGCCGATCAGGGATCCAGTGCCGAGGCAAGCAGACGAGCCGCTGCAGAATGGCAGCATGTTAGCATTTACAGGGATTGCTTTCTCTGAAGGTTAGAGATGGTCCTAGAACGTGCAGGGGCGTGAGAGGCGTGGAAGAAGGGTGTCTGGGGGATGGGAGAGGAGGGAGGGGCAGCAACGGGCAGCTGTGGCGGCGCACCTTGGAGTGTGTCCAGCGGCCGTGCTGCGTGTGCGACGGGAGGTTGTCGCACAGGGCTGGCGACGATGGCGAAAGCCAGCAGCAACACCAGCGGCGACCGACAGGCGACAGAAGCAAACGACAGCTTCACGGCCGTTGACCCACGAGCCGTTGACCCACGAGCCGTTGACCCACGAGCTGTTGACTCATGCGGCAGTTGTCTCACTTTCAGGCGCCTCGAAGCTTCCCGCGCCGGGAACTGCGGCGCGTCTGGCGGTAGCCTTCGTTGCTGCAATGCCGACTCCATGAGAGCTGCGACGCTAATATCGTCGGAGCGAGGAAGGGAGGACGATTGCGCGACGGCGCAGCAGCACGGAGGGAGGGGAAAAAGCGCGTGGAAAGGTGGAACGGTGGAAGTGGGAACGACGCACAGGCGCAGGCCGTCACGAATCGTGAATCTGTTTGGCGGATATAACGCTAAATCGGTGGTGTCGTGCGGCTCAAAATGGCACTCCCGGCCTACAGACGAAATAGTTACTACTCCTACTATGACGGTCCAGTAGCGAGCTAGTTCCGGCTACGGAACGGAAAGGACGAAGCTTGGTGAATGCGGATTTCACGCGGTAATCGCCGCCGAAAGCACGACCTGTCGCCAACTTTTGTTCGGAAATCATGCAGCGAAGTAGTCGCATCTGCTGTGCTCATTTCAGGAGAAAACTCAGGCTGGTTCATCCCGACGCCTGTCACGGTCACCCACCAGGAGTAGACGCAACGCAGCCTTCGTACGTCACTTCCCTTCTCTCAGAAACAGGCCGTCCCTTCCCTCCCTCACACGACTCGAGAAATCGGAGACTGGAAATCTGTCCTTTCTCCAGAGGTCCACAGACCAGAAGAGCCATGATTTCTCGCCGTGAAAACCCCCCCGCCCTCGAATCGCGTCGTCGATTCTCCCACCTGAAACAATCCCCTCCCTCTGGCCGCCCCATCGCGACGCGGCACGGCACCAGCAGCCTGACGCCGCGCATTGCTTATCTACGTGTCCTCGTGTCACTGACTCACTGCTGTTCGTCGTATTCGTGAGGTTGGTGGGAGAACGAAGAGCGGAGGATGTACATAGCGAGGTGTTTCAAGGAGTTCTCGCAGGGACTGTTCATGGGGCAAAATGAGGGAAGGCTGGCACCTGAGGTGCAGCACAGCTGGCGGGGTAGTGAAGTGATTTTGCTGCGGCTGGAAAAGGGTAGTCAATATTTTCAATACTGTATTGTTGGGATACTTTTCTTCACTTCATCATGAGCATTATGCTACAGGAAAAATGTTACAGTGCATATCTCATACTTTATAATACAATAAATATATATGCTCCAAAAAAACAAATGCTCACTAACCAGGCTGTTCTATCGAGTCAACTCTGAATCGGTAATACTATTGTGTCAGGCAAATAGCCACGAGACTTCAACTGCAAGCCCTGCTCTGCACCCTTCTAAACCCTCCCCACACTCACTCTAGTTTCACCAACCCCTCTTACGTTCCGCATGGGAGGCCGTCAGCAACTGCAAATCTGAAAAAACCTCCTCTACCCCCCATCCTCATTCCACCACGACCTCTCGCATCTCACGTATGGGAGGGACAGTGATAACGCGTGATGTGCTCTCGCAGGGTGCGATCATGCATCCGCGCCCTGCTCATGCCCACCCTATTGTCACTAGCATTGCTACCCCCAATCTCTCACATCTCACGCGTGGAAGGCCGACAGCGACCGCTGCACCATTTTCCTCGCCTTCTCCCATCGCTCCGTGCTCTCACAGTGTGGCTATCATGCGTCCTCATCCTGCTCATGCCCCACCCCACTGTTACCTTCACTGTTACCTCCCATCACAACAGCCCCTCTCTCACATCACCCATGGGAGGCCGACCGAGTCCGCTGCATCATCAGCCGCCGTGCCTGCCGCCCATTGCAATGCACCCTCTCCGTGTGGCTCTCATGCGTCCACACCCTGCTGATGCTTAAGCCACTCTCATCATCACTGCATCAGCATCTCGTTCACATCACCCTTGGGAGGCCGACCGCGACCGCTGCATCATCAGCCGCCGTCAGGAGTTTGTGACCGCGACCGCGACCACAAACACCCTCTCTGTGTGGGTATCAGGAGTTTGTGAACACCAGCAGCAGCAGGGCCACCACCATCACACACATCACCCATGGGAGGCCGACCGAGACCGCTGCATCATCAGCCGTCGTGCCTGCTGCCCATTGCAATGCACCCTCTCCCTGTGGCTCTCATGCGTTCGCACCCGGCTGATGCTCGCGCCACTCTAACCGTCACTGCATCAGCATCTCTTTTAGGCGCCTAAGAAAAAACCTCTCACCATCACTGCATCAGCATCTCTTCACATCACCCATGGGAGGCCGACCGAGTCCGCTGCATCATCAGCTGCCGTGTCTGCTGCCAATTGCTGCCCACCCTCTCCATGTGGCTGTCAGGAGTTTGTGAACCACCACCAGCAACGGCGGCAGCGGCAGCAGCAGCATCGGCGGCAGCAGCAGCATCAGCAGCAGCAACAGCAGCAGCAGCGGCAGCAGCAGTGCCAGCAGCAGCAGCAGGAGGAGCGCCACAGCCCACTGCCTTGACCTTGTGGCGCCCCCCAGAGCTGCCCGGGCGTAACAGCCCTTCAGCCAAGCCCTTTGCCCCACTCGCAAAATCAGGCATGTGTGGAAGGTGCAAGCTGCGTGCTCCGCTGACAAAGTCAGGCATAGGTGGGAGATGCACTGCATGCCCACTCAGAAACCTGTGGTGCCCTCCGCTCTCCCTCTGGCTGCCTTCCCTCTGACTCCCTCCCCGCATACTCCTAAACATCGATTTCAGCCTAGAAGCACCACCTTTACACTCTGCACAAATAGACTCCCCACTGCCTTCCATCCCTCCATCACCTCCCAGTCCTCCCGCTACCCGGCGGCTTCGCGACAACTGCAGCACCTGCAGCGAGTGCACCTCGTTCAAATGCTCATTCCACCGCCATATATCCCCGTCCACATTCTTCGACCACTCCGGAAGCTCCCGCTTCTCAATAAAATGCGCCACCACCCTCAGAATCCTCGGGTCCCGGAAATACGCCCCGTGGTTCAAGTCACACCGGCCAGTCAGCTCCCCCATGCGCTCCTCAATCAACACACACAGCTGCTGCAGCTGCCGCTCGAACTCGCGGTCGGTGAGTCGCGGGTTTCGCCCCATGGTGGGCAGCTGGGACTTGAGGCGCTGGAACGTCTGCGACTGCTCTGCCAGGTGGGCGAGTTCTCGATCATCCCAGAGGAACTCAAAGGCCAGCTTCTCACGCGGCTCACTGGTGCTGCTTGTACTGGGGCCAGCAGGACTGGGCGCAGCGCCGGATGGAGCAGCGGATGGAGCAGCGGATGGAGCAGCGGATGGAGCAGCGGATGCAACAGGACCAGATGAAACCACCCCATCCGCACTGTCACTCTCCCCTTCCCCGTCTCCCTCTCCCCCGACCGTTTCTGTCCCACCTGCCAGAGACCCAAGCCCTCCCCCCTTGCCGCCCTCCTTGCTCCTCGCACTGCCTGAGCGCTTCAGCAGCAGTCCTCGTGCGCCCCCCCGCTTCCGGAACACGCTGTGGGTGTTCTTCCTCAGCGCGGCAGCCAGTGCTGTGTGAGGCGCCTCGCGCTCGCCCTTGTTTCCATCACCTTCCCCACTTCCACTACCCCCCTCCTTTCCATCACCCTCCCCACTTCCACTACCCCCCTCCTTTCCATCACCCTCCCCACTTCCACTACCCCCTTCGCCCAAGCGGGGTTGCACAGAAGCAGCGGGGTTTAGCATGAGCCACTCCTGCTGCTGCTGCTGCGCGGTGCCAGTGCCAGTGGCAGTGCTGCTGCTGCTGCTGCTGCTGCTGCTGCTGCTGCTGCTGCGCGCGGTGCCAGTGCCAGTGGCAGTGCTGCTGCTGCTGCTGCTGCTGCTGCTGCTGCTGCTGCGCGGTGCCAGTGCCAGTGGCAGTGCTGCTGCTGCTGCTGCTGCTGCTGCGCGGTGCCAGTGCCAGTGGCAGTGCTGCTGCTGCCGCCGTCACCACGAGGCGTGCGGCCACGGCGATGGGCGACAGGGGACGGCTCCAGCCAATCGGGTTGCTCCACGGTGTCGTCCTCATACCCTGGCATGAGCTCTCCCTTGAGCGACTTGGTCTTTGCCTCTGCCAGGAGTTTCTAAGAAGTGGAGGAGAGAGGGGGGCGGGAGAAGGATAGGGAGAGACAGAGGGAAAAGCAACCGCACAGGGAAAAGCAACAAGGCTGGCAGCAGCGCTTACCTGCACATTCCAGTGGTCGACCAAACCAGCCTGCGTGCTCCCGCCCTTACATTCTACGTTCGATACCTGCACATTCCAATGATCCACTTGCTGTGTGGTCAGCTCCATGTCCACCTGCTCGTCCTCAAACACATACATGTAGGCATAGCTCAAATTCCCAGAGACAGCTCAAAGCTGACCACCCTGCACGTACTGAACCTTGTGTCTTACATACCTGCACATTCCAGTGATCAACTTGCTGCGTGGCCAGCTCCATGTCCAGGTGCTCGTCCGCATACACGTGCGCGTAACTCAGGTCTGTCTGGGTGGCAGTAACAGGGTACCAAGCAGACCAGCCCACATGCTCCGACTCGTCTGAATTATGTTACCTGCACGTTCCAATGGTCGACCTGCTGCGTGGCCAGCTCCATGTCCAGGTGCTCGTCCACATACACGTATGCATAACTCAAATCCCCCGGAGACAGCCCAAAGCTGACAGCCACCACGGCCTGCTGAATCCACCCGGTCACCAGCGGGGCGATGAGGTGCGAGAGGAGGGACAGGATGGCAGCGGGGAGGAAGAAGAGCACGTCCCACACGAGCACCACGGAGCAGTGGAACAGGAAGGAGCACCACACTCGCTGGGGGGCGTAGCGCGTGGGGGCTTTTGGGAGTGGCGCCCAGGGGGTCTGCTTCAGGAGTTTTGTCAGGTGGGGGAAGACATAGGCTCGCGTGATTGGCTCCATGGATAGAGCGAGGCTCGCCTGGGGGAGAAGGAAGGAGAAGAGGGAACGGTGAAGGGGAGGAGAGGAAAGGGAGGCAGGGAATGGGAGGAGGAGGGGGAGTGGAGGGGAAGGTGGGTGTTTCATTGGAGAGATGGCAAAAGCAATGAAGAGACGAGTAAGGTGAGGAGAGGGGGAAGAGTGAAGGAAGGTGGGAAAACGTGACATGGTATTCGACCAGCCGACGGGCACTCGCCTGGTGAGTGAACGAGGGTGGGGACGAATGGGGTTGGCAAGGGGTGGCAGGGTGTGGCAGGGTGTGGCAGGGTGTGGCAGGGTGTGGCAGGGTGTGGCAGGGGGTGGTAGCGGGTGGCACACTGACCTCGTCCAGCTTCCCAGCGTGAATGACGAGGGCGGACATGGCAGGCGAGCAGCTGAAGGGCACTCGCCCTGTGAGAGAACCAAGGGTGGGGTCGAATGGGGTTGGCAGGGGGTAGCAGGGGATGGGTCGACTCACCTCATCAAGTTTGCCGGCGTGAATGACGAGCCGGGTTGTGGTAGAGGTTGCCGCTGTACAGCACTGTGTTGCCCGTGGCCTGGAGTGGGGGAGGGGGAGGAAGGGGGGGTGGGGAGAGGCAGGGATTGCAAGAAGGTGGTTGAGAAGCGAAGGAGAGCAAAGGCGGGCTGTGGTTGAGATTGCCTCAGCACCTCTGTGTGTTGCCCATGGCCTGAAAGGAGGGGGAGGACTCATTTAGAATCTAAAAACAGGGTTGGCGGCGGCTGATCTGGCACTGCCGAATGCGTTCTTTGAGAATTCTCAAACAGGGTTGGTGGCTGATGTGACACTGCCTGTGTGACGCACAGTGGTGCGCAGAGGGTGAGGGGTTACGGAGCGGAGTGGGGAATATGATGGGGGGAGGGTGGAGTGGGGTGGGAGAATGGAGAGAGGCAGAAGAGACTACCTACCACCAACGCCCCGATACAACTACATCCAGCACTCCCACTCACATCCACTGCAGTGCTGCCCCCCAACACACCTCGATACCCCACACCACACCTTGTGAGGCACTTAGGGCGTATTCCTAGCTTTGGGTCATCCGTTGTTTGTAACATCCGAGAATTAAGGTAGCCAATCGGAAAACACGCGGTTCGAAATTTGAATTTTTCGATTGGATACCGCAAATTTCGGATGACATGAAGCCGGGATGACACAAGGCCAGGAATACGCCCTTAACATGGCTGTGTGGTTGCCCTCCCACTGATCGATATTCAGCACTCCCACTCACATCCATGGTGAAACTACGTACCACCAACGCCCCAATGCAACTACATTCAGCAGTCACTCACCCTACACCCACATCTCGGTACACTCACACCTGGGCACACTCACACCTCGGTACACTCACACCTCGGTACACTCACACCTGGGCACACTCACACCTGGACACACTCAGACCTGGGCACACTCACACGTCCGTACACCCATGCTTTGTGACACTCACGTCCATGATCTGCTTGACGAGCACGAGCAGCATGATGATGCCAGCGTCGTTGCCCTCCAACTCACATCCACTGCAGAGCTGTCCCCAACACATCTCGTTACACCCACACCTCGTTACACCCACACCTCGTTACACCCACACCTCGTTACACCCACACCTCGTTACACCCACACCTCGTTACACCCACACCTCGTTACACCCACACCTCGTTACACCCACACCTCGTTACACCCACATCTCGTTACACCCACACCTCGTTACACCCACACCTCGTTACACCCACACCTCGTTACACCCACACCTCGTTACACCCACACCTCGTTACACCCACACCTCGTTACACCCACATCTCGTTACACCCACATCTCGTTACACCCACACCTCGTTACACCCACACCTCGTTACACCCACACCTCGTTACACCCACACCTCGTTACACCCACACCTCGTTACACCCACATCTCGTTACACCCACACCTCGTTACACCCACACCTTGTTACACCCACACCTCGTTACACCCACATCTCGTTACACCCACACCTCGTTACACCCACACCTCGTGACACTCACGTCCATGATCTGCTTGACCAAGACAAGAAGCATGATGCCAGTGGCGATGAAGACGTTGAGCAGCAGGACGAGGTGAGGGCCCGACTCCGCGTAGAACCTGCGAGAAGAAGTAAGGAGAAAACACAAGGCAGTATTTGAGTTATTTGAGTTTCTTTCAGACTTGTTGAAAACGACGAGGAAGTCGAGAAGCACGATCAGGTGAGGGCGCGACTCCTAGTAAGTGAAAGCTGTGGGAGGGGGGAGGAGGGGGGGTGAGAAAGCAAACACTGGTTGCATTTGGGAACTCTCAAACGCAATGAAGAAGTTCAGGTGAGGGCGTGACTCAGGTGAGGGCGTGACTCAGGTGAGGGCGTGACTCAGGTGAGGGCGTGACTCAGGTGAGGGCGTGACTCAGGTGAGGGCGTGACTCAGGTGAGGGCGTGACTCAGGTGAGGGCGTGACTCAGGTGAGGGCGTGACTCAGGTGAAGGCGTGACTCCGCATAGAACCTTGTGGGGTTTGAGAAGCAAGGGGGAAGGTTGGGAGGGGAGGAAGGAGAGGACGGAGTTCCGATGCGCCTCTCATTTCGCGGTTTTGGCAGCGCCTCACATGGAAGTCGAGGAGCAGGAGGTGAGGAGCAGGAGCAGGACCAGCTTCCGTGTGGGCGAGAATGAAGAGGAACGTGAGCAGCACGCCCACCCCCACAGACAGCAGCACGCCAGCCCAGCTCCACACAATCACGGGTACGACTGACAGCACTGTTCCACTCAACTCAAGCCAAGCCACTCACTCTTGCGGTTTGCCTGCCATGAGCAGCACGAGCACCTCCCAGAGCGCCGTGTACGCGAGAATGAAGAGGAACGTGAGCAGCACGCCCACACCCACGGACAGCAGCATGCGCGCGAAGCCGTGGCGCTGCCACTTCTTGATGTAGAAGGGCGTGCCCAGGAACACCAGCGCGCCCAGCGCGTTGGAGACGGGCGACGTGGCCTGGCGGAACGACAGGAAGCGGCGCTGCTGCACGGCTGGCAGGCCGAGAAGGGTGTCCAGCCATTGGTGGAGAGCCCACGGGTAGGTCTCTTTCACTCCGATCACCTTTTGCCCGTTGAACCTGCCAGTAGGGGGGTGGAGGGAGTCAAGGGGGTGGAGGGAGTCAAGGGGGGAAGGGGAAGGAGCCCAGCGCGTTGATGACGGGCGACGTGGCCTGGCGGAAGGACAGGAAGCGGCGCTGCCGCACTGCTGGGAGGTCGAGAACGAGTCCAGCCATTGGTGGAGCGCCCAGGGGTAGGTCTCTTTCACTCCGCTCACCCTCTGCCCATTGAACCTGGGTGAAGGGAGGTTGGTGGGGAGGGGGGCGCAAGGAGAGCAGGGCAGTGGAGTTCGGTGCAGAGTGGTAGAGGAAGCGGCGCTTCCGTACGGCTGCCATGCTCAGCATGGTGTCCAGCCATTGGTGGAGAGCCCATGGGCAGGTCTCTTAGGTCTCTTTCACGCCGCTCACCCTCTGTCCGTTGAACCTGCTCGTAAGGAGATTGGTGCAGAGGGTTAGAGAACAGTTGGTGCTGCCGTTAATACCTCTCCCACCCAGCTTCCCACCCTTGTGCTTGTTACTTGTATCTCACTTGCGCCTCACTGCCTCACACCCTTCCTACGCTCCCTTCACTCCCTCCCTCCCTCCCTCACTCACTCACCCTCGGTAAACAACGAGGAAGGGGAAGAAGCGCCACCACGAGTCAGACAAGTCGAGGCGGCGCCACTTCTTGATTAAATCGTAGCCACGCCTGTGCGCCGTCCAGAACCGCTGCGCCAGACTCTACCGGCCACTCCCCTCCCTTGTGCTCTCTTCTTCTTTTCTCACTCACTCACCCACTCACTCCCTTCACTCACCCTCTGTAAACAACGAGGAGGGGGAAGAGGCGCCACCACGAGTCGGACAAGTCGAGGCGCTGCCACTTCTTAATCAAATCGTATCCCCGCCTGTGCGCCGTCCAGAACCGCTGCGCCACCGCCGGGTGCCACTCCGCCTTGGGGCGCCGCGCTAACTTTGCCATGTACTGCGCGCGCCAAGGGGGAGAGGGGTATCAGAATCCGACGCTCACCTTCATCGCGGCCGTTACGCGCCCCGCATGCGTGTTCGAGCCGTCCCAGTGGAACGGGTACGGAATTCCCGGGAGCGCGGAGCACGGCAAGTCGCGCCAGACCGCGTCCTGCCCGATCGGGCCGGGCGCTAACAGCCGGCTGAGTTTCCGGCAGAAGTTCTGCTCGCCGGCAGGCGGCGGTTGGTACCACATCGGCGCGCCGTCGGCGGGCGGCGCGTCGAACGTGCCGTGAACCACGATCACGTAGTGGTTCTCGCTGTTAATGTCGAAGTCCACGCGTCGCACGCGGATTGGTGCCTCGATGTTGTTCGGTTTCGCGTCAATAGCCTCTCCGCTTCCCGCACCGCCGCTCGCCGCGCTTCCTACGAAGAGGGAGAGGGATTTCGCGAACTGCTTTCGCGAACTGCTGTCGCCATCGCCGGAGGCGTCGTCGGAGTCGTCGTCGCTGCATTCGTTTGCGACTTTGTCGCTCGTTCCACCAATACATCGACATTGGAGTGTCGGTTCCGTTGAACCGTTCGCTTGGCCGGAATCTGACGCTTCGCTGCTATCTTGCCGTGGACTCCGCCCGTGCGTGTTGATAACATCCCCAAAATGTTGCTGACCCAAACTTGACCTTGGGTCGAATCTGGCCCTAAACTAAGGGTGCGTTCCTGGCTGGTGTCAAGCTTCGGGCCTTCCCGGGAAGACCCGAAGCTTTGGGTTAAAGTTCCTGTCAAACCTTGTGTTTTCCGGAAACAGGGGCAATTTTTGGCCGGAAGACCCGAAGTTGGTCTCGGATGACCCAAAGTGGGTCTAACTTCCGGTCATCCGCGGATGACCGGAAGCTTGACACGCGCCAGGAACGCACCCTAACCCAAAAGTGACCCCAAAGTAACTTTTGGGTCAGATTTTCAAATCAGGTCAGGTTCAGGTCAGTGAGTTTTTCGACCCAAAAGTAACCTGACCCGCACAGCCCTTGGGGATCTGGGGACGCGGGTTCGATACTTGTCGCTGGCAGCTCTCCTCCAATTTTCACAAAAATGTGCGGAAAACAACAAGCAACACGTACCAAAATTTTTCAAGGACTATGGCTGGAATTGATATCCTTACCTTGAGACTCCACAATTGTCATTCTAAACAATTGGGCTAATCAAGCTGCAGAACTCAGGAACTTAGATTTTATTACAGCCGAAACACCAACCACTGCGCTGAAAACATATCATTAGTAAGAATCGATGCCTTGCGAGATTCGATCCCCTTACCTTCGGATCAGCGCTCGAGCAATGAACCACTATCCCAAATTCTCACAACGTTTGGCAGTTTGTAAATTCTCCAATAACAATTTTTACGACGAAATCAATTCTGGCTAGGGTTTCAAATTTCATTGTCCTTCTGGTGGTGTCCACCAACTTCACTTCCCAACATTTCGCATTTAGATCTACCTGCTCCAATCTTGAATCTTAGAGATTTCACTAGCCCTTCCCTCTACCAGCTACCTTGAGCGCTTTCTTAAAATTACCCCCTACCCCGCCCTCTTTCCATTTCTATCTGTCCTAATTGCAGGCTTCGATTACTGTCACCAACAGCTACTTTCTAGGGCGCGACGGGAGCTGCTACGTCGCGAGCAGCTAAGGGACGCGACGGGCGCTGCGTTGAGCATCTAAGGGACACGACGGGCGCGACTACGTCGTGGCAGCTTAGGGACGCGCCGGGCGCTGCGACGGGCGCTGCGACAAGAGCCGCTAAGTACGCGCCTTACTGCTATTTCCCATTGTTAACAATCTGGGTTTCTTTCTTTCAAGTTATACCTTCTAATCGAAATTATTATTGCATTCTATTACATGTACCTTCGATTTTTTTTTTTTAACGGCCCCTACCTCACGCAACCCGCGACCCGCCCCTTAAGGCCCCGTCGCGCCGCCCCTTAGCCGCTCGCGCGCGGTCGTTTTCATACGTGCGCCCCGCCTGCTGCCCGCGCGCGCCTTATTTCCCTCGCGCGCGGCCCGTCGCCTACTCGCGCACGCCCCGCAGCCGCCCGTCGCCTGCTCGCGCACGCCCCGCAGCCGCCCGTCGCCTGCTCGCGCACGCCCCGCAGCCGCCCGTCGCCTGCTAGCGCACGCCCCGCAGCCGCTCGTAGCCTGCTCGCGCACGCCCCGCAGCCGCCCGTCGCCTGCTCGCGCCCGCCCCGCAGGCCCGCAGCCCGCTGTCGCAGCGGCCGCCCGCCCGCAGCCGCCCGTCGCCTGCTCGCGCACGCCCCGCAGCCGCCCGTCGCCTGCTCGCGCACGCCCCGCTGCCCGCAGCCGCTCGTACGCCGCTGCTTCCGCTGCTGCTTGCGCACTGCTGCCGCCTGTGCGCCGCCGCTGCCCGTGCGCCGTCGCTGCTCCTACGCTGCCGCTGCCCGTGCGCTGCCGCTGCCCGTGCACCGCCGTTCCCCGTGCGCCGCTGCCGCCCGTGCGCTTCTGCAGCCGCCGCCCGCGAGGCACTCGCTCTCACTGTTGTTTATTTTCTACCTACCGCGCACACTGCTGCCACTGCAGCTGCCACCAGTGCACCGTTGCAGCTCCTGCTGCCACGCTACCTACTACTGCCGCTCGTGTGCCACTACGGACAGTCGACCCCGCCCGCGCCTTGCCTAGCGGCCCCGCCGGCCCCGTTGACCCTCCGCACACCTTTCCAGCGGCCTGATTCCTACTACTACTGTTACTACTGCTACTACTACTACTGCTACTGTCACTATGGCTAGTCCGCCAGTTCTAGCTTTCGATGCCGAGGGCCGTCCAGTGAAGTTCGAAACCTGGCTAGATGACCTGCACCTGTTCCTACAGCTCACTGCCAAGGAAGATATCTCACTGTACGACCACGCCCTAGGCCATGCCACTGCCCCTGACTCGTCTGCTGACAGCACTCTGCGTTCCCAGTGGCAGACCCGTGATGCGCACGCTCGCTTTGCTATTCGCAACTCCCTGCCGCTAGACGAGCGCGAGCACTTCGGCCAGTGCAAGACTGCTAAGGACCTCTACACCGCTGTAGTTGCCCGCTACTCCTCACCCGCTTCTGCCACGCTAGGCCGCCTCACTCTCCCCTACCTGTTCCCCGACCTAGCCTCCTTTCACACTGTCGCAGACCTCATCACCCACCTTAAGACTAGTGAGGCCCGCTTTCGCGCTGCTATGCCTGCCGAGTTTCTCACTAGCAACCCCCCCCCGCTCTGGATCACTCTCTACCACATCGTCACCCGCCTCCCTGACTCTCTGCGCGCAGTCAGGGACCACTTCCTCTCTCGCTCCCCCACTGAGCTCACTGTTGCCCTCCTCGAGAAGGAACTGCTTGCAGCTGAGGCGAGCATCGTCGCTGTAGGCACCTCTCGTGGCGACCCCCGCACCCCGTTCTTTGAGGGGTGTTCCCCTTCCCCCCTCCTCCCCTCTGTCGCCTCTGCTGCTGCTGTCGACCTTCTTGGTGCTGAGAAGGTCGGGACCGCGTCTGCTTCGAGCGGGCGCCGCAGGAACAAAGGGGGCAGGGGTGGGGGTGGCGGCGGAGGAGGTGGGGGTGGAGGCGGTGGGAGTGGAGGCGCGGCTGGGGAGACTAGTGGCGGCAGTGGGGGAGGAGACAGCAGCGGTGGGAGTGGTGGTGGAGGCGGCAGCGGAGGCGGAGGTGGTCGTGGCGGCGGCAGGGGTGGAGGTGGCCGGGGCGGCGGCGGTGGGGGTGGTGGTCGTGGAGGCACTGGCGGAGGGCAGAGTCAGCAGCCCGCCCCGACGCTTCAGGCCGCCCGTGAGTGGTATGCGCAGCGTAGCTTTACCTGCACGTACGTCATTCGCACAGGTGACCGCAGCGGCCAGCAGTGTGGGAGGCCGCACCCCACGCAGCGCTGCTTCGCGCGCCTTAACGACGCGTGGCGCACTCAGTTTCCTGCTGCCACTGAGCTGCCGCGCTGGGCTGATCTGGAAAAGAGGGGTGTTGATATTTGGGCTTTAGACTTTGATGCTATTCTCACTGCCATGTATGCGATGTCTATTAGTGGAGAGGGTACTCAGTACTTGCGTGTTCCGCCCGACCCGGGCATTCAGGCCAGTCCGGCTGCCGCTCTAGGTGCTAGTGCGTCTGCTCCCACAGGTCCTGGTGAGGCTGCAGCCCTAGGTGCTCGTGCGTCCGTGCCCCCTGGTACTGAGTCGACTGCAGCACTGCACACCTTCACACTGGACTCCGGTGCTTCTCGCTCCTTCTTTCGTGACCGCACTGTCCTTGAGCCACTCGCTCGGCCAGTTGCTGTCTCCCTTGCTGACCCCTCTGGGGGTCCGGTCATTGCGACCTCCTCCACTGTCCTTCCTTGTCCGGCGGTCCCGTCCGGCACGCTGTCAGGTCTCTACCTCCCCTCGTTCTCCACGAACTTGGTGGCAGGTAGTGCGCTCCAGGACGGGGGTGTTCACCAGTTCACCCCTGCCTACGAGCGCGTGACACACTGCACGTGTGCTCGGACGGGTCGCCACCTGGCTACCTTCACTCGGGAGCCGGGGTCGGACCTTTACACACTGACCACTGAGTCCCCTCAGGTAGCTGCGTCCGCGTCTGCGTCTGCGTCAGGTCAGCTGTCCGCCCCCTGCTCGTGTCGCTCTCTGGCGCATGAGACTGTCCTTTGGCACCACCGCCTTGGTCACCCGTCTGTGCAGCGCCTTCGGGCCATGCACAAACGGGACCTTGTTGCTGGTCTTCCCAGGGTACTCCCTCCCCTTCCAGACTCGCCTGCTCCTCCCTGTATTCCCTGTGTCGAGGGGCGGCAGCGCGCCGCTCCTCACTCCTCCTCCTTTCCCCCGACAACTGCTCCTTTGCAGACGCTCCACTTGGACGTGTGGGGCCCAGCCCGCGTCCGTGGCCAGGGTCAGGAGAGGTACTTCCTGATTGTTGTTGACGACTTCTCGCGCTTCACCACGGTCTTCCCCTTGCGCGCCAAGGGTGACGTCCCTGATGTATTGATCCCCTGGATCCGCAGATCTCGTCTCCAGCTCAGTGAGCGTTTCCGCTCCGACTTTCCTGTCCTGCGTCTGCACTCTGACAGAGGTGGGGAGTTTACCTCTGGCCTCTTGGAGGCCTTCTGTCAGCAGGAGGGCATTGAGCAGTCGTACACGCTTCCGGCCTCTCCACATCAGAATGGGGTTGCTGAGCGCCGCATTGGCTTGGTCATGGAGGTCGCTCGTACCTCCTTGGTTCATGCGGCTGCCCCCCACTTTCTGTGGTCGTTTGCAGTCCGATACGCTGCGCATCAGCTCAACCTCTGGCCCCGTGTCTCCTTGCCCGAGACTTCTCCGACACTGCGTTGGACGGGAGAGGCTGGCGATGCGTCGCGTTTTCGGGTCTGGGGATCCCGAGCTTTTGTCCGCGACACGTCCGCGGACAAGCTCTCCCGTCGCGCTGTCCCCTGCGTCTTCCTTGGCTTTGTCCCGGACGCCCCTGGCTGGCAGTTCTACCACCCCACCTCGCGTCGTGTCCTGGCCTCCCAGGACGTCACTTTTGACGAGTCCGTCCCCTACTACCGCCTCTTCCCCTACCGCACTGCCCCGCTCCCCCCCCGCCTCTCTTCCTCGCTCCAGGTGCTGAGGTACCAGACCCCCTCCCCCCTCAGGGTGCCGCTCCCTCAGGTGTGTCCCAGGTAGACCCGGGTGAGCCTGTCGAGGTAGCTGTTGACTCTCGTCCTGCTAGGGGTGCTGAGCCTGGGGGTGCTGCGTCTGGGGGTGCTGAGCCTGGGGGTGCTGCGTCTGGGGGTGCGGAGCCTGGGGGTGCTGAGCCAGGAGGTGCGGAGCCTGGAGGTGCGGAGCCTGGAGGTGCTGAGCCTGGGGGTGCTGAGTCTGGGGGTGCTGAGTCTGGGGGTGCTGAGCCTGAGCGTGCTACACCTGGAGGAGCCCTCTCCTCCCAGCAGCTGCAGGAGAGGTACCTCGAGTACTGCCGCCTCCGGAGAGGTGCTGCTGGAGCTCGTCCCGGTACTTCCCCTCCTACCCAGGAGCTCCCCCCCATTCAGCAGATCCGCGAGTGGTACACACGGCGCTGCAGTCTTCGGAGTGGTGCTCCTGGTGCTGCGGACCCTGGGGGTGGCGCTGCTGCTGGTGCTGAGGACCCGGACGTTGGAGCTGCTGCTGGTGCTGCGGACCCGCCTGGTGGAGCTGCTGCTGGTGCTGAGGACTCGGACGTTGGAGCTGCTGCTGGAGCTGAGGACCCGGGCGGTGACGCTGCTGCTGGTGCTGAGGACCCGGACGGTGGAGCTGCTGCTGGTGCTGAGGACTCGGACGGTGGAGCTGCTGCTGGAGCTGAGGACCCGAGCGGTGGCGCTGCTGCTGCTGCTGAGGACCCGGGCGTTGGAGCTACTACTGGTGCTGAGGACCCGGCCGGTGGAGCTGCTGCTGGTGCTGTGGACCCGGACGCTGGAGCTCCTACTGGTACTGAGGACCCGGCCGCTGGAGTCTCCTCTGCTTCTGGAGACGCTGCACGGCCGCGACCGTACTTCGTACCGCTCCTTCAGCAGGTTCTTGGGCAGGCTCCTCCTCCTTGTCCTCCTCCCTCCGTAGAGTGTCCCCCGCCTGTCCAGCCGCAGTCACAGTTACCGCCTACCTCGCCTCTCCCTGCTCCCTCTCCTTACACTGGTCCCACAGAAAGTCTTACAGAGCGTCGTGAGCCTGAGTCTCGTCCTGCGTCGCCTGTTCGTCCTGCTCGCACTGGTAGTCGTGTCCGTCGTGAGCGTCCTCCTCCTGTCCCAGGCACTCACTACATGACTCTGCGTCCCTCTACTGCTCCTCAGCGTGTCCCTCTACCGTCTCCTCCTGCGTCCTCTTTGCCTGACGTTCCGGACCCTGAGTCTGACCGGTATCGTGCTGAGCACCCTACTGTCACGCGTCTCCTCGCTACTGTTGTCACTGACCCTACCTTTGAGTCCTCGTCTGCGTCTGCTCTGGTCGCTGAGTTGGTTGACTTTGCTGCTGCCTGTCGTCTAGACTACGCTGCTAGCCTTGTTGCTGAGTCTGAGTCTGAGTCTGTCTGTCCTCCGTCCGTCGGGGGTGAGTGTGCTCTTGGCACGGACGTCCTTGAGGACAGACAGGAGGAGTTCCAGTGTCTTGCTGCTGCTTTGCCCCGTCTCGTGTCCTTGCTAGTTGCCCCTGAGGGAGACCCGGATGCACCAGACATCCCGACCCCGCGCACTTACGCTGAGGCGATGGCGGGTCCCTACTCCTCTCAGTGGCAGACAGCCATGGACGCCGAGATGGCTTCCTGGAAGTCCACACGCACCTACGTCGACGAGGTTCCCCCTCCTGGGGCGAACATCGTCAGTGGCATATGGATTTTCAGGGTGAAGCGGCCGCCGGGTTCTCCGCCTGTCTTCAAGGCGCGTTACGTGGCTCGAGGCTTCAGTCAGCGAGAGGGAGTTGACTTCTTCCAGACCTTCTCCCCCACCCCGAAGATGACTACTCTTCGGGTGCTGCTGCACATAGCCGCTCACCGCGACTACGAGCTTCACTCACTTGACTTCAGCACAGCTTTCTTGCAAGGCAGCCTGCACGAGGAGATCTGGCTGCGCCGCCCACCTGGCTTCACTGGGTCGTTTCCTCCTGGTACCCAGTGGAGGCTTCAGCGACCGGTCTACGGTCTCCGCCAGGCTCCGCGTGAGTGGCACGACACACTGAGGACTACACTTGTGGCTCTTGGGTTCGCGCCTTCTACAGCTGACCCGTCGCTGTTCCTGCGCACCGACACTTTGCTGCCGCCGTTCTACATCCTCGTGTACGTCGACGGCTTGGTCTTTGCCACTGCTGACACTGCAGGACTCGCCTACGTGAAGTCGGAGCTGCAGAGGAGACACACGTGCACAGACCTGGGTGAGCTGACAAGCTATCTTGGCTTGCGGATCACCCGGGACAGAGCACGGCACACCATCACCCTGACTCAGTCACACATGGTGCAGCAGGTTCTCCAGCGCTTCGGCTTCACGTACTCCTCGCCTCAGTCCACTCCTCTGCCTACCGATCACTCGCTCTCAGCTCTGCCTTCGGATGAGTCCGTAGAGCCGAGTGGCCCGTATCCAGAGCTTGTGGGCTGCCTCATGTACCTGATGACCTGCACTCGACCTGACCTTGCATACCCTCTTAGCATCCTTGCACGCTATGTCGCTCCTGGCCATCACAGGAAGGAGCACATGGATGCCGCTAAGAGGGTGTTGCGCTACTTGTGCAGTACGTCGGGCATGGGGCTTGTGCTTGGAGGGCGAGACCGAGTTGTTCTCACAGGGCACTCAGACGCTTCTTGGGCAGACGACCAGGCCACTCAGCGGTCGTCTCAGGGTTACACCTTCAGCCTTGGCTCTGGCTCAGTTTCTTGGCGCTCTACACGCTCTTCTTCTGTTCTCGGCTCCAGTTGCGAGGCTGAGATCTACGCTACAGCCATGGCTGCCCAGGAGCTACGCTGGCTAACCTACCTGCTGACCGACCTCGGAGAGCGGCCTCGTTCTCCTCCAGTACTGTACGTCGACAACAAGGCTGCCATTGCCTTGTGTGAGGAGCACAGACTGGAGCACAGAACGAAGCACATCGCCCTGCGGTACTTCCTTGCTCGTGAGCTGCAGCAGCGCGGTCAGCTTTGTATTCGCTATGTGGCCACTGAGGCCAACACTGCTGATGTGTTCACCAAGGCGCTTCAGCCTCGTGACCATCAGCGCTTCTGCACTCTACTAGGCCTTGTGCCTACTGGACCTCACTTACTTACCTCTTGACTTTGCTTGTACTGTGATCACTATATATATCTATACCTGCATGTTTACTCTTGCTAGGTTGTGATCACTGTATCTCTTGCTCTGTTATAAACCTGCATGTGAACTGGTCTTGTGACCACTAGCTTGTGCTCGGAATTTGTGTGGAATCCTTGAGATCCACCCTGAGCTTGTTGTTGCCTTGCTTTGCCTTGACTGGTCTTGTGACCCCTAGGTCTCCCCCACTTTGCCTATGGGGGTGTGTCAAACATTATACATGTTGTATTTATGTAGGCTGTAGTGGGTTAGCCTATAGGGGGGTCACAACATTAGGGTTTCATATTTGTACTCACAATCCTTGCTAGTTCATCATTCCTGTCCGTTCATTCTGACAGCAGTGTCATCTCTACTCAAGATTCACAAGCTTGTTTCACGTTTATATTACGTGCTGAATATGTTTTTTGTTTTGATTTTTTTTTACGAGTCCTATACTTCTCTATTTTTTGCTTCCCGCTATGAACCTTCTGTGGCAGAAAGCGAGTACCATTACAGGGGGCGATTCTTCAGCGACAAAATGCTAGTTAACTATGGTGATTCATTTGTTTTTTCAGCGGTGATGTTATGTCAAAGAAGTATACCAATCTGTGTTTCCCCACAGCAATCTCTTAAAGCCGTCTTTCATTGCAGATTGTTGGGTCATTTTCCAGACGTTGCAATACATTCTATCTTTCTGCCATTGAGATGTATAAATTCACCTATCCTTGCAAATCGCTGTAAGCTTGTTTCATGTCAGCTTTTACTTAGTCTCTACATGCAGGTGCATATATTTTGTGAAGATTATATTGGCTAAACTATGCTGCATCGCCACCATTTCCGCGTCGCCTTCACTTTCCGCCCCTTATAACAACGTGACATGGAAACAAGCACGTGAAGATTATTTTTACTATGCCATGACTGATCTTATTTTGGGGCACAGAGCAATGAAGGTGATGTTCCAAATTATAAGGTGATAATTGCTAAATGATTGTTCTGGATTTTATAATCTGTAGCCGGCGCTATCTCATTTGTAACGCCATTGACCCTTTAATGTGTGTTGGTTTTGTGTTATCTGGATATTCTCGCTGTGCAGTGATTTATATATTCTGGGGCCACTGTACAAGGCCCTGTTTATTCCGTAGTCATGCTTATGTTGTTATTTGATCTTCTGTTGTTATATAACGAAATATATATTATACAAATAAAAAAAATGGTTATTACAAAAAAGGAACACACTGTAAAGGGGATATAATCAGGCCATGCGCTGGCCACGTGTGACCCGAAACTGGCCTAAATCTGACTTTTCCCGCCAAATCTTAACCCGTACCTGACTTTTCCCGCCAAATCTTAACCCGTAACTGACCCGTACCTGACCCGTATTTGACCCGAAAGTCACTTTTGGGTTAGCTATCTGACCTCAGACTAACCTAAAGTGTCAGTTCCAAAAGTAACTTTTGGGACAGATTCCCAGATGACCCGAATCTTGCCTGGAAGTCACCTGGGGGTCCCTTTTGGGTCAGTACAATTTAGAGATGAATTGACTTGCTAATTATGGGTAATGCGTCGCCGAAGCCCTCGGCTATGTCGCTTTCTGCGTGCGACCTGCCTGCTTCGTCGCTTTCTATCGTCTCGAGATCGACAGCTGTCGTTTGTCTAACCGCGAGGTTTGAATCGTTATCGTCACGAAAGTCACGTGAGTCCACCCGTATTGACAAGGGTTCTTCAGCAATTTCCGTACAGAGAAGTCGCTGCTCGGCCGTCATGATCGCCAGTTCTCGCGAGGTGACTACGGAGGTAACGCAAAGATTTGAAGTTTTGGGAGGAAAAAGAGCATCGGCGATAGGTCGTGCTGAATCCAGTTTCTAGGTGCTAATGAAATGGTCTGTGGCATAATAGAGCGCAGCAGACGAAAATTGCCGCCCATTTTCGCGGGCCAGAACGGACAACCCCCCTCCTCGGGGTTGTCGACCCCACGACGACCACCGCGTGGAAAGCCCAGGCGAGCTGGCTGGGCCCAGTGCTGGTGACCCCTCGGGATTGTCGACGACCTGTCGACCTTGGGTTCCGCTGAGACAATCCCGAGAAGGACGTCTCAGCCGAGTGACGTCATACCAGTTCGGCACGTCGTGCCGCGATGATCGCCACGCGGACACACAAGGACGTCCGAGATCGACCCCTGGATGGCGGGGCCATCGAGGTCTGCCAGGGTGGCCACGACGGGCCAACGGCAGGTCGAGGTGCTTTGCGGGAGAAAATTTCGCGCGCAGGCGTGGCCACGTCGGTGCGTACCACACGGCCATCATCCAACGGTTGCCCACATGCCCAAGGCGAAATCCGACCGTCCCTAACCTCCGGCTAGGTGCAGTGGATGCTGATGGTGTTGGGAATGTCGGCGTCGACCAGAAGGTCTTCATCGTGGTGCCACGCGGCAGTGTCTCCCGCCCTCGAACTACAGCGCTGCACCCAGCGTGGGACCACGCCACGTACCGCACGAAAGAGCCAGCGTGTGACACCCATGAAAGGCGCATCATGAGCGAAGCGCTTCAAGCAAGCAGCCATGCACGCCCGGTGGCACGTCGGTCACGGCGCCGCCGCACGAGCGTACATGCATAGCTGCGTCCTGCACAGGGGTTTGCGTGGAGCGCCAAGTGGAGCGGAGTCGCTCACGACCATAGCAGTCTGTGGCCCCAGTGAAGGTCGCTCATTCTGTCCTGCCATTCTGTGTGCGTTTCATCCGATAGCTGGCACTTAGACATTTTCCCCCGTTCCCTTGACGGCTCGCCCTTTTTTTTTCGGGACGCGGTACGTCGGCGTCGTCTGATTAGTCAGTCGTGGTGGACGACGTTTCGTAGTGCCGACCAGTCCGATAACGCCGACATAGAATCTGCACGTTGTAGTTCATCGACCTCTCCAAGCCGACTTCCCATCGCTAGGTCGCCGTATCATGGCAGGAGGACAGCCTCGCTCGACACCGCCGCAATCCAACCCACCACCCGCCGACGTCGACATGACGGACGTTCCTAACCCTGCTAACCACGGTGGTTATGTCCGCCCGGTAGACCGTACACCGACCAGTAACCCCTCGTCGACGCTGCCCCTGCTTTACGATCTCGATGCGCTGGCATCCCCAAATCCCGAAGGGAGAGTTCACCGAGGGCATTCCACCCGCGCCCATAGGGGAGTTCACGAAAGCACGCAAAGAAACGTCGGCACCGACGAATGCAGGGGGGGCCGGGCCGTCGTCGGTGCCGGACGGATCGGGAGACCAGGAGGAGAGAATTGAAGATTATTCCTCGTCGAGCGACGAGGACGACGAAGACGACCCGCGGCCCCGACGTGGCTCTGGTCCGCGCACGTTGGAAGAAAAGCTCAGGGGGGAACGTGCGCTGATTGAGGAACTTCTGGACGAGGACGAGCTCGAGGATCTGATGAACACGTCGGTCCCTCGAGAACAGTGGAAGGCGGCCGACTTCGTAGAGGAAGATATGGTGTACGCGTGCGTCGACGTGCTCGTGATGGAGGCATTGCGCCACCTGAAAACCATAGAGGGTAAGAGCACGCTCCAGTCCTACACGTCATGGATCTACGACTACAAGAGATGGGCGGCGAAGATGCTCAAAGAGATAGGCGACAAGCTGCCGATCGGGGAACGAACTAGGCACGTCGACGAGATCGGGCACTGGATCCACTGCAACAAGAGCAAGGATTGGGACAACCCGAAGGTGGTCAAACGGAAGCACATCTGGCTGCACGGCCCCCGGGTCACTGTGACGCGGCTGCGCGCCTACGTCAAGTTCATGAGGCGGGAGTTCAAGATCGACGCCGAGACGAACGCGCCAGTGCAAGCGTCCTACACGGTGCACATGATCCTCGGCCGCATCAAGGCATGCCAGATGGCGGCGAGGGTGGAAGCGACGCTGTACAAGGAGAAGGAGTTGGGCATCATGCGGGAAATCTCGGTTGTCCGGTCGGAGGTGCGGGTCATGGTCCGCACCAAAAACCAGAGGGACATCAAGTAAGTTGGCATACAGCGCCGTGTTATATCGGCATCGATTTGTGCCCCTCGCCCTAATTAACATACCACAGTAATTGCGCCGACCGTCGACGCGGCACCATCGGCGACACATACACCGCCGAACAGTTCCGCCAGATCATGACGAGGGTGCTGCCGGCTTGGGCGGCGTCGGCATGGAGCCCGCATTTCACCACTCCTTCGCAGACGCTGTGGAGGTTTCTTCTCGTCAAGGTGCTCACGCTGCTCTCCCACCACAGCCTCATGCGCGGTGCAAGCATCCGCGAGATCACGCTCCCCGACATCTTCTTGTACCGACTGGCGAGCACCTCGTCGGTGAACCCGGATAACCAGCCGGTCGTCATGGTGGTCGCCGCGCGGAACTCGAAGACGTCGAAGGATGCGCGTCTTCAGCAGAGCTACGCGGCGCGGCACCTCGAAGCGGAATTGTGCGCCGTCGGCGAGACCGGACTGTGGCTACACTTCATCCTCGACCAGATCGGCCAGTTTCACGGCGTCGACCTCATTCCGCCGGTCGACACCAGCACACGCGAGCGCTGGTACAAGAAGCACCTGTTCTTCGCCAAAAACGACACCGACCAGGGGGAGCTCTCAGCTGCCAGCCACCAGCGATGGACGAGGCAGATGTGGAAGACGAACGGGGTGTTCTGCAAGCGGAACGTCCATGCCGCTCGGGCAGGCGGGGCGCAGGAGCTGGCCATCAACGGTACGCCTCGCGCCGAGATAGCCGAGCTGGGTCACTGGGCTCTCGACAAGATGACTCGAGCCTACATCACAGCCATTCCCGTCGGCGTGGTGATGAAGAAGGCCGGCTATTCGGGTTTCACGCAGGACTACTTCTTGGGACGCAGCAGGGTGGAACCGTCGGACGAACTTCTCGATCTCATCGCCGAGCACATCTTCCCCGGCGTGGACGAGCTCCTCAAGAATGTATGTTTATCGGTACCGACCAAGCCTCGCATGGCACTGTCCTTTCCACCACGGTAATTACCCACGTCTGTTGTCTAATTGCAGGCGGAAGAACTCGCGAAGAAGGGGTCCGACGCCGACGTTGCGGCCATGCATTTCTGGCGCACCCTCCTGATGTTCCGCCGCATTGTCGCCGAGGACCTCGCTGTGAAACTCGTCCGCACGCCTTGGCACCCGTACGTCCAGTATTCCAAGCTCTGCCGGATTCCCCTCTTCCAGCACTGGGCGCAGAGGGTCGAGAAGGCCGACACCGACACCATAAAAAAGCGGCAAGACCCAACCCTCATCCAGCCAGAGGTGAGTCATCCTTTATGTCGACGTCGGCATGTGCGCAGTGACAGCTACAACCCCTCTCATGCACCGTTATTCGCCTACCATTGCAGGAAATATCGGTCCGTCATGCCGCCCAGTACGCGGTCGTCTCCCTCACAACGACGCTGAAGCTCGAGAGGGAGCGGTCAGCGGTCGAGAAGATCGACCTCCAGGAGAAGCTCCAGCAGCGCGACGCAACCATTGCGTCGCTCACGGCCGAGATAACCCGCCTCACCGAGGCTCTCCGCGTTTCAGAAGCTCGTAGGATGCCGGAGGCGCCGCCAGCTGCGAACGATCAGTCGCCGAGCGACGGTGGCTCCGCGGAGTCGGCAAGCAGGGGTGACGGAGCCAAGAAACCCAAAAAACCCCCACAGACGGTCGAGGAGGCTAGCTACGAGCTGAACATGGTGCAGCCTTGGCGGAATGCAACGACCGTGAGGGACGCGTGGCGCCTCTGGACCTCGTGCACCAGCACCTGTCGAAATAGTAGGTATAGTAAGAGGCCATAGCTAGGGATGACCTAGCTAGGCAAGAGAGAATGAAGCAAAGGAAGGAGTTTGCACTAGCAAGGATGGGATACAAATAGCAAACCCTAGAAGGGTTGTACTCGCTATAGAGCACCCCACTGCAGGCTAGAGCATAATATTCTGACACACCCCCATAGCCAAAGTGGGGTGTAATCAGCAGAACAAGCAAGCAGTACAAGCTCAGGGTGGATCACAATGTCACCACACATTCTGAGCACAAGTTCAAAAGGCAATAGTTTAAAGTTCACAATAATGGGTAAAGCTAAAGCTGTCACAGAGGGCAAGCGAGGAGGAGGAGGGCTGGCGAGAGGAGAGAAGAGTGGAGACGACGACTGAAGCTGCAGACACACGGGCAACAGACGGCACTGGTGCAACTCTAGTGGCTACCGGACGCAGAGCCCCGGAATACAGGGGTAATATCCGCTGCAGAGGGTGCAGCGGACCCACGGGCGACAGGTGCAGCCGGCTCTCTGAGCTACCGGAGGTCCGCGGAACCCCGGAATACAGGTGCTGCGAACGACACGACGGCAACCTCCGCTCAACCTCCTCCAACTGGCCACCCACAGGCCTGGCACAGCCGCCCGAACCGCGCGCAGGCGGCCCGAGCCGCGCGCGGGCCTGGCGCTTCCCGTACGGGCCGCGCGCGGGCCTGGCGCAGCCCGTACGGGCCGCGCGCGGGCCTGGCGCAGCCCGTACGGGCCGCGCGCGGGCCTGGCGCAGCCCGTACGGGCCGCGCGCGGGCCTGGCGCAGCCCGTACGGGCCGCGCGCAGGCCACGACGGGCGACGGGAGGCGAGTCGACGGTGGGGGGGTGCGCGCGGGTCCCCGGAGGCGACGCGAGGGTCGACGGGGGCGACGCGACGTGCAGGGTGGGGGCCGCGAGTGCTCCCCAGGGCGCCGCGACGGACGGGCGGGGTGCGCGCGGGCTCCCCCACGGCTGGAAACCGCCGCGCGCCTCGGCGCGCACGGCGGGCAGGGAACCGCCGCGCGCCCCGAGCGCGCGGCGGGATGAAAAATTGAAGGCCGCGCGCCACGGGGCGCGCGGCACAGAGTAGGGCAGCGGAAGCAGTAGTGGGGCCCACAGGCCAAGAGCGTAACCGCTCTGATACCATGTCGAAATAGTAGGTATAGTAAGAGGCCATAGCTAGGGATGACCTAGCTAGGCAAGAGAGAATGAAGCAAAGGAAGGAGTTTGCACTAGCAAGGATGGGATACAAATAGCAAACCCTAGAAGGGTTGTACTCGCTATAGAGCACCCCACTGCAGGCTAGAGCATAATATTCTGACAGCGCCGACACCCGTCGTCTGTGCGACAGGTTCTTCGAGCCGGGATTCGTCGACCGCCACACCCTCCTCGACGGAGCCTCGCAGGGAGCACACGGGACGAGGGTGCGCCGCATGATGAAGATAATGGATGCCGTGCGCCAGCTTCGCAAGAGCGACGGCGAAGCCGACACCGAAGCCGTCGTCGACGCGCTTAACACGATAGCGGCGCCTGGCATTGGGACCTTCTCGGATGCCCTCACGGTGCTCAACGCGGGCAACAAACCGACCTATGCCGGGCAGGGTAAGGGCGTCAAGGGGCTCGGCAAGACGGAATTTGCCAAGCTTCGTCTCGCCAGTGCGCTCGTGGCGCGCGGGTTCAAGCCGGAGAAGTTTGTCGCCGGCCTGTTCCCGGACACATGGGAGGAGGGGATGAAGAAGGCGTTGGCCGACCTGGCCCGCGGAAATGACGCCGGGAAGCTGCCTCCGACCAAGAAGTCGACCAAGCGCAAGAAGACCGCGTGAATGCTCACAAGCAACATGCGATTGTGGGCTGTTGCATGTTGTAGATGATGTTGTTACAGCATGCATGTGTTTCGTACTTATACAGTTGTCGACTTTGAGTTTCTCACAATGCTCATGTGGTAGTTCTAACATAGTTAGTCACGTGTCGGCCTGGTATCCTTCGTGATGTGACAAGATACTGGTTCAAATGTTCATTACACATCCTACATAAAGTCGACATGCACTCACACAAGGAAACGCAAAAAACCAGCATCAAAGGGGTCCGACAGCCGAAACACACAAAACGAGATCGACCATAGCAGCATCAAATCCAAGCAACAATGAATCCAAGCTAGCAGTAGGCATAGCGCTACATATGCCCCTCCCCGACTACGCCGACTCCTTCGCCTTCTGGCCCTTCGTCCCCTTCTTCTCCGTGCCGCCCTTGGCCTTCGTCGCCTTCTTGCCCCTCTGACCCTTTCTCCCCCTGTTGTCGATATCGGCCTTCATCTGCGCGTCAATCGGCACCGCGATGCCCCTCGCTTTGAGTTTCGGCCCGGCGACGGGGCACATTCCCCAGAACGCCATCGTCTCGACCGTCGCTCTTGCGATCACGTCGGCATCGACTCCGGCATCCACCCCCAGATAGGCCCTGTCAAGGGCGGTCCTCTTGAGTGCTGGCGCGACGTTGTAAGCAACCTCTCCCAGGGGGCGGTCCCTGTTGATCTCGGCGTTCAGCACCGCCTCCATGACTTTGCCGAATACATCGGCGGTCGCCTGGCTCGCTCCGCCCACAAGCGCCGCCGCCTTCCCTTCTTCCACAGCATCCTCCACCTGGGCATCGCCGTTCTCGACGAAGCACCATACAGTGCATGCGGATGCTCCTAACGCCCATGCCGCCATATCCGTCTTCTCGTCGCTGTCTCCCTCCTTTCTCGCCGCTGTCGCAGCGGTCTTCCCATACGCAGCGCACATTGACACGCGGCCAATCAACGCGGACAGCATGGACGCCGACTTCTCTCGGCCTTCCTCGGTGTCGGGATCGACTGGGTACCATATCGCTGGCAGGAGCGCGGCGTGCAGCGCATCGCCAGTGGTCTTGTAATGTCGATACTTGTCGAGGATCTCATTCAGCCTGTCACGCCAGCACAACAAACAGGGCGAACATTAGTGACCACCACAACGACATCGACTTTGGGTAGGAGGATTGCCGACTTACCGTGTCTTTGGAAGGAGCGTTCCCCGGGCCCACATCACCGTCCACATCCCGGTCGGCAAGATCCTGACCTCCTCCCACACCTCCTTCCACCTCTCCAACTCGGCGCTGTCCAGGACGGTGAGCTCGTTCATGAGCACCTTGCTCACGAAACCGTCGTAGACGACGAACGCGATGGAGTGCACGTACGCGAGCTCCATCTTCTCACGCGACTTGCCGATGTATCGATTGATGCCGTGCACCTTAATCTCGCCGACCCACCCTAGCTTGTCGCCCGAGGTATCGTGTCGGATGCCATGACCCCGCCTCTCCTTGCTCTTCCCCTCCTCCTCCTCCTCCTCCTCCTCCTCCACCTCGACCTCCTCCTCCTCATCGTCCTCATCCGCCTCCTCCACCTCCTCCTCCGCCTCTTCTTCTTCCTCCTGCTCGACGTCCTCCACCTCCTCGACATCCTCCTCCGCCGCCTTCCGCTTTCCCTTTCTCCCTTTCGACGAACCATCGCCGACCGCCTTCTCCTTCCCCTTTCTCCCTGTCGACGCACCTTCTCCTACCGAATTGTCCTTCCCCTTCCTCCCCGTCGACGTACCCTCGCCGAGCGACTTCTGATTCTCCCCCGCTTTCCCTTTCACCCCCGTATTGCCGCCTCCATCCTTGTCAGCCGCCGTCTCAGCCGCCTTCCCCTTCCCTCTATCCGCCGCCTTCGCCTCCGACTTCTCCCGCGTCTTCCTCTGTGAGCCCGCCTTCCCCTTCCGTTTCGCCTTTCCATCGCCGACAGCATCACCGGTCGCAGTCGGCTCTGCTGGACTGCCGACGAGACCCGCCGAAGGCTCCACATGTGCCGTGTCGGAGATGGCCAGCGGTCGGGGATTGGCAGCATCCAGGTGGGCCTGTATGGCAGCGATATCAGCATCGGGGGGCGCCTGCTCGACGGGGCCGCCGCCGGTGGCAAGGGCGGCACGAACGCCCTTCTCCGCCGCCTTCTCAACCTCAGCTGCCACAGGGGTGGGTGGTGCGACTTTTGCCGACGACGTCTTAGCGCCGGAGGCAGAAGCCTGCTGAGTTGGCGCAGTCGACGCTAGTGCGCCCAGCTGGGCGCGCAGCAACGCGGACTTTGGGTCTGCAGGAGCACGGGCGGCGACGACCGGCGACTTTGGGACACTGGCAGATGGGGCGTCGACAGCAGCGGGGGGCTGTTGAACAGCCTTGTGGCCGGCTAGGCGCCTGAGCTGCTCCTTGAGCGCGTCCGCAACTGCCGCCCCTTTCCCCGCGCGGCCAGCCTTGTCGGCAGCCGGGACGTCGGCAGAGCGCGGGACGTCGGCAGGTCGCCCGGCAGACGGTCCGGTCGGAGGGCGTGCACCAGCTGGGGGCTGGTGAGGAACCGCTGACGCCACCGCGACCCCTGTCTTCGGGCCCTGGCCAGCTGGGGCCGTTTTTGCGGCCGCCTTCTCCTTGTCGCGCAGCCCTTCTTCACCGCTACCCTGTCGTGGTGGCTTATCGGCGACCGAAGGCGGAGCCCTTGGCAGTGCGTCATCAGTGGCATGCTCGTCGGCGGGACCCCCACCACCCTGATCAGTGCTGGCCGCTCGAACCCCAGCCCAGTGCTTCTTGAGCATGTCGAGCACGCTCTTCCCCGACTGCTTCCCCGAACTGCCTTCCCCGGCTCCCTTGCTCCCATCGCCGGCGACGCGAGAACCAACCGCTCCCTTGGTCTGCCTCGCGCTCGCCGAATCGTCTCCGTCCCCCCCCCCCCCCCCCTCCTTCTCCGGCCTTCTTGCTACCGTCGCCGGCGACGCGAGAACCCCCCGCTCCCTTGCTCCGCTTCGTGCTCCCCGCGTCGTCTCCGTCGCCCCCCCCGCCGCCTGCCCCCCTCTTCAGACCCTGCTTCGTGGCCTCCATAGGTTGCGCATGGCCGGCGTCGTTGGCCGACGGCGACGACCCACGCCGAGCTTGGGTCGCCACAGTGCCGACCATCTCGGTCATTATCTTCAAACCGGAGGCGAGGAAAGACTGCTGCGTGACCTCCGTCACCGCCTTCAGCAGATCCTCCTTGAATGAATTCAGGAACTCTTCCGGCAAGGCCTGCGCTGGGGTGGTCGGCGGCGGCGGCTGCACGACGAGGCGGGGAGACACGGCGGCTGCAATGTTGGTCTGCGCGGCGCCGATGTATTTTATGAACGTCTCCTCCAAAGCCTTCCTCGCCTCACCCACCTCACCCGTCACGTGGTCGGCCAATTGGTCCACCGCGGTCGCTCGAGCGACCGCCATTCGTCCGTTGGGGGCGTCAATATCCAGCAGCATCTGCCTCGCTAGCTCGGCAAACCTCTTGCCCGATTCAACTGCGTTCTCCAGGTTGCTGGTGAGGTCCTCGGTGATTGTGGCCGCCATGGTCGACGTGGCCTCTTTGAGGCGCTCCACCGATTTCCGGTCGGTGTCCGCAACCTGGGCGGTCAATGCCGTGAGCTTGTCGAGGATCCCAGCTACCGCCGCCGCCAAGCAGTCGACCCGCCCCGCCTGATCACCGAGCTGCCGTTGCAAGCGTGCATTGTCGGCACGCAATTGTCGGTTCTCCGCACGCAGCTGCTCGACGACGTCCGGCATCGCCTGCCGACCAACTGCGGTGGAACTTGGATGACCGCTCACCGCCTTCTTTTTCCTGGACCGCTCCCCCCCGGCCTTCTCTGCGGTAGCATCGGTATGCATTTCCACGCCCGTCTGCTTCGTCGCCGCGGCGAAATCCCCATCTTCGTCGGCCTCGAGGTCGACAACTTCCTTCCCTTCGCCGACAACGACCATCCCACTCCCCCCGTGAGCCGCCTCCTCGCCGACCTCGTTGCTGAGTTCCGCTGTCGCCCCCTTCCCCTCTCCTTCGATTTCCGCCGATCTCCCACCCGTTTCCGCCGCTCCTTCTGCAACGTTCCCCTCCGCCATTTCCACGTCCACCTCTTCGTCATGCTGCTCCTCTTGCTGCTCGTGGTGCTGCCTCTCGTGCTCCTGCTTCTTCTGCTCCTGCTGCTCCTGCTCCTCCACCGACTCCGACACCGACTCCGACTCCGACTCCGACTCCGACTCCTCCGAGCCCCCCTCATCCTCACGATCCGCCTCACGACCCTGGACCCCATCATCATCCCCATGAACAACCTCGTCCTGGTGCTTCTCCTCGGTCCCCGTCACCCCCTTTCCTGCGGCCGCATCGGCCTCGTCGACGCCGCCACCCGGCTTCCCGACCGAGGCGCCACGCGCATCAGCGATGGTGGGGGCGACACCGCCAGCTTGGGGCGCCGACTGAACCTCCTCGCCGTCGTCGTCACAGACGTCGGCCGCAACTACGTTTCGGCCCGACCGTATGAGCGCGACCTGCTTCTTGATGAAGGCTACCATCTCGGTGCGCAGCCCCTTCAACCCCGCAACAGCGACCTTGTCCATGCTGGTGGCACTGCGACGGAGGGCGCCGGCCAACTGATCCTTCCGCCTCACCGCCCAGAGCAACGCGCTCATTGCTAGCAGGCCGGAGCCCGCGTCCCCGTCCCGGACGGTGTCGGGCACTTTCTGCATACAACAGAGGAGCGCGCTAATATGAGCACCGAGATCGGCAGTCGCATCTCGCAAGGACGAATTGGCAGTTGCATCGCGCATGGAAGTGACACCAATCGTTCGAAACTCACATCTCGAAGGGGTTCGTCGCAGTCGGCGAGCCTCGCATGCACCTCCTCCTCGGACGGCTTCGCCCAGTCCCATTTCCTACCTTCGCGCCGAAGCTCGGCCATTACAGCCGCCCGGAAAAACCTGCAAAGCATGGCACAGACGGTCAGTTAGCACGGTGCACGCTCCGCATTGACAACGCAAGCGGCGTCGACTACACTATTGAGCTCACTCCAGCACGCGTTTCGCCTCTTTGATGTGCCACTCCTTCACAGTCTGCGGGTCGGCGTGCCGGATCGAGGTCCTGATCAACTGGCCCGATGCCTTCAACAAGTCGCCGGGGCACAGGATGATAATGACGCTGCAATGTGTTCCCGGAAGCGGTGCGATGCTGCACAGACAATGGACGTCGACATAGATCAGAACACATAATCGACGCAGGTTGCAGCACACTCGCGACGACCCCGAACCAGCTCACCTCGATATCAGTGGGATAACCGCCACGTCGGCGTAAAAAACCTTCGCGAAGCAGGTATGGTCGTTCTGACCCATCGCCGCCCTAAGACGGCCGACTCCTATCGACCACAGCCGCTGGTCCTTCTCCGTTCCGCGCAACCATGCGTGCCTGCACGCATGCATGATCATTAGGAGTGCGTGAGGATGTGGTCGGGACGCCGGCAGATACTACGGTTGCGGCAATAACACGACGGGTCGGGGATTCGACGAGAGCCGAATGAATATGGCACAACGCATCGCCTACGCCGACCAGACACCTTACGTCGGCGCCACCGATGTGATCGACATCCCTAATCCCTAAATCATGAGTCCGTCGACCTGACAGACGGGTATTATGAAACCACGCTAGGGCTCCACCAGCATGAAATAACGACGCCGACATCCCCATAAGGCACTCACTTGAGGCCGAGTCCCAAGCAACGGGCGTTAAACTCTAGCATAGGGTTTGTCAGAACGGCGTAGTCGTGTTCCTCGAACTTGGATGTGAGTCCTCTACCGACGCTTAGATACAGGGGGAAGTCGCGCGAGGTCGGCGTCGCTTCGGTGGCTTTCTGGTCGGCCGCCATGGCGGGAGAGCGAGGATGCTATGCTACGGGCTAAGGGAAGAAACGGTGGGAGAATGGAAGGCGCAGAGCTGGGAAAGAACATGAAAGAGAAACGAGAACGCGAAAATGAAGGGCCAGGCCACCTCCAACGAAGAAAAGCCAGGCGGAGCCTCGCAGGCCCGGTTGAGCGTCGCCCAGGGGGCCGTGGTCCCTGGCTCGGCAGGGCTCGTGCACGGGTGGCGTGGCACAAGTGCACCCTCGCCGCCGAGCCAGCAGGTCGACGTCACGTCCCCTGGCCTCGGTCGGCCAGGGGACGCAAATTCGCATGCACGCGGTGCGACGTTTCGGCACCACGTGTCGATTTCGCAACGGGTCGCGAAAAATGTGCGCCTTGGTGCGAGCGACCCAGAACTTCGCTCGATTTTCGGCGGGTACGAAATGTCGCATGCATAAAAAATAACGATGCGAAACGACGGGAGGGCACGTGGCGTCACCGCAACGGGTCGCGAAATCGTCGAGCGTCCCGAGGAAGCCCCCGAATTTCGCACGGGCCTCGCCTGCCCGTACGGGCAGGCCGCGATGGGTTACTAGGACCTCGCGGGCAGGAGGGACGGGTGGGCTGCCTTCGCGCCGGGGTTACTTTCCCTCGCGCGAGGTCTCGCCAGCTCGCCGCCCCCACCCGGTAACGTGGGTCGCTGTTCACTTTCGGGGGGGGGGGGGGTTTGCGGGGCGGCGGTCGTGCGCTCGGCCCAGCCCTGGGCCAGGCTGGCGGGCCCGCACGCGCGTCAGTCGCCCGCCTCGTCGGACCCCTCCGTGTCGACCCCCCTCGTCGACCCTGGCAATTCGGCTCCGTCGACCGAATTCCGCTGAGCTCTTCGGAGGGGAATGCGGAGCAGGAGCACGACGAGACACACGTACAACTGGATTTGAGAGCTTTGCTCCCCGTGGTGACGGTGTGTTGCGGTGTGGTGCGGTGTGGTGTGGTGATTGCTGGTGGTTGACCTTTTCTCTGCTTGGGGGCACGAGACGGGAACGTGAATATGTAAGGGCAGTGAATGCGCATGTGCAGGAGGAATCAAATGTGGTTGTGACTTCCCAAATGTGAGTAGGAACGACCTGACAACACGCTTCGAGGGAGGTCGGTAAGTGTTCAAAGGTTCATACGCCCGGACTACAGTAAAACCGGGGCGATTGCGGGAGTCCGTCCGAGCCCTGGTGGGTTCGAATCCACCAGGTGCCTCACCCGGTGGGATTCGAACCCACCGGGATGCACCCCGGTGGGTTTCTAACACACCAGGCGCACCAGCATCCACCGGGTGCCTCACCCGGTGGGTTTTGAACCCACCGGGGTGCACCCGGGTTTCGAACCAACCGCGGTGCACTTGGTGGGTTTCGAACCCACCAGGCACGCGAGCGGGCGCGAGCGATCAAAAGATCCATCAAGAAACAGCGGGGGTACATATTCCAGTTGCTCGGGTGAAATGGGTTGAACTGTTGGTTTTACCCATTACTCATGTGCTGTATTTGTTTCATTTCAACTGTACTGTATGTGGAGTGATAAACAAGATTTGACATTAACGTCGGAAGGGTTGCGTAGGCGTTATTAATAAAGTATTAGAAGAAAAGAAATGCATTATATCATATAAGAAATGTACTAACGGGATTCTAAGCTCCTCATTAATAAATAAGCTTGGCACTCGTCTCCCTCGTGATTGAGTGCCAGTTAATGGGGAACGATTTGAAATTTGATAATTTATCTGTTATTATAATAAGAATTGTGTTTTTCGGGGAAAACTTTGCTAAGGGAATTTTTTCCCAAGTGCATCAGAGTGGCCTATGTATGTACATTCCGCGTATCTACAGCTTATGCTGCCAGGTGTAAAAAAACCGGGCCGCACGTGTTTGTCGCCGAACGTATTTATCATTGGATGACGTGAAATGAGGAAGTGTCGCGCGCTATTTGCAAGCCAGCGCATCACATTTCCTCCGTCGCACGCGGTGCCAAATGTCCCCTCATGCTGCATGTACCTGGACAACATTCAACAGACACAACAATCCCTATCAACACGTTCAATGCAGCGTGATTGGTCGACAGAACACACACGGAATAATTGACAGGCGCGCGCAACTCCCGCTAGTGCACCTTCCTCCCAGGTCCAATACACTTTTCCCACAACGCCTCCTCCTCCAAACACATTACGGGGTCATGTAGGTGCAACGTTTCTACTGTTCCAGTCAATCCTTCCCGTTTAGCTCTCTGTCCCATCAGATCTAGATCTAGAAGGGTAAGCGTAAGGGTTAGTCCCTTAACCACTACCCCAAAGACCTCAATGAGATCCCTTACATCCCCTGGATGAACCAGCAGATCGCTAACGGCCGTCATCTGACCGGCTTATCCGCGCTGACCGCGCCTGACGGGTAGGGTTCTAGTGCACCGTCACCTAGCACGGGTTCGTAACATGTGTGCCGCCAGCCTACAAGAACCGCTGCAACAGTCCGGCCCGTCGCGGAGAAAGCTGTTGACGATGACGATGAGGAGTGCCTCGGCGAAGCCGAAGGCACCGACGACGAGGATGACGAGCCGGAAAATCTTGGAATGTCCCCAATAGACGACGAGGGCGACGATGACGACGCCGACGACGACGCGGAGGAGGAAGCGCAACCTGTGACACAGCCGCCAAAACGGAGCACCGCACGCGCTGTAGCCGCTGACAAAGGCTAAGGCAAGGCGGTTGCACCACCGCCACGATAGGAGCCCCGGAATAAGCGGTCGGCTGCCCCAGTCGAGAGGGGCCTGTGGTCGGACAAGGAAAGCACTATCTTCGCCGCGGCGGGTTGGTTTACCAAAGACGAACTCGAGCCACTCAAGGGCAAGCAGGGGACGCAATACTGGGTCCGCCTTCTCGCGCACATCAAAGAGTCGAACCCGGATTGGTGCAGGAATGTCAACGTGTTGCACAAGCAGTGGCGCAACTTGATGGTGCTTTGGAAGGAGTACAAGCAGGGAGATGGTGTATACAACAAGGACACCGCTGCAGCCGCCCCACATGCGGTGGACGGTGGCGGCGCCACGAACGTCAACGTGCAGGCTGGCATGGAGTTTCCAAGTTCCTCTCAGCCAGGCACGTCGACACCGACCTTTACAGGTGAGATCTGGTTATTTATCCGCATGCATTTAGCGTGAACATTTGGTAAATGTTCATCTACGGACTGTGTGTCAACATGCTTCAACTGTCAGTAACCTCATACAGTAGTGAAGCTACTAATCACAATTTGTGTGTTTCTTTCCATCCCAGTCACAGTACCGCTGCCGCAAACCACTGCTACACCTAAGCGCGCAAGGGTTCATGAGATAGCGACTATGTAAGCCGCCGTGCTTGTCTCTGCGACCATCAAAGACTGTCACGGTGACGCGATGACGTGCATCAAGGGTCTCATCCATGAATGGATGGCGCAGGATTTGCGCCTTGCCCGCGAGCGCATGACTGAATCAGCTCCACCACATGTGCATCGTGGAACGAATGACTTCAGCCCTCCTCCGCCACGCGGGGATTCTGCACCACCTCCCGATCCCCGTGCGCCCGACGCTGTTGGAGGCGATGCCGGCGACGTCAACACCGTCAGTCTGGGTAATGACGATGTGGAGATATGGGTGTGCGGCGCCCACGATTAGCGTAAGAATCTTGTAGCGCTTCTCCAAGTCTTTTCCGTCTCTCTCTCAGAGCCTGTTGTGTCACAAGAACACACGGTTCCCACTTGTGATCCGCGATGGCACCTCTTGTCCACCATGGGTCACGATTGCGGGGCAGATGAACCAGGCCATGTTCATTCGCCTAACGTCAGCCATGTTTTCGCACATGTTGTGCAAGATCACACAACGAGCGGCCCCTGCAAGGATGCGCCATAACCTGCAGTCGTTGCGCCCGTTGAAGAGGCGCCATCTCCCTTTAAAGGTGCCGATGCACCTTTCTACAGCCATGCGCATTGCGCTCTGGCAGTAGTTAAAACATCGGGCCCAGTCGTCTATTAGGTCTTTTCCGCACGGGGCATGCAGTGGGGTTAGGCGGTATTCTCTCAGCGGGTATGCCGCATCCCCAACAATCTGGTATAGGGCTATGTCCCCATTTTGTAACCTTTCTTGTAGTGCAGAGTTTTTTGAAAATACGCCAGTCGTACGCGCTGCCGGGATAACCGATGAGGTAATCCCATATTCTTCCCCGTGCATCACACGTGATCTGGAGCTGTACGGCGTATGCCGACTTTCTTGTCCAATACTCGGTCCGGTGTCCCTCCATCCCTTTCATGTGGATGTGAGCCCCGTCAATAGCCCCCACCACTGCAGGTACCACTTTGATGGCAGCGAATTCCCGCGCCAATTCCGGAAGTTCTGCTCGTGTGGGGAATCGCACCCAGGCGGCCTTGAATAGGGCGGGGAACTCGATGAGGAAGAGGTCGACGAGCTCGTGGCAAAGTTTCTTGGAGATTCCAAAAAGGTACGACGTGTCGACGTAGGAGATCCCGCATGCTAGATACTTTATTGGGACGAGCAACGCAGTGTCAATGGTAATCCTGGAGCGATTGATGACCGGTTCAAGACATTGACGCATGCCTGTCTTGATGTGCTCAAGGATGGCGCGGTTGATTTTGAATATGTCATGGAAATCGTTATCCCTCATGTGATGCAGGTCGTCAACCCAGAGTACGTGGCGTTGCCGTCGTACTCTCGCTCTATGACGGCGGTTCTCCACGTTGTCGTCCCCAAATAATGTGGACTGCTCGTCTGCGTCTTCGAGTATACCACCCTCAATCAGGCCGACAAAAACCTTGGCGACAGTTTCGTAAAACAATGTGTAGTAGTAGGCGACCCAGGCGATGAGAAGACGTAGGATGAAGGGGATGGCCCTTGGCTCCGCCATGGTGCATAGATTATGCGTGTGTAGTGGCTCTAGTTGTGTTCTGTTTGCTTTTTGTTTTGCTGGTAGGTGATGTAGTGCTGGCGTTGTACTTCTTATGTGTGGCAATTATTGGGGGTTGCGCAGGAGTTCGTAACCCTCCACGTCCTCCCCCACCATCCCCCAGGTTCTTTTGCGGGCCTTGCAGTGTTGGTCCATGTGACGCGGTAGATGAGTGTGACCCCATAAAAAATGACCAATCAGAATCGTTTACATATAATTGCCGCCCTCGTCGTGCAGAGTCGCAATACATTGGTCGATTGGGACATGAGGACCCGAGACAGTTGAGGGCAACTCGGTCCAAAAGTGATTGGGACACTTTCTTTGAGAAAGTGTCCAGCGCGAAATGTACCCTAAGAGCATGAAAGAAGAATAGCAAAAGAGGGGTTTCACTAGCAAGCAATGCGATACATATAGCAAACCCTAACAGGGCTGTACTCACTATAGAGTACCCCACTCTTATTATACAAATATAACATTCTGTCACACGCCCATAGCCAAAGTGGGGTGTAATCAGCACAGCAAGCAGTCGCATAATAAGTTCACAAGCACAAGTAAAGCTAGTGGCAGATATAGAGGGCTCGCGAGGAGGAGGGACTATGAGAGAAGAGGAGATTGGAGGCAGTTGCTGAAGCTGCTGGCACACGGGCGACATGTGCAACTGGCGCAATGGCTACCGGAGCAAGGGACCCGGACTACTGCAGAAACTGGCTCCGCGGCTAAGACGAGCGGCAGGAGCAACGGACCCACGGGCGACTGGCGCAACGGGCTCGCTGGGGTGAGGAGGGCTGCGCGTCGGGTGCACGGGAGGGGCCGCGCGCGGCTCCATGGGGCGGCGCGACGGGCGCACGGGGGCGCGCGCGGCTCCACGGGGCAGCGCACGGGTCCGCTGGGTCCGCGCGCTGCTCCACGGGGCAGCGCGACGGGTGCATGGGGCCCGTGCGCGACTCCACGGGGCAGCGCGCGGGTCCAGCGGGGCATCGCGCGGGGTGCACGGGGCAGCTCGCGGGCTGCACGGGGGGCGACGCGACAGGAGCCCGGGGCGGCGCGACGGGAGCAGTAAACCGCCGCACGCTCGAAGCGCGCAGCGGGCAGGAATTTCGCCACGCGCCTCGGGGCGTGCGACGGGCAGAAAACCGCCATGCGCCCCGAGTGCGTGGCGGGATGAAAAAAACGTCGCATGCCACGGGGAGCGCGACAGACAGAACAGCAGCGGAACCAGGTGGGCCCACAGGTCTGGAGCGTGCTCGCTCTGATAGCATGTCAGAACTAAGAGAACATTCCTGTCTGGACATTTGTGTCACAAAAGCAAGGTACCGCTTTGTGCCAATTCAAACCGCTTTGTTAAAACATTTCGAACTTGGGTTCGGTTCGGTACAGAGCGGTACCTTGTCTTTGTGACACAAATGTCCAGACACGAATGTTCCCTAAGAGCACGAAAGAAGAATAGCAAAAGAGGGGTTTCACTAGCAAGCAACGGGATACATATAGCAAACCCTAACAGGGCTGTACTCACTATAGAAGACCCCACTACAGACCTGACAAATATAACATTCTGTCAGCCTACACAGTTACAGTGAGATATCAGGGAAATACTAATTCTCCAAAAAAATTACCCACAGACATCCATAATTTTTGTTTCGATCAGAAAAGGGATCGACCCTAGGATCACCTCGGGAAGGTTCGCTTGGGTAGTTGGTAGAGGTGGGCCCTTGACCTCAATAGCAGAGTGAATGTAAAATGCTTGAGATAATTAAAACATGCAAATACAAGGATATAAATATGAGTACAAGGGAATACGAAACAACCTAGCTAGCCACGTACTCTAAGGGGTCCATTCGAATTCAAACCAACCGTGCAACTCGAACAATTCCATCGTGCCTGCAGCTGCCCGATGCCGTCTGCTCCGACGGTCCAGATTCATTCCAACCATCTGCGTCGCTTCGAGCCACCTCTGACTCCTCGCATTCGTCCTCGTTGCTGTGTGCTTCGCTTGGCTGCGGTTAGGAGTGTACAATAGTAATTCACTATTCGTAACACCCCCCTTCACTCCTGGCCGTAGCTCGACTTGACCTGCTAAACTACTCCGCTGAGTTCGGAGTAGTGCTGGTACTGCTTGCGTGGTAGTCGCTTTGTGAGGAAGTCCGCTGCCATGTCACCCGTCGGGCAATAGGTCTAGTCAGCCTTGCCTTTGTCCACTTCGTCCTTGACGAAGAAGTACCGCAGCGCAATGTGCTTGGTGCGGTTGACGAAACCAGGTTTGTTCGCGATGCGGATCGCGCTCTGGTTGTCGCAGTGAAGGAGGAAGGTGGGCGAAGCTGGAATTTTCGCCTCTTGCAGAAATTCCTGCAGATAAAGGCCTTTGCGAACTGCTGCTATTGCTGCGATGAATTCCGGTTCAGCCGATGATAGGACAACCAGCTCCTGTTTTTGCAAGTTCCAGGAGATTGGTCCCGTTGGTTCGAGTCGGAACAGGAAGCCAGTCCTGGACCGTCGATTGTCGGGATCTGCTGCATGATCGGCGTCCACGTAGCCTACGAGGTTGAATGACGGGGTTGGTACTGTTGAGTAGCACAACTTGATCTTGGGCATTGAAATTGACGAAGAACTGTAGGGCGCGCTGCAGGTCCAGAAGATTCTCAGCCGTTGGTTTGCGAGAGTACTAAGCCAATTGGCTTGCGATGTAGGAGAGGTCTGGCCTGCAGGTGACAGAGGCGAAGAGCAGGCATCCCAGCTGCTACTGATAAGTCTGAATGCCAACAAGGGATAGGGCTTTGTTGTCAGGTTTGTGGTTCGGTCCGGGAGTGCGGTAGGGAGCGGAGAGCGCACAGGCGAGATGTTGAAGCGTTTCCCAAGCTCCTCTGCATACTTAGCCGCTGAGAGGTGGATAGCTTCTGGCGCGTAGGAGATGTTGAGGCCTAAGAACTGCTTCACATCGTAGTTGCAGGTGATGTCGACCCGCCCCGCCAGATTCCTCTCGAACTGCTCGAGTAACCCGTTGCTTGATCCTGTGTAAAGCAGGTCATTTACGTAGACCGTGAGTAGGATGTATTCGCTGCGAAAATCACGGCAGTACATCCCAGGATCATGAGGCAGCTGCTTGAACCCGATTTCGAGCCGGATGTTGTGTAGCTACTGCTGCCAGAGCCTCGGTGCCTGTTTTATCCTGTAGAGGGATTTGCGCAGCTGACATACTCGCGAATCTCCTTCGCCGTACGTGTGCGGCTGCTCCACTTAGATGACTGCATCTACTAACGCTTACAGTAACGCATTCTTTACGTCGATTTGGCGGAGAGGCAGATGCCTTGCAGCTGCGATGGCGAGCAAGATTCGAACGGAGGTGTGGCGGCTTACCTGTGCAAACGTTTGATCGAAGTCGATCCCGTGCCTCTGGTCGTAGCCGCGCACCACCCAACGTGCCTTGAAGAGTTTGATCATGCCGTCCACTGCGGTTTTCACGCAAAAGACCCACTTGCCAGAGAGGACTTTTGTGCCTTTGATCACTTCGCGGTTGATCAGCACCCAGGTGTCTCGGGATTCGAGCGCCTTTATCTCCGTGTCCATTGCCTCGCGCCACTCCTTGCTGTGTGGTCCAGTGAGAGCTTGGCGCGGGTTTCGTGGCTCGATGACACGTGGCGCCTTTGTAGTTGCAGTGTGGAGTCCGAGCAGCTGCAACCCGGAGACGGTGCTGTCATGTCGATGATGTCATGTCGATGCTGTGGGACGACTTCCTGCACATCGTCGTCGTCGTCGCTCTCTGGCTCAGGTGGTGGTGGTAGTGCTGCGCCTCTGCCGCTTCCTCCTGTTCCGCCCATTCCTCCTACAGAGGAATCGTCGTCATCGTCGTCGCTGCTGTGGCGGTCTCCTCTCGTGAACTCGCCCCTGCGCCTTTGTAGTTGCAGTGTGGAGTCCGAGCAGCTGCAACCCGGAGACGGTGCTGCCATGGCGATGGTATCATGTCGATGCTGTGGGACGACTTCCTGCACATCGTCGTCGTCGTCGCTCTCTGGTTCAGGTGGTGCTGGTGGTGCTGCGCCTCTGCCGCTTCCTCCTGTTCCGCCCATTCCTCCTCCAGAGGAATCGTCATCGTCGTCGTCGCTGCTGTGGCGGTCTCCTCTCGTGAACTCGCCCCTGGTGTCCTGCTCCAGGATTGCTGCAGCGGCTTCGTCCTCGGGCGTTGCGTAGCTGTGCCCGTCATACGCGTAGACGCAATTCGCGTTTGTCTGCTCGTAATGGCGGAACTGTTCGAGGAAGAGCCGTTCGTAAAAAATGACGTCGCGAGCATGAAAGGTCTTCTGGCTGAGCAGGTCCAACATGATCCATGCCTTGTGTTCGTGGCTGATGCCTAGGTGAATGCCCCATCGCGCGCGCTGGCGAATTTGCAGATAGTTGAAGTTGGCGGGCGGTTTTGTACCATGCACCCCCACACGTGGAGCATGGTTGTGTCCCCATTAGTTCCGGTCCACTTCACATGCGGGGACAAATTGCCAGTGATGGCAGTCGTTGACTGCAGGCTGTGCACCCGCATAGCGTGGTGCATCGCACAGGTCCAGTAGATCGGCGGCAGCTTCGATTGCTTCATAAGCACCCGCACCTTCGTCATAAGCGTGCGATTCATCCGCTCGGCTACGCCCTGCTGCTGGTGCGCGTAGGGGAGATAAATATGATGCTCGATCCCCTCGTGCGCTAGGAAGTCCTACAGCTCCTTGCTCCTGAACTCTGCTGCGCCGTCCGACTGCCAGATCTTCAGTTTCTCCCTTGATTGCCGCTGCGCGTGCGCCAGCCAGAGGCGAAATACTTCGTATGCTCTGCTCCGCGCTTCCACGTTTATGACCCACACGTAGCGCGTCCCAGCGTCGATGAAGGTGAGCGTATACAGCTCGTCGTTGACTCCGCAGTGTCCCACGTTCAGAAAGTCGCTGTACACCTTGTGTAGCTTGGGGTAGCGATTCGTCCCTGGCTCGAGCAGCGAGAACGGCTGGTGGCTTAGCGTGGCTTCGGGCAGACGATGCAGTTGCATGGGTGTGTCGCGCCTCTCACTTCGGTGCCGTCTGGGTGCGCCAGGAGCGAAGACGCTTGCGTCGATGCAATTCTTCAGCGTTGCGCGTGAAGGGTGGCCAAGGCGCTGGTGCAAGGGCGTATCGTCGGCGCAAAATCCGGAGGTGTGCATGTATCGTGCAAGGGCTTCGTTGGGGTCTTCGTCAGGTACTAGAGTAGGTTCTGCTGTTGCTTCTTCTTCGTCGTCGCCGGTGGTAAGCATGAGCGCCAGGAACTCTCTGTCGCGGACTTCGGAGAGAGAGATGTTGGTCCTAGGGATGGTTCCAGGAACAAAGGTAGGTTCGCGCGGTTCGGGAGCAGGTCCGTATACTGTATGGCGCGGGGTTGACGGTTCGATACCCCAATCGATAGTGTCCCAGGGATCGTGGTGCGGCGGAATGTCAGGAGGAGTTAGCACGGGAGGAGCACGTCGCGGGGGGCGACCAAGGGGAACAACTGCAGGTGTTGCCTCAGCTTCTTCTCCCCCCTTTTGTTCTTCGCGGGAAACCCTCCAGCCGCTGCCGTCGTCGGCAGTTGCCACGCCCCATCCGCCGCTCGCGGTTTCCCAGGTGTCGTCGGTGTTCCCCCATCTGCCGGTGTCACTCGTCTCCCATCCGGCAGTGCCTCCCCACCCCCCTTCATTGGAGGCGCTCTCTTCTTACTCGGCTCCCCATGCGCCGCAAGCGAATGTCCTGCGTGCTTAGGCGAGGCTTTGTCAGCGAAGCTCCTCAGCTTTGCGTCGCGCCAATTCTTCTTCTTGTTCCACATTAAGCTTCTTCGTGGAATCGTGCCGATGGGAGTAGATCTCCAGAAACTTCTCTCATGTGTAGGGGCGCGGCACGTTGCTTTTATCGAAGGTGCCGACGCTAGTGCCGCGTAGCATGCCTTGGAGATGTTGTGAGGGGGGTCCAATTAGAGGATGTTCTGGCGTGCCGAAAACGCTGCGCGTGGTGACTTCGAGCTCTAGCTGTCACATCCCTTCGTCTGGCGGCGCGTGGTGCTCAGCCTCGGCGATGGCGGCAAGTCCACGGCCGGCAATTGCGCTGGTTGACGCCGTTGGCGTGTGGCAGTCCCTGCAGATGCCGTCTGGGTCAGGGTCGTGCAGCGCCATCTTGCGTGGGTGGGGATGATGCGGCACCCACGGTCTTCCGTCAGGGTGCTTCCAGTCCCTGTGGTGGATGTGCTTGAAGCGTAGTGGAACGAGGTCAATCAACTCGTTCGAATCGCCGCTGCAGACGGGAATGTCGAAGTCCAGTATGTACACTCCATTTTCGGAGTGCGCTCTTCCGATCCGCCTGCGGGGGAAGGTCGGCGATTCATAGTGCAGCAGGATGTCGCGCGTCGCGTGATCCGTGCTGAGGTCAACGCCGCAGTCCATGAGCTGTGCGGCGGAAAGCAGGTTGAAGCACAGGTTCTGGACGATCAGCACATCGTTAAGTGTGATGTGCGTGCGGCTTCGTGCATTGAGCACGACGATGCCTTGCGCGTTTGCACGCAGGCGCATATTGTTGGCCATGGTAACGTAGGTGACTGTGGGGGTGGCAACGGTGTTGGATATGTAACGCTCGGAGCCCTGGCCGCAGCATCTTTCCAGGTACCAGGTATTGTAGCACTTGTTGTCGTCATGTGTAAGCAGCGTCTGTCGCGGCATGGCAAGGTGCGGTGTGTCGAACTTCAGAAACTTCTCGCGCGAGAGCGAGTCGAGTGGCGCCACCCGCGTGTCGGGTATATGCGGGGGACTTTCAAGCAGCGGGATTGGTAAGTTCCATGGACATCGTCGTCGGTGTAGTCATGGCGCGTACTGAACGGGTTGTTGTTGGAGAAGGCGCCGATCGGATGCAGAGCTGGCTCAGGTGATGGTGAGCGCACTCGGCAACGACGTGACTCGCCCGTCATGGCCATGTTGCTCGTGACGTTGCGTACTGGTGCAGGCGGTGACGGCTGCTGCTGCTGATGCTGAATCGCCGGGTTCAGATTACGCGCGGGTGGGGGTTGATAACCCTGGGCTAGACACACGTCGCCTCGTGCGTCTTGTCGGCCAGACCAAATGCTCGAATTGGTTTGGCGAGGGCAAGATCGAAATTTACATCGATCTGCCAAGTACCCAAAATTTCTGCAAATCTTGCAGTAGAGGCGCCGCGGCCGTCGCTCTTCTCGGCGTAAAAGGCGAGACATTCTCGTTCTCGTCGCGGAGCTGGTCGCTGCTGATCCATATCTTTTTGTTCGACAAGAAGGGCGGCGCAAAGGGCGGCCTCCGAGATGACCCCCTGCTGTCGGAGCAGCGTCTTGCAGGGCCGCCACTCGGGACCGAGCCCTTGAAGCACGATGTAAAAAAAAACAATCTTCTGAGATCGAGTTTCCCAGCTTCGCGATTTGATCGCAAAGGCTCCGACAACGATTAATGTAGCTGTTGGCCTTCTCCCTTGAAGCTATTTTGGTCTCCAGTAGCTGCTGGAGCAGCCGGCTCGAAGAAACAGAGTCCTTCGGCTGATACACGCCATTCAGGTGGCGCCAAGCATCGAGGGCTGGAGCGGATGAAGTCTTGTATGAGCGAATGCTCAACTGCTCCGTCGGCGACATATTCCGCGGGAGAACCCCGTATGCCGTCAGAGACTTGTTATAGTACCTTGTCCTGGCGTCGTCGGTGTCTTTATTGGGCCCCACGTAGCTCCCATCGAAGTAATGAAAGATCCGGGCAATTTGCAGCAGGAGCTCCAGTTCGAAGCTCCAGGTATAGAAGTCTCTGCCGTCAAAGCACACACTTGTCTTTATTTTTGATATGCTGAGAAACCTTGATTGCGCAGAGAGAATTGCCTCTTTACCGGGACGGGGAGTCTTGGGGGTTGAGCCATTGGTGTCGAGGGGAAAGTGTGGTGTGTCTGGCATTTTAGCTTGGATAACACGGAAGCACATGACATGTGGAGTGGGTCCCATGTGTGCCATGTGCAACGTGCCATGTGCTTCATGGCAGGGACGTGGACAAGAATGGGGATGACGTGGGGCCGTTCCGAGTGTGGATGGAAGACGGGTCCCATGCTGGGCCTGGCCATGAGTCGCAGCTTCGGGGATAAACTCGCACACACTGTTGGGGTCACTGCCACTCCTGACGTAAGCAAGGACCCTCTCCATGCGTCTACTAACGCGACTTGAGTATCTTAATACATGATGTGGTCCCATGCTGGGGCTGGCCATGAGTCGCAGCCTGGGGGATAAACTCGCACACACTGTTGGGGTCATTGCCACTCTTGAGGTAAGCAAGGACCCTCTTTATGCGTCTACTAACACGACTTGAGTATCTTAATGCACGATGTGGTCCCATGCTGGGGCTAGCCATGAGTCGCAGCCTCAGGGATAAACACGCAAACACTGTGGAGGTCACTGCCACTCCTGAGGTAAGCAAGGACCCTCTCAATGCGTCTACTAACACGACTTGAGTATCTTAATACACGATATGGTCCCATGATGGGGCTGGCCATGAGTGGCAGCTTGGGGGATAAGCTCGCACACACTGTTAGGGTCACTGCCACTCCTGAGGTATGCTGCCACCCACTGCATGTGCCCCCTGGCACCAAGGGTGTACCTTGATAAGCAATGCACTTCATGCATCTGCTAACATGAGTTGTTTATGCTGCTATACTGTATATGGCCCAATACTTGCCTCGGATATGAGGCACTGCTGCAGGAATTAACTGGCACACGCCGTCGTGCCCTCTGCCACTACTTTGTATGGTGGCGATCAGAGTGGTAGTGGTGGCGATCAGAATGGTGGTGGTGGCGACCAGAGTGGTGGTGGTGGCGACCAGAGTGGTGGTGGTGGCGACCAGAGTGGTGATGATAGTGATCAGAGTGGTGGTGCATGTCCTCCTTACCCCCTCAACTCAGCCCTAATTTCCAACCCCTTCCCAATACAAGCCATACTCTAGACCTCGTCATGCATTCTTACCCACTCACCCCCCTCCCTCTGCCCTCTCTCACGCTACTCCCCTCTTTTCCTCTCCCTCACAGGTTGTCGTGCGTCGTCTCGACCAATCAGACGCCTTCCTGGTGCTGGGGTCCGACGGGCTGTGGGAGTATGTGGGGGATGACGAGGCGATAGGGGTGGTGGTGGCGGCGGGGAGCATGCCTTCCTTCTCAACCCTATTCAACCCATCTCAACCCCATCTTCCAACCCCTTCCCACTACAACCCATACTCCACATATCACCACGTCATCCTTACCCCCCCCACACCCACTCAACCCTCCCTCTTTCCTCTCCCCGCACCCCTCCCATCCCACTCCCTCACAGGTGGTCGTGCGTCGTCTAGACCAATCAGACGCCTTCCTGGTGCTGGGGTCTGACGGCCTGTGGGAGTATGTGGGGGATGACGAGGCGATAGGGGTGGTGGTGGCGGCGGGGAGCATAGAGGCGGGAGTGAAAGCGCTGCTGGCCTTGGCCAAGGAGCGGTGGCTGACCAAAGATGGGGCGGGGTATGTTGATGATATCACTGCTCTGGTCGTGGGGTTCACACACAGGAAGGTATAGCAGACAGATAGAGAATGTGTGGGTGGGCGAGAGGAAGAGGGAGGCTGCTGGACTTGGCTAAAGGGGAGTGGGGGGAAGGAGAGAAAGAGGGATGGCGAAGGGGAGACGAGGAGTGGGTGTTATGGAGGGTAAAGGATTGGGGCTGGGTATGTTGAAGGCATCACTGCTCTGGTCGTGGGTGGGTTCACTCACCGCAAGATGTAGCGGGAGGAAGGAGGAGGAGTTACTGGGCATGGCGAAGGAAGGAGTGGTGGATGCCAAGTGATGGAGCAGCGAAAGGTGTAGAGTGGTTGAGCTGAGGAAGAGCATGGTACGGTAGGTGAGTCAGGGAATGAAAGGGGGTGAAGAAGGATTGGAGGGAAGGTGTTTAGAAGAGGAAACCAGGGGCGGAGAGGGTGGACAACGAGAGAGATGGAGTGGGTGTAACGGTTTCCGGAGCTTGCCATTTGGCATGCTTAAATTGTGCTTCTCCTCAGAGACAGTCCAGGGCAGAAGCTTGTGGTTGAGGTAACAGGTTCTCCTAGCTGCAGTGCAATATTTATTGGAACTATTTAGCCGAACATGTTTTGTCACTGCATCCTACTCGCTGTGGTCTTATAACCTCTGGTTGCTGTATGCTACCCTACCGTATATGGAATAGGATAGGTGTTCGACATATGTAGGTATATAATTGTGATATGGTTGCAAGATAGCATCTGTTCAGGGAGTCGAGATGAGACAAAATAGCAGGAAAAGTGTAGCAACACTTATCGAGAACTTCTAAACATTGGCTTTCGCGCGGTAGGCAAGGCGAGGAGGTTCGGCACCAAAGTTCAGGACGCGGCACATGTTTGCATTTTGCCAGGTTCGAGAGAGGGTCGGAGCCTCACATCGATCCTGGCACATCGATCGGCACACCGATGTGCCCACACTGCAAATTTGTGGTGGGGCTGACACATCGAGCCATAAGTGCCAGGATCGAAATTGCAGGGTCGGGCAGATTGGAGCCGCGTCGGGATACACCAGCACAGAGCAATGCACAGCCAATCAGGGCAGAGCGTGGTTGGTCGCCCAGCAATTTCATTCGCAACGACTCAGAAATTTTAGGCCTGCATCGATGCCGATCGATCGCGGCTGTCACCTGTGGCTCGATGTGCTCTCCCACCAATCTCAACTCACGATCGATGTGTGGACATCGGCACCTCCACCGTGCGAGCTGCAGGTGCCACCATTTTGGGTACCCGTTTACTGTAGAGTTTCGACGTTCTGCGAAAAGCGGATACCAGGCATTGGCGATGTCGCCAACACACTGTACATGTGGCACATCGATCCCCAGCCACGATCGATCGTAGCCAGGTGCCGCGTCCTCAGGTCCAACTTTCATACGCGAAGCTTTCGGGGTAACAATTTTTAGGGAGATCCAGTATGGTATTTAGATGTAAAATGGTTGTGGGTATGGTCCACAAAAGACTCCCAGTCAAACACTCATCTTGACTGTCTTCCCCCGAGATTGTCGCTCATTGCGAGCTCAAATTTCGCTGACTCCCGCCGTACGTAACACGTTCAAACACTGTTCTGGGCAGCCTTTGAAATTCTTTTGGGCAGTAACCCGAAATTCTCGTGGGCTTGATTCCCAGCAAAGATTCTTGCTGTGGCAGCAGCGCGGGTAAAATATTTGCTCGGGCAGCCGCACGGATCTTTCCGTGGGCAAAGGAGCACAAGGTTGGGCAGGCCAGGGTCTCGAGAACACCTTGCGCCATTCTCGCTCCCGAGCCTGACCAGCCCATATCCGAGCCTGAGCAACCCTCCCTCCTAGGCCGGAGGTGGCCCTTTCCGCCTCCATCCCCTCTAATTCCCTTCTCGACTCGACTCAGCCTACAAATCTGCACCTATTCTCTTCATGCAATCATCCTGGCTTTCGCATACTATCTGTTCTAGCATAAAGATCATCTCTCAACGTTTACTCATCTCGTGAAGAATCAGCACTATGGCCTCAGAGTCTGACTACCCGTCGTACTTCAACAACGCTCTTAGCTTCTGGAAAACCCTCGATAGCAACAAACCGACGCAACCTTCGCTGCAGCCTCCGAGCTCCTCCAGCAACGCGAGCAAACCCCGCCAGGTTAGCAGCCTCAGCGTGACGTCCTGCTGCAGCGAGGTCAGCGACGCGGTGCTCTCCTGCGCTGACTCCAGCACTGAGAACGTCGGCGACGCCAGCCGCAGCAACGCCTGTCTTGTCGAAGCTCAAGAATCGCACGGTCCGACGACGTCGCCGGATCCGATGACGTCCGATCCGACGTCCTCTGATCCGTCGATGCCAGATCGGGGAACGATGGATCTGGTGGCCTCTGTATCGGCGGTGACCTCTGAAACGGTAACGTCCGAACCAGAGGCATTTGAACCGGCGACGCCGCCGCCAGCTGAAGTAGCTGGTTTGGCGAAGGCAGCTGCGACACGCTCAACAGATCTGCTGCCGTCGCGCATCCCCAAACCAAGCTGTCAGAGAACGATCGTGAAAAGCCGCGCGGAGGGGACGACGTTAATTCCGCGGCCTGCAGGAGCCGCTGCAGCTGTGAGACAGGTGCGAAGCAGAAGGAGCTCCAACGGCACGAAGCAGCTCGAAGGCATGAATGATGTGATTCCCGCGGCTGCGAAGAAGGTTCGTTCTGGATCGTCGTCCAAGGTGGTGCTCGCTGCGAGCTCACGTCGTCCGTGGCGGCCGTGAGCACGCGCCCCGTGACTCGCTGCCAGCTCCAACCTCCAACGTGCTAAGTTGATTCACAAAGACGGCACCCGAGTCTTTGAGAAAGGGGGACCCCCCCAGTGGGTCCCCGTGGGAAAAAAAAAAAAAAAGAAACAAAACACAAAAAAAAAAAACGTACATAAAAAAAGCGAATACAAAAAATGAAACGAGAAAAATATTATAAAATAAAAGAAGTCATTTGAGAAGCAGCTAAGGATTACTCCAGCGGGATGCAGGCGGAGAGCACAGAAGCAGAGCCTCGAGCATATTGCAGCACTGGATGGTGGTTGGGAGGTTGGGAAAGTCGGATGATGGTGGGTCCCATTTTTGCACCCTGCTCGTCAGGGTGTTCGGGAGAGTGGGTTGGGAAATTGCTGGGGGTGGAAGGATAATCATCTGCTGCCATTCAGCTGTGGCTCTAGCTTGAAATCTTCCTTCCAGGTTGGCATCAAGCCCAGGATTCACTTGAAGGGCCTGGAGCGCTCCCCAAGGGATGGCTCTGGCCTGGAGCGCTCCCCAAGGGATGGCTCTGGCCTGGAGCGCTCCCCAAGGGATGGCTCTGGCCTGGAGCGCTCCCCAAGGGATGGCTCTGGCCTGGAGCGCTCCCCAAGGGATGGCTCTGGCCTGGAGCGCTCCCCAAGGGATGGCTCTGGCTGGGGCACTTCTAATGGTTGGCACGAGCACACCTTGACTTGCCAGTTAGGCTATATGCTTGCTCATCTGTATTAGCCTTGAAAAAATCAATAATTGCTTGTTGAAGAGCATTCTGTGTTATGACGGTACTGTATTGTGCACAATCCAATCAAAGGCAACAACGGCCAAGGTACTCGCTGTGAAACGCCTTTCCTCTTCACACGCAACCTAAACACCCACGTGTGAGCGTAAACAGCGCATCATATTGCGATGGAATGTTGCAACATAGCACTTGGAACTGGATTGTGGTACTCTGCATCTTCTCTGCACTGAAGCCAATCTTATCCAGGAGGACAGCAGCTGTGATGAATCATGGTGCTGCCAAGCAAGCTAGGCAATGCATGCCGTGTCTTCTTTCCTCAACAACAGCAGCGTCAATAGCACCAGAACCCACCACAGCCACAGCAACATTTGCTTTGCTCCATTGCTCCTCTTATTCCTGTCGTTTCACACCTCTTGTCTGGGCCTTCATAGCCCCAATGGGCACTGCAGCAATTGAGTTTGATTGAGACGCTTCAGAACTTGTTTCATGACTCAACTGCTGGCCTTGATGCCTCCCGTGTGCACGGGAGCAGCAGCAGCCACGGCAACAAGCACCAGAGCCCCCACAGCAGCAGCTAGGGACGTACCCTACAGCACCAGGGGCGTGTGGCCAGCACACCCCGCCGCCACCTCCCATACCAACGCCCCCTCCTCCCCCTTCACCCCTTTCTCCCTTTCCATCACGGCCTCCGTTGCTTCACAGCGTGGCGCTGGCTGCTCCAGCTCCACCGGACCTACCACCCAGGCGCGGTCGGCCGCTGGCTCGGAAGGCAGGGAGGGGGGATGCGGAGTAACAGGGGGAGGAGTGGGGTGGGGGAGGGATGAGTGGGGGAATGGGAGGAGGAGGGAGGGAGGGTAGGGAGGAGAGAAGATACAAAAGGGCAGGGTTCAAAACAGATAGCAGATTGATTCTGACCAGCAGCAACAGCATCAAATTTACTGGTGGTAGCTGTCTCACTGCGCCCTCCCCCACACTTCACTGCGCACTCCCCCTGCCTTCCCCTCCCCCCTTCCCCCCTCACGCGCTCACTAACGTCCCCCCCTCACCTGGTCGCAGGATTCGCTCCAGCTTCTTCTCAATCGCCCTCACTGCACACACTGCGCTATCCCCCTGCCCCCCCTCACTGCACACACTGCGCTCTTCCCCTGGCCCCCCTCACTGCACAAACTGCGCTCTCCCCCTGGGTCCCCTCACTGCGCAGTCCCTTTGCCTCCCCCGCCTCTTCCCTTTTCCCCTCGCATGCCCAAGAACACTCCCGCACCCTCACCTGGTCGCACGACTCGCTCCAGCTCAAACGGATCGGCGTACAGCCCACGTGGCACGGGCTCCTCCAATCGTATCGTGACACGTGTCCTCCCAGCCGCCCCACTGCTTCCCATGTGTTCACCGGCAGCAGAGCAGGTACTGAGCTGGGCTCGATGCTCTGGCACCGCTCTGCACCCATCTGTCTGCCGCTGCTCCTTTCCTCCGTCCGCCCTCCCTCCTTCCTTCTCTCCAACACCCCCATTGTAACTGCGGCTAGTACCCGTCCTAACGTGTGGTTTACCGCACGCCGCGTTTCATCGCCCGGATGACGTGGAATGAGCACGTAGGCGCGGCATGCCACGTGTAGCGACGTGCACAGCACGCGGTGCGCCCCGCGGCCTTCGAGGCTCCGCGCGGCGACTCGCGCGGCGCAAGGCGCGGAGGGGAGGCGGATGATGGGGATGCGGGAGCACGAGGGGAAGGAGGGAGAGGAGCAAAAGAAGAAGCGTAAATCGCGGAGCCATCGTGGCAATGAGTCGGACAAGAGATCAGGAGAGAGAGCAACGAAGCCGCGGTGAATTAACTCGGATCGCACGCGCGCCACGCGATGCTCGTGTCGCTTCTCTCCCGCCAAGAGCGTTTGTGCCGCAGTGCTGCGACGCGGCACGAATGTTCCGCACAGGCTTCAAACATACTAAGCCTGGGCGGGATATAATCCTATCCTACATCTGTCGTGTTTCTGCCAGGAAGCATTAGTTCCTAGCTCGATTTACATGCATGGCTAAAGCATTTTCGAAGAATTGAGTTTTGAACGGTTCTGCGCGTTTCGGTGCGTTTCTAAACGGTGATCGATTGAGTGTTACTGCCGTGGGTCTTGAATCTGTTTCATGTCATGCACCGTGCAAAACCGAATTATAAAACTAATGAGCTGCATACCCAGTTCCCGAACCACAGAAACACAATGTTGGTTACCACAACAGGTTTCGCACCTCCAACAAATATCGCTCCAAGCATTCAGAGCGGTAGCACAAAACGCTACAGCGTTCTATGTCAATAGCGCGCAACGTATGTCTAAGCCTTATGCTGCTGTCGCTTCTATTCGGTTCCGTTTGCTCTTCCTTCTAGACTCTTTATCATCGAATCGCACCGTTTACCGCATCTCGTCACACCACTCGTCGCACAACTCGTCGCACGACTCGTCGCACAACTCGTCGCACATCTCGCCGCGCTTCCCGCGATGTTGTTCCACGCGGCGGGCGCGGAGGGCAGTCGGCCGACGTTCTTCGAGATGGCGGTGGCCGATTTCTTCCCGCCTCGCTAAAAGCCACCGCTCTATACGCGTTAGGGGTGCGTGCAACATTACACTGCCATGCCTCCTAATCTCACTTGGGGAAAAAACATGGGGAAAGGGGGGAGGAGAGACTTGCGTGAAAAACTGCCACGTCATCTGTCACTTTGGGGGGTGGGGAAGAGGGGAAGAGGGGGAGCCGGGGAAACAAAGGGCGGCGAAGGGGGCGGGGGGAGGGAGAGAGGGGAGATTCAGCAGCACAGAACGAGCTAGCGAGTTGTGACTCGTGACCAGCTTATTACCTATCATATCACCCGCTTATTTCCCCCCTGCCATGGGTGTTGAGAGGCTTCAAAGTCGGTTGTGACTCGTGACCGGATTATTGTAACCGCTACACGAGTCATAACCGCTAGCTCTGCCCCTAGCTAGCTCTGCCCATAGCTAGCTCTGCCCATAGCTAGCTCTGCCCATAGCTAGCTCTGCCCATAGCTAGCTCTGCCCATAGCTAGCTCTGCCCATAGCTAGCTCTGCCCATAGCTAGCTCTGCCCATAGCTAGCTCTGCCCATAGCTAGCTCTGCCCATAGCTAGCTCTGCCCATAGCTAGCTCTGCCCATAGCTAGCTCTGCCCGTACCACGTATTTCCGCCCTGCCATGAGCGTTCTGCCACGAGTCTCAATGCGCACTCCCGTTTCCCCCCCCCTCGTTTCCCCCCCTTCACTTCTCCACTCCCCGCTTAACAGGTGGTGGTACAGCACCGCCCCTCGCTGCAACCCCCCTCGCTGCACCGCCCCTCGCTGCACCGCCTGCTGGACCGCAGCGACGAGCTCTCTGCTGCCCCTTTGAAAGTGTACAAAGACGGCTTTAACAGATGGCTTCCTTAGATTCTAATGGACGGCTCAGATCTACTCGTGGACCCGGAGAAGGCATCTACAGATGGCTTTTTGGCGGTCCACAATGCAGCACTTGAAGAGTGTGAGTAGGGGGAAAGGGGAGGGATGTGGGGGAGGGTGCGGAGGAGAGTGAGTGGGGATGGGGCGTGGTGAGGACAAAAGAGTGAGTCGTGGGGAATGAGGAGGGGTGTGGAAGAGGTGTACGAAGGAGAGAGTGGAGATGGGATATGTTGAGGGAGTTCGGGAGGAGGAAAGGGAGTGTGTAAAAGAGAGGATGGAAAGAGGAGAGTGAGTGGGGGTATGGTAAAGGCGTTGAGCAATGTCAAGAGCTGCGAATTGTGGGAAAAAAAGTGCCACATCTCTGGAGGGGAGTGAGTGGGAATGTGAGTCGAAGTTAGGTAAAGTGAACTGCAGTAGCACACATTGGAGCAGTGCCATCGTTGTGAGTGAGAGAGTCAAGTATGATCTGTCAGTGGTGGTTCGTCTGATCTGTACGAGGCGAGGTCTTTGTTTCTCAGTACCACTCTCTCAGTGTGGAGAGTGCTGTGGAATGCAACGCTGGAGGGCTCATGGGAAGGGGTTGGGAGTGTGAGTTCAGCTTAGGCCGAGATTCTAGTGTATTCTAGTGACACACATTGCACCTCATGTCCACGCGTTGTTTCTCTTGTATGTACCTCCATTTCATACCCCTTACAGCCTCCTCCGATTGCAACACAAGCCGCACGACAGCAGTGGTAGCTCACCTGTACAAGCAGCGGCTGGCTGTGGCGTGGGTGGGGGACTCGAGGGCTGTGCTGGCACGGAGACGAGAGGGCGGAGGTGAGTTGAGTAGAGGGCGAAGGTGCGCAAAAAAGGGGATGCTGAGAGGCGGAGAGGGATGGATGGATGAAAAGGTGGAGAACGAGAGTGGGTGGGTGGGGGGCTCCTCAGCAGCGGCTGGCTGGGCGTGGGTGGGGGACTCGAGGGCTGTGCTGGCACACAGACGAGAGGGCGGAGGTGAGAGAACGAGCATCATCTTAAAACTCTAAACACTTCAACTTGTGGCTTGTTCCACGTGCACAAATCCTCACGGGCTCAGGGACTCGTTTTCAAAAGGCTGGTGCTCAAGCAGCGTCAGCTCCTCTGACTCGGTTCCCTCTCCCCTGCCCCGCCCACCCGTTGCTTCAGCAGACCACAAGCCAAACAACGAGGTCGAGAGGGCGAGGATAGAGGCCAGTGAAGGCAACGTGCAGCAGTGAGTGGGCTGTGTGGTGTGTTGAGCATGCTCTCACTGTTAATTGCCGAGCAACTGCACTGGCCGGGGGAGGAAGTCCAGCTCATGCTGAGCCTGGTGCCATAGGTGCTTGGAGAAAAATCTGGTAAATGTGTTTGCATACATGACACATGGCACGACGTGGTCTGTTGCATGAAAATGTGGATGAATTCAGTACCCCATGCTGTGCCTGGCACTGCATTTGCACAATGCAATGTGAATAACACAATACATGCGTTCTTATCCAAGTTACTTTATGGCACATGGATGGGTGGCTGGCAGGGACGTGGACGAGAATGGGGACGATGTGGGCCCGTTCCGAGTGTGGATGAAGACGGGTCCCATGCTGGGCCTGGCCATGAGTCGCAGCCTGGGGTCTCAGCCACCCCAGAGGTATTGCGCGGCCAATCAGACGCCTCCCTGCTGCTGGGGTTAGACCGGCCTTCTCACAACTCAGAGTCTCATTCATCTCACCGTGTTGTTCCTACCCCGTGAACCCTCCCTCTCTCCCCTCTCCCCTTCCCACCCACACTACCCCACTCCACTCTTCTCTCCTTCACAGGTGGTGGTGCGTCGTCTCGACCAATCAGACGCCTTCCTGGTGCTGGGGTCAGACGGCCTGTGGGAGTATGTGGGGGATGACGAGGCGATAGGGGTGGTGGTGGCGGCGGGGAGCATAGAGGCGGGAGTGAAGGCGCTGCTGGCCTTGGCCAAGGAGCGGTGGCTGAAGAGAGATGGGGCGGGGTATGTTGATGATGTCACTGCTCTGGTCGTGGGGTTCACACACCGGAAGGTATAGTGGACTGAATGATGGAAAGTGGGGAGGAGGGGGGGAAGCTGCTGGGCTTAGCTAAGGAACGGTGGCTGACAAAGGATGGGGCGGGATATGTTGATGACATCACTGTGCTGGTCGTGGGGTTCACACACCGGAAGGTGAAACTGGCTTTTGGGCAGGGAGTAGAGGCGAGTGGGGGGAAGGAGAGAAAGAGGGGGGGCAAAGGGGAGACAGAAACTGGGTGTTACGAGAAATGAAGGTATGGGGCTTGGTGTGTTGAATGTTTCACTGCTCTGGTGCTGGTCGTGGGGTTCACGCACTGGAAAGTTTAGAGGGAGGAGGAGGAGGAGCGGCTGGGCATGGCGAAGGAGTGATGGATGCCAGCCAAGCGACGGAGCACAGAAAGGTGAAGAGTGGTCGAGCTGAGGCACAGCACGGTAGGTGTGTCAAGGAATGAGAGGGGTTGAAGAAGGGGTGAAAGGATGGTGTTTTAAAGCGGAAACGAGAGGCGGAGTGGGTGTGACGGTTCAAGAGCTTCCGGCAAATGCCCAGAATCGGAGAGGGTGTAAACGGTCCCTTCCACACCTCACCTACATACTTGCCATTTGGCATGCTTGAAAGGTGCTACTCGGAAATTGTTCAAGGCGCTTGTGGTTGGGGTAACGGGTGCTCTTAGCTGTGGTGCAGTGCAATATTTATTGGAACTATTTTACCAAACATGTTTTGCCACTGCATCCTACTCTCTGCCAATTCTGGTTGCTTGCTGCATGCTATATGGAATAGGAAGGGGCGTTCTGTATATTTAGGCATGTATGCTGGTGTTTCTATCCTAGTTGTAACCCAACCCAACCTAAAATCCAATCCATTCATAGTGATACTCAGTAGTGGTTGCGAGTTAGCATAGGTTAAGGGAGATAAGATGACACCACTTAAAATAACTGGAATCGTGTCGCAGCACTTATCGAGAACCTCTAAAGATGATTTTGGTTCGGCACCACGGTTCGGCCCCGGGCTTCTTGTGCGAAGCTTTCGGGAACAAGATATAGAGAGATGCACTACGGTATAAGGTTTTTGAAAGGTTGTGAGTATGGTTGTCAAACACTAGTGTTGGCTTCCCCCGAGGTTGTCGCTCATTGCCAGCTCAAATTTCGCCAACTTCCGCCTTGGCACAGCGCGGTCAAAAAACTTTTCCCGGTTCGTTCAAACATTGTTCGGGGAAGCCTTGAAAATGCTTGTGGGCAGTAATCCGAAATGCTCGCGTGCTGGATACCCAGCAAGGAGTCTTGCTGCTCTGGCAGCAGCGGAAGCCCAAATTCGAACACGGGCAGCCACATTATCCTTGCGTGGGCAGATGAGCACGGGGCTCGGCAGGTCGGGGTCTCGAGAACATCTTGCGCCAATCTCGCTCCCGAGCCTGACAGACCCTGCTTCCGAGCCTGACCAGCCCTCCTTCCCGACAAGCCAGAAAAACCTTTGTGCAAATCATCCTAGCTTGCGCTTACTATCAGTTCTAGCACACAGATTAACTCTCAACGTTTGCTCATCTCGTGAAGAATCTGCACTATGGCCTCAGAGTCTGACTACCCTTCGTACTTCAACAACGCTTTTAGCTTCTGGAAGTGCCTCGATAGCAACAAGCCTACGCAATCATCGGTGCAGCCTCGGAGCTCCTCCAACGCGAGCAAACTCCGCCAGGTTAGCAGCCGTAGCCTGACGCCCTGCTGCAGCGAAGCCAGCGACACGGTGCTCTCCTGCGCTAACACCGGCAGCGAAAGCGTCGACGACGCCAGCCGCAGCGACGCGTGTCTTATCGAAGCTCCAGCATCGCACGGTTCGAAGACGTCGCCGGATCCGATAACGTCCGATCCGACGTCCTCTGATCCGTCGATGCCAGATCGGGAAACGACAGATCTGGCGGCCTCTGTACCGGCTGCGACCTCGGAACACTTGTCATCCGAAACGGTAATGTCGAAACCAGTGGCGTCCGAATCGTTGACATCTGAACCAGTGATGTCGGAACCAGTGACGTCAGAACCGGTGACGTCGCCGCCGGCTGAAGTTTCTCCGACGGCCGTAGCAGCTAGCTTGGCGAAAGCAGCTGCGACACTTTCAGTTCATCATGCTTCACACCTGCTGCCGTCTCGCATTCCCAAGCCAAGCGGTCAGAGAGCGATCGTGAAAAGCCGCGCGGATGGGGCGACGCTGATTCCGCGACCTGCAGGAGCCGCTGCAGCTGAGAGGCAGGCGCGAAGCAGACGGTGTTCCAACGACACGAAGCAGCAGGAGGAGCGAGCGACTGCTGTCATTCCCACGGCTGCAAGGAAGCTTCGTACCGGACCGTCGTCCAAGCTGGGGCTGGCTGCGAGCTCACGGCGTCCGTGGCGGCCATAAGCGCTGCTGTGAAGCTCAGCGGGACCATGGGAAAGGGGGACCGACCTTCCTTGGGGCACTTCTCGTGGGAACGGGGACCTGTTAATTTCATGGGTTCAGAAAAGAAAAGAAAAGAAGAAAAAAGAGCCGGAAAAAAAGCGGGAAAAAAAGAGGAAAAAATGAAAGAACAAAAAAAAATGAAAAAGAGTCATTTGAGAAGTAGCGAAGGCATGGTGCAGCAGGATGCAGGTGGAGAGCACAGAAGCAGAGCCTCGGGCAGATTACAGCAGTGGGATGGTGGTTGGGAGGTTGGGAAGTGGGATGATGGTGGGTCCCATTTTTGCACCCTGCTTGTCAGGGTGTTCAGGAGAGTGGGTTGGGAAACTGGTGGGGGTGCAAGGATAATCATCTGCTGCCATTCACCTGTGGCTCTGGCTTGAGTTCTCCCTTCCAGGTTGGAATCAAGCCCAGGATTCACTTGAAGGGCCTCGAGCGCTCCCCAAGGGATGGCTCTGGCCTGGAGCGCTCCCCAAGGGATGGCTCTGGCCTGGAGCGCTCCCCAAGGGATGGCTCTGGCCTGGAGCGCTCCCCAAGGGATGGCTCTGGCCTGGAGCGCTCCCCAAGGGATGGCTCTGGCCTGGAGCGCTCCCCAAGGGATGGCTCTGGCCTGGAGCGCTCCCCAAGGGATGGCTCTGGCCTGGAGCGCTCCCCAAGGGATGGCTCTGGCCTGGAGCGCTCCCCAAGGGATGGCTCTGGCCGAAACGTCTGCCAGTTAGTGATGATTATGGCTCTTCTTGTGTTAGTCTCATATATATTCAATAATACCGTGTCTTGAGAAATCTGTGTTGTGTTGTGTTAGTCCAAGTCAGAACTGTGGTTGAGGGTATGTAGGCAAGAGCGAGCTAGTGTCTGATTCTAATGAGGAATTACTCTGTAACAACCATAAACATACACAAACCCATACTATGTGATGAAGTTGATGCAATTTAGGGTGCCAGCACTAAGACTGGGTGATTTGCCAAATAGCATACGCGGCATCTTATTTCCTTCTTGGTGCATCGGAGAAGAAGCAACAGCAGGTGCAAAAAGTTCAAAGCCCCCACAGCTGCTGGAGCAAATACTGTCTTCTGCTCCTCACATTCCTGTCTCTTCAGATCGGACCTGAAATCCTATTACTGGCGCAGATGAGTTTCAGAAGCCTCAACACTACGGTTTCACGTCTCAAGTGCTGGCTTTGGTTGGTAGCCCCTGTGTGCACGGGAGCAGCAGCAGCCACGGCAACAAGCACCAGAGCCCCCACAGCAGCAGCTAGGGACGTTCCCCACAGCACCTGGGGCGTGTGGCCAGCACACCCCGCCGCCATCTCCCATACCAACGCGCCCCCCTCCTCCTTCCCCCCTTCCCCCTCCCCTTTCTCCCCAACATCCTTTTCTCCCTTCCCCACCTCCTCATGCCTCCCCTCTGTTGCTTCTGCTTTGGATCCCGCAGACTCTCCTCCCAACCCTGCTGCACCCAGCCGCACCGTGTCCGTTTTCCTGTCTGCAGCTGCTGGTTGTGAAGTCCAGGTGAGCTGCATGGGAAGGCACTCGCAGCGGGGGGTAGTGACGGCCTCACATGTGATGATGTTGCTGCTGATGGTGATTCTGATGCCGATGAGGGCGAATCTGGTGCTGAGGACAATGGGGATGATGATTCTGATGCTGCTGCGCATGCTGATGTTCCAACGATGCTGCTGGGGATGACGGCGCTGCAGGGTGCAGGGCGGATGGTCCCGGGCAGATCGGGGGAGGAGGGAGCACGAGGCATGCGGAAGGCAAGGGCACATAGACGGCAGCGTACGATTGGCTGCAGGTGCCGGTTATTGCTGGTGAGAGAGAGGAGAGGGCGGAGAGACAGGAGGGAGAGGAGAGAGAGGAGAGAGAGGAGAGAGAGGAGAGGCGGGAGTGGTTCCAGGGAAGGAAGTGAGCGGTGGAGCGGAGGAGGGAGAGAGGGGAGAGTGGCAGGGAGAGAGCTGGCAGCACAGCCTGATTTGGAGAGGGAAGGGGAGAAAAGGAAGGTGGTGGATGAGGATTGTCGGTAGCAGAGGCAGTGAGGTGTTGAGAAAGAAGGATGCGGTAAGAAGCCGTTGGAAAAACAATCTGAACAGCCATAAGTTTGACAGCTTTGGACTCTAAATCGTGATAGCTGGAAGGGAGAGTGGTAACAGGTTGTGAGGACGGCGGTCCGGATGGTTACATGCTGCATGAAGAGATAAGTTGATGTGGACAATAGGAAGATTAGTTGAGAATATGAAATGGTGACAGAGTATAGAGTGGTTACCGGGTAACGGGAGTGCAGAGGCAGGCTAAACTCCACTAAGAAAGCAACCTCATCCTCCCCCGAACGCATGTCCCCATCGATCGCCCTTGTCCTCCCCCACGCGCACATCCCCCTCCCCAGCTCCCACTGTCACGTCCCTTTCAATCACGCTGGCAAGTCCCCAGCCACCGTTGCTTCACACCGTAGCGCAGGCTGCTCCCCGTTTTTGAGTCGACTCAAAAACGTGCTTCACACCGTGGCGCAGGCTGCTCTGCTCCACCGGACCTATCACCCAGGCTCAGTCGCTGGCTGGGGAGGGAGGTTCGGAGGGAGGAAGAGCAACGGGGGGACGAGGGGAGTGGGGGAAGGGTTGTGAGGGCGGGAGAACAGAGGGAGGGAGGGAAGGAGGGAGGGAGGGAGGGAGGGAGGGAGGGAGGGAGGGAGGGAGGAGGGAGGAGGGAGGGAGGGAGGGAGGGAGGGAGGGAGGGAGGGAGGGAGGGAGGGAGGGAGGAGGGAGGGAGGGAGGGAGGGAGGGAGGGAGGAGGGAGGGAGGGAGGGAGGGAGGGAGGGAGGGAGGGGGAGAAAGAAAGAGAGAGCAGGAGAGGGACGAGTCAGAATGGTGGTGGTCCAATCAACAGCGGAGCTACGAAACCAACAGCATCATGATCACTGGGGGTAACTGTCCCACTGCGCTCTACCCATTCACTGCACACTCTTCCCCCCTTTATTGCGCCTGTCCCTTCCCCACCGTGCCCTTCTCCCTCCTCAATGCTCCCTTCCCCCACTTCGCTGCGCACTCCTTCCCCTCACTGCACACTCCCCCGCCTTCACTGCGCATTCCCCCACTTCTCCTCTCCCCCTCCTTCCCCCTCACGCGCCCAAGAACGTCCTGCCCTCACCTGGTCGCAGGAGACTTTTGAGTCGACTCAAAAGTCACCCAAGAACGTCCCGCCCTCACCTGGTCGCAGGATTTGCTCCAGATGTGCCTCAGCTGCGCTGCGCTGCCCACTCCCTCTGCGCCCCCCACTCCCCCTCGTCTCACCATCCCATGCGCCCACTAACGCCCCCGGCCCCTTCACCGGGTCGCACAATTCGCTCCAGCTCAAACGGATCGGCGTACAGCCCACGTGGCACGGGCTGCTCTAATCGTATTGTGACACGTGTCCTCCCTGTCGCCCCACTGCTTCCCACGCTTTCACTGGCAGCAGTGCAGCTACTGAGCTCTGGAACCGCTCTGCACCCATCTGTCGGCCGCTCCTCCTCTCCACCGTCCGTTCTCCCTCCTTCCGTCTCTCCCTCATTCCCATTATAACAGCGGCTCCCCGTTCTAGTAACGGGCGCTTCTCCGCACGCAACGTGTGCACCGCCTGGATGACGTGGACGGAACACATCGGCGCGGCATGCCACGTGGAGCGACGTGCGCAGTACGCGGTGCGCCCCGCGGCCTTCGAGGCTCCGCGCCGCGATCTGCGCGGCGCAAGGCGCGGAGGGCAGGCGGATGGGATGCGCGAGCACGGGGGGAGGGGGAAGAGAGGAGAACAAGGAGGAGCGCGGATCGCGGGGCCATGGCATCGACTCCTCGGACGGTGAAAGATCAAGAAATGGCGTCACGAAGTGGTGAATCAACTCGGATCACAAGAAGAAGCGCGAATCGCGGAGCCATCGTGGCAACGAGTCGGACAAGAGATCAGGAGAGAGCGCAACGAAGCGGTGAATCAACTCGGATAGCACGCGATGCGTCGTGTCGCTTCTCTCCTGCTAACGTCCGTCTGTGCCGCGACGCGGTGCTGCGACGCGGCACGACGGTTGCGTACAGGCTACAAGCATACCAAGCCCAGGCGGGGCACAGTACCACCGTCCGTCCTAGTTTCCGCCAGGAAGCATATCTCCCTGTCATAGTTTATGATTAACTCGATCCACATCCTTAGTTTCACGAATCCCAGTCACCTGCTCGCAAGATTGAGTTTTGAATGGTTCTGCGCGGTTTGGTATTTTACCAAAGCGGTGATCGGCTGAGTGTTGCTATTGCCAACTGTCGAATTTGGTTGTACCTGTTTCGGGTGAGGCACCGTGCAAAACCGAATGTTGAAAATAATGAGCCATACTGAAAATAATGTCAAATGCCCGAACCCCTGAAATGCAATGTTCATGGTTACCCGAGACTGAAAATGAGCCATAGGGTTTGGCCGATTTCGTTTCGTCCCACGCATTTAGACAGCCACAGCACGAATCGGGTCGCGACAGCGTAGCGTAGCGTGTGTTCCATTGGTGGAGCCTTCTGCTGCCGTCGCGCGTATTCGGCTCCGTTGTCTCGCCCTTCTAGACTCGCAATCGTCGCGTCGTACCCCTTATCGCAACTCGTCGCACAACTCGTCGCACAACCCGTCGCACATCTCGCCGCGCTTCCCGCGATGCTGTTCCACGCGGCGGGCGCGGAGGGCAGTCGGCCGACGTTCTTCGAGATGGCTGCGGCGGACTTCCTCCCCGCCTCGCTACAAGCCGCCGCGCTATACGCTCTAGGGGTGCGTGCAACATTACACGGCCATGCCTCCCGATCCCACTGGGGGCAAAAAAAGGGGAAGGGAGGGGGCCGTTACGTGAATAACTGCCGCTTCATCTTATGCCATTTGGGGGATTGGGGAGCCAGGGAAGCAGATGATAGGAGGGCGGGGAAGCGGGCCGGAGGGAGGGAGAGTGGAGAGGGGAGAGTCAGCAGCGCAGTGCGGGTGAGCTGACTCGTGACCAGCTGATTATGGCGTTTCACCCTCTTATTCCCCCCCTGCGCGTATCACCATCACCCATGACCGTGCTGCGATGAGCCTCAATGCACTCTCCCGCTTCCCTTTCCCTTCCCCTTCCCCCCCCCCCCTCCTCCCCTACCCCTTCACTCCCCTCTGCACAGGTGAAGGCACATCACCGTCCGTCGCTGCACCGCCTGCTGGACCACAGCGACGAGACGAGCTCTCTGCTGGTGCCAAGAGGCGCCACAAAACACGAGCTCTCTGGTGCCACCTTGAGAGTGTAAAGAGCTGTCCCAGTGCACGCCTTTACCGTTCCTTCCCCCCTTCTGTCCCGTCTTCCTGCCCGTCCCCCTCTGCGTGCAGGTATTGGCACAGCACCGCCCCTCGCTGCACTGCTGCTCGCTGCACCGCCTTTTGGACCATAGCCACGAGCTCTCTGCTGCCGCTTTGAGAGTGTAAAAGAAGGCATGAACAGGTGGCTTCCTTAGATTCTAATTGACGGCTCAGATATTCTCGTGGACCCAGAGAAGGCATCTACAGATGGCTTTTTGGCGGTCCACAATGCAGCGCTTGAGGAGAGTGAGTAGGGGGAAAGGGGAGGGATGTGGGCGAGGGATGTGTGGGAGGGTGCGGAGGAGAGTGAGTGGGGATGGGGCGTGGTGAGGACAAAAGAGTGAGTCGTGGGGAATGAGGAGGGGTGTGAAGTGAAGAGGTGTACGAAGGAGAGAGTGGGGATGGGATATGTTGAGGGAGTGCGGGAGGAGGAGAGGGAGTGTGTACAAGAGAAAAAGGAGAGAAAAGAGTGAGAGGGGGTTATGGTAGAGGCGTTGAGCAATGTCGAGAGCTGCGAATGGTGTGAGAAAAAGTGCCACATCTCTGGAGGGGAGAGAAGGGAATGTGAGTCGAAGTTAGGTAAATTGAACTGTAGCAACACACATTGGAGCAGTGCCATTGTTGTGAGTGAGAGAATGAAGTATGATCTCTCAGTGGTGGTTCCTCTGATCGGTACGAGTCGAGGTCTTTGTTTCTGTGGAGAGTGCTGTGGAATGCAACGCTGGAAGGCTCATGGGAAGGGGTTGGGAGTGCGGGTTCAGCTTAGGCCGAGATTCTAGTGTATTCTGGTAACACACATTGCAGCTCACTTCCATGCGATGTTTCTCTTGTATGTACCTCCATTTCATACCCCTTACAGCCTCCTTCGATTGCAACATAAGCAGCACCACAGCGGTGGTAGCTCACCTGTACAAGCAGCGTTTGGCTGTGGTGTGGGTGGGGACTCGAGGGCTGTGCTGGCTCGGAGGGCGGAGGTGAGTGGAGTGGGAAGAGGTGATAGAAGAGGGGGAGAGGTGAGAAAAGAGGGGGGGAGAGGTGGGAAACGGGAAGGGCAAAGGTGAGTGAGAAAGAGGGTTGAAGAGGTGAGTGAGAAACGAGGGTTGAAGAGGTGAGCGAGAAAAGAGGGGGGAGAGGTGATTGAGAGAAGAGGTGGGAGAGGTGATTGAGAGAAGAGGGGGAAGAGGTGAGTGAGAAAAGAGGGGGAAGAGGTGAGTGAGAGAAGAGGGGGAGGTTCCCACCCACCCGTTTCTTTCTTCCAGTGCAGCTGTCTGGGGACCACAAGCCCTCTCTCCTGAAGCCCTTTTCTTCCCCTCCCCTTTCAGCCTCTCCGACCTCCCTCCCAGTTACCCTCTCCCTTCCCTTCCCCTTTCCCCCTCCCCTGCCACAGAGCAGTACGACCTGTTGGCAGTGCGTCTTGGGCTTTCAGCTGACTACAAGCTCTCACTTTGGTCCGAGCTCCCCTCCATTCTCTTCCCCGGTCCCCCTCTCTGTTCCCCCTCCCCTGTCGCCACCCACCCGCTTCTTTCTTCCATGCCACAGAGCGGGGTGACCTCATGGTGCTGCAACTCTCTGCGTATCATCACAAGCCCCCCTCTCTGCCCTCAAGCTCCCCTCAAGCTCTCAAGCCCTCAAGCTCCCCTCTCTCCCCTTCCCTTTTCCTTTCCCTCTCCTCCGCTCCCGTGCTGGGCCTGGCTATGACTCGCAGCCTGGGGGATAAATTGGCTCACACCCTTGGGGTCACAGCTACTCCTGAGGTATGCACCCATTCAACGCATGTGCTAGCACGGAGGGTGAACCATGATTCACTACATGGTCCCATGCTGGGCCTGGCAATGAGTCGCAGCCTGGGGGATAAGCTTGCGCACACCGTTGGAGTCTTCGCCACCCCTGAGGTAAGTAAGAATGCACTCAATGCATCTGCTAACACGATCTGTGTATCTTATTGTAGTCACAATAATTTCCTATTATCTCCTATAATCCCATGCTAGACCTGGCAATGAGTCACAGCTTTGGAGATTAGCTGATGCACGCCGTTGGACTTTCCATCATTCCTGGGTGTGAAAACAATCAGATGACTTTTGAGTCAACTGAAAAGTCATCTCTTGTGTGTGTGTGTGGTAACAACCAGGGTGGTGCTGGCAGTGCATCTCCTCCTTATCCCCTCAGCCCTTTCCTTATCCTTCAACCTTTTCCCACTCGCTACAAACCACACTCTACATCTCACCATGTCGTCCCACCATCTGCAACCCTCCCTCTGTGTTCTCCTCACGTGACTCCCTCCCCTCTCTTCCCTCACAGGTGGTCGTGATTGGTCTCGACCAATCAGACGCCTTCCTGGTGCTGGGGTCAGACGGCCTGTGGGAGTATGTGGGGGATGACGAGGCGATAGGGGTGGTGGTGGCGGCGGGGAGCATAGAGGCGGGAGTGAAGGCGCTGCTGGCCTTGGCCAAGGAGCGGTGGCTGAAGAGAGATGGGGCGGGGTATGTTGATGATGTCACTGCTCTGGTCGTGGGGTTCACACACAGGAAGGTGTAGAGCTTTTGAGTTGAGGCGATAGGGGTGGGGAGAGAAAGGGTATGTTGATGAGATCACTGCTCTGGTCGTGGGGTTCACGCATAGTAAGGTGTAAAGTGTTTTTTGGAGAGGCAGTAAAGGGAAGAGGGTGGAAGGAGAGAATGGGGGAGGGCGAAGGGGAGACAGGGACTGGGTCTAGGTGTTACGGGGGGTCAAGGCATGGGGCTGGGTATCACTTCTGAAGGTGTTGAAGGTATCTCTGCTCTGCTCTGGTGCTGGTGCTGAAGGTGTTGAAGGTATCACTGCTCTGTTGCTGGTCGTGAGGTTCACGCACTGCAAGGTGTAGAGGGAGGAGGAAGAGGGAGCTGCTGGGCATGGCGAAGAAGTGGAGTGGGTGTGAACGGTTTCCCCCACATCTCACCTACCTCCTTGCCATTTGGCATGCTCGAGTGGTGCTCCTAGCTGCAGTGCAGTATTTATTAGAATTATTCAACTGAACATGTTTTGTGTCACTACATCCTACACTCTGATGAGGTATTAGGACTCTAATCGCTGTATGCTACAGTATATGAAATATGATAGGGCGTTCAATACCATATGAAGGTATGTATTCAGGTGTTTTCATCCTTGTTACGATATGAAGCTTTATGAGAAGGCATTCCTGTATGCTGTAGGAGCCGACTCTACCGAGTACGAAGTCGAGGAGTCAGAAGAGTCGAAGCGACACAGCAACCGTCTGACTAAGACCGATGCAGGCAGAAGCATTTGAAGTGAAAAGAGCGGGAACAGGTTTGAAACTGATTCCCGCGCCGCACGGTTTAAATTTCGCTGCAATAAGGGAACGTACCCCTTAGAGTACATGGCTAGTCTAGGTCGTTTCGCATTCCTTTGTATTTCTATATAAACCCAATGTATGCATGCTATTATCAATCTCAGTCATTTACATTCACTCTGACCTGAGTTCACTACTTCCGCTGCGACACTACCCGCGATCAACCCTGAACGATCCTCTTCGCTAAGTCACTTTTTTCAGATTGTAACATGGTATGAGAGCTGCTCAGGGATTCTTCGCAACGTCAACTCCGTAAAATTCGCCAAACCAAGATCTGGCGAGCGGCACACGTTCCAAGACCAAGATGGCCGGAGGATCCGGAGGCCAAACAAATCTAACGGCCGAAGGACAAACCAACCCGGCTGCGACAAATGAAGCGACAACTACGATCGGCACTGCCGCGCTCGAGCAGTTATTCGCTCGACTGTCAACAATGGAGAAAGAACTCCAAGAACTGCGCAAAGGCGATGCGGGAACCACTTCCCAACCAGTTCAACCTGGACAACCGGCTGCGAAAAGCCGCGATACCGCCGCGCATGGCTTCTCCCTCGACTCAGACAAATCTGCAACAACTGCCCCTCGTCCAAGCGACGAAACCATCAACTCTGCGCAAGCACGCTTTCTAAGTGTGTCAAAGATCAAGACTACTGCCGCGTTTGACGGCAAGGATTTTTATACATGGAGTTTTGAGCTGGAGCTCCTCCTACAGACAGCGCAGATCTACCACTACTTCGACGGTTCCTATCCTAAACCGGTGGAAGACACCGAAGACGCCCGCGCTCAATACTACAGTGAGTCGCTCATGGCGTATAGCGTCCTGCTGCGCAACATGTCGCCAGCAGAACAGCTCGGCATCCGCTCCTACAAAGAGAGCGCCGCTCCGGCTCTTGAAGCTTGGAAGCACCTCGTGGAGGTATATCAGCCGAAGGATTCCGTCACTGCAAGCCGTCTCCTGCAACAACTCATGGAGACGAAGATGGGGCACGGGGAGAAAGCAAACAGTTACATCAACCGTTGTCGGAACATCCGTGATCAAATCATCAAGAACGGAAGTTCGATCTCGGAGGAGATATTCGTAAACATCATCCTCCAGGGACTTGGGCCCGAGTGGAAGCCCTGCAAGGCACTACTCCGACAACGAGGACAACTTTCCGAAGCCGCGCTATGCGCCGCACTGCTGACTGAACAGCAGGACATGGACTCGAGCAGAACGAGTTCCGCGCCGCGGCGAGAGCGACTCGCCTTCTACACAGACAACCGTGAAGAGCGACGACAACCAAGGCGCCATTACTGCAAAATTTGCAAAGCCTTCGGGCATTCAACGGATCGATGCAAATCCCGATCCAACTATCGGCACCCGAATCCCACTCACCACAACAACTGGGTCAGCCGACAAGACGCTTGCCACCCTCAGCCACAACAACCAGTCTCCCGTCCTCCTGCACAACAACAACAACCACAGCAGTCACAAGGACCTCAAGGAGGAGCTCCCAGAAACGTAATCGCAAACATGGCGAGAAGACGCCGCCGCACTGCTGAGCCTGACGAAGAAAACGAACTTCAGGGAACATTGCCGCAACCAGAAGAAGGGTGGAACAACCCCCTTACGGAAGACCACTACTACCTGCACGACGAAGACGAGCAAGATTGGAATCAGCCAATCACACTGCGGGAAAGCCCGCCTCACGACAATCAACTCTACGTACCTGTCGGATGGAAGGAAGATGAAGACCCGTTTTTCCACAGACGTTACAAGGCGACGCTGGTGACCCCGCGACTCGCGTTACTACTCCGCAACAACAACAACAAAGACAACTACAACACCTGGTACCTGGACAGCTGCTGCGGACAACACATGGTGGGGTCGACTCGCTACGTGTCAAACCTCAACCGAGCCCCCGCAACCTTCGTCACCGTTGCTAATAGCCACCAACTGCGCGCCAACTCCCAAGGCATTGTCGTTCTGCAAGCACGAGACAGCAACACTCACATCTCGTTCAACGACGTGCTCTACGTCCCAGACCTACGCTTTAATCTACTCTCGGCAGGACAACTTCGGGACTGCGGCGTCATACTCACCACCGACCTGGCCACACGCGACCTCATCCTCACGTACGCCCCTCCGGACACACCTCCCGAGTCGTTTAAATACCTCGGTCGAGCCCGCTCAATCAACGGGATCTACGTTCTGGACTTCGACGTACCAAGCTGTGAAGCCTCGTCGGATGAGCTCGTGGACCTGGTCCCCCTCGAATTCGCCTTCATGAACGAAGAATCGTGGCAACATCCTGACGGGCGACCGTGGATTCGCCGCAGCCCACATCCGCGCGAAATCAATCTGCACAACCCCGACATCAACGGGCTCTGCACCACCTGCCATACACCCGCTGCAAGCCGCACGGAACAAGTGGAGAGGGAATTCGCGGTGATCCAGGAGGCAGAAAGCGCCGAGGAAGAACCAACTGGCATGACCGAAGAAGAACTCGCGGTATCAACTTACCGCATCTTCGGAGAAGAAAACAAGCAGTTCGGTCACCTGCCTGATCCGCGGCCCACACCACGTTCCGAAACTCTCCGATTCATCCTCGAGGCCAACGCCACCACCATAGACGAGGAAGGACGCCCGCGCCCGTACACCCGCGAAGTTTATCGCCGCGAAATTGACCCAGCCTGGAAAGACCCTGATGAGGCAGAGGAGTTAAGCGTCAAAGAGGAACAAGATAAGGTCAGGGCAGAGAAGAAACAAAAACTGTACGAAGAGCGCATCGCAGCAGGCTGGAGCGAGGAGTCTGCACGACGAGGTGGATGGGGAGACGATGACTATCAACCCGGGGAAGGCGCCACATGGGCATCAGCCATCGGAGCATGGGGATCCAGCGGCAGTGGCATGGCTACCACAGGAGGCTGGGGTACGGAAGAAACAGCCGAAGCAGATCTCACCCAAGAAGAACTGGAGGAAGCAGAACAAGAGATGCGCACCGAACGCGGAGAGGAACCACCCCGCGTCACCATACCCCTCGGAAGACCACCACCAGCACGCTCACCCCCCCGGTCACCATGGCGCTGGGACAGTACCTGGACGGAGCTTGAGGAGGGGAACGTACCTCCAACACCTGCCCGAGACTCCCTTGGTCCAATCTCCCGTCCAGATCCATTCGCCCGCTTCATCGAAGGAACAACAACTCCGCTCACCGTCATCCCCGACCGCGAATTTCTCGCCCTCTATCTTTCGACCGCACCTGCAGAAGGGGAATCAACTGCAGAAGAAGCAGAAGGAGCGGAAGACGAAACAGAACCAGGAGAAGAGGAGGAACCACCGCTCCAGATCCCACAAGAAACAGAGGAGGAAGCAGCAGAGCATCGCGCACGCTACATGCGCAGCAGCGGCATTCGCGCCGAAGATGATCTCTGGCACCAGCGACTCGGGCATCCCTCGCGCCAGACTCTCGCCAACTGCCTCCGCGCGAAGGTCTTCCCCCCAGGAGCACTTCTGCGCCCCGACGGCACCGAACCACACAACACCCCACACCCACTCACCTGCACCGTCTGCCCCACTGCAGCCCTCACTCACAGCGCATATCCTTCACTGGAGCCAAGCACCAACCGCTACAAGAAATTACAGAAGGTGTACAGCGACTTCATTGTACTCACCTGCGACGGACTCAACGGCGAAAAATACACGCTGACCTTCATCGACGCCTACTCACGCTACGTCTGGATTGCCAACGTCGACGCACGGTCCAAGGCTCCAGAAGTCTTCCGGATCTGGCTCGCACACGCACAGCGACAGTCAGGGAGGAAGCTGAAAATCTGGCAGAGTGATGGCGCCAAGGAGTTCCGCAGCCACGAGCTGGAAAGCGTCCTCACCGAAAAGGGGATCAAGCATGAGATCTCTCTCCCCTACGCTCATCAGCAGCAAGGAGTCGCAGAGAGGGTAAATCGCACCCTCATGACAAAAGTGCGCGCCCTCATGAATCAGTCCGGCCTCCCCAAGAAGTTTTGGCCTTACGCCATGAACCACGCGGTGCGCCTTTACAACCTCCTCTCCACCACGGCCAACAGAGACAACCTTTCCCCGCACATGAAGTGGACCGGCTCAAGGGGAGATCCCTCCATGTTGAGGGTTTGGGGGTGCATGGTGCAGTATCGGCCAACTTCAGCAAACATTGGCAAGTTTGCTCAGCGCGCACGCTGGGGAGTTCATCTGGGGCTCAGCAACGAGCACAAGGGGTGGCTCATTCTCGACGTCGACAGCAAGGAGATTGTTCCCGCGCGTGACATCCTCTTCTACGAAAGACTCACCTTGAAGCAGTGGATCGAGGACGAACAACGCAACCAAGCTCGCGGCTATGTCAACAGCGGCCGCAGCTTTGCATCTCCCGAGGATGAAGCAGCAGCAGCAGCCTTCGATCGCGACGACACCGACGATCATCCTGGCATTCCGCCTCGCCCTCGCTCGGACGATGACGACGACGACGACAGCGATGACGCACCTACCCCTGGACCAATCCGCCGCGAAACCGCCCCCAGCACTTCCTCACCTGGACACGACAGCGACGATGATGACGTGGTGGAGGTCCCCATCACTGACACTGCGGAAACCGCGAACGTCTCCGGCCTGCAGCTTCTCGGGCTCCACACCTCCGTCTCCGCCATAGCTCGCGCTGTTGAACCAAAGAACCCGCGCCAAGCCCTCACCGGCCCGCACGCCAAAGAATGGCGTGCAGCTATGGACGCCGAACTGAAAGCGCTGGAGTCCCGTGACACATGGGTTCTCGTCGATCGTGCAGCAGTGAAGGGGAGGAGGGTGCTCAGCGGGAAGTGGGTTTTTCGGCTCAAGACTAACGCTGACGGAACCATTGAGCGCTTCAAGGCACGATGGGTGGTCCGAGGCTACGACCAACGCCACGGCATCGACTTCGACCAAACTTTCGCTCCTGTCAGCCGTCACACCTCCGTCAGAATCCTACTCGCCATAGCGGCTGCTAAGCATCTACCACTGCGACAGATCGACGTGAAGAACGCATTCCTATATGCGTTGGTGGATGCAACCATTTTCGTGGAGCAACCACACACCTACAAAGAAGGAGATCCCAGGGTCTGCCAGTTGAAGAAATCCCTCTATGGGATTAAGCAGGCGCCTCGTCTCTGGCAGCAGCACCTGCACAAAATTCTACTGGAAATCGGCTTCAGGCAGCTGCCGCACGACCCGGGAATGTACCGCCTCCACTTCAACGGCGATTACATCCTCCTCACCGTCTACGTCGACGACCTGCTCTACACTGGCACCTGCAACACGCTTCTTACCCAGTTCGAAGAAAACTTGGCGAAGCGCGTGGACATTACCACCAACCACAACGTCACCCAGTTTCTGGGCCTGAACATCACCTACGCGCCAGAAGCAATTCATCTGTCAGCTTCAAAATACGCAGAGCAGCTGGGAGAACGGTTCAACATCTCACGCGCACCACTCTCAACTCCATACCGCAGCCCCAGCACCAACTACAAACCAGACAACAAACCTTTGTCCCCCGCGGGGCTCCAACTGTACCAGCAGCAGCTGGGCTGCCTGCTGTTCGCATCTGTCACATGCCGACCCGACCTTTCGTACATCGCCAGCCAACTGGCACAGTACTCCCGCAAACCAGTAGCCGAGAACCAGTTGGACCTGGAGCGCGCCCTGCAGTACTTCATCTCCACGCCTGACATTGGACTCTCCTACTCCACGCTGTCAACAACATCCTTCAACCTCAACGGCTACGTGGACGCTGACCATGCCGCTGACCCAGCAAATCGACGGTCCCGAACCGGCTTCGTTTTTCGCCTGGAGCCAACTGGCCCCATCTCCTGGAACTCGCAGAAGCAGGAACTGGTTGCCCTGTCATCGGCCGAAGCTGAATACATCGCCGCGACAGCAGCAGTTCGCGAAGGTCTGTACCTGCAGGAGCTGTTACAGGAGGCAAAAATTCCAACCTCGCCTACCTTTCGCCTGCACTGCGACAACCAGAGCGCGATCAAGATCGCGAACAAGCCCGGGTTCGTGAACCGCACGAAGCACATCGCACTGCGGTACTTCTTCGTCAAGGACGAAATCGACCAGGGTAAAGTTGACCTCGCTTACTGCCCAACCACTGAAATGGCAGCCGACTTCCTCACCAAGCGTCTGCCACGTCAGCAGTTCAAGCACTGCTCCGACCTCACCGGAGTGGTCAAGCGAGTCAGCACCCCTCGCGTCCAGGAATGAAGGGGAGTGTTACGATATGAAGCTTTATGAGAAGGCATTCCTGTATGCTGCAGGAGCCGACTCTACCGAGTACGAAGTCGAGGAGTCAGAAGAGTCGAAGCGACACAGCAACCGTCTGACTAAGACCGATGCAGGCAGAAGCATTTGAAGTGAAAAGAGCGGGAACAGGTTTGAAACTGATTCCCGCGCCGCACGGTTTAAATTTCGCTGCAATAAGGGAATGTACCCCTTAGAGTACATGGCTAGTCTAGGTCGTTTCGCATTCCTTTGTATTTCTATATAAACCCAATGTATGCATGCTATTATCAATCTCAGTCATTTACATTCACTCTGACCTGAGTTCACTACTTCCGCTGCGACACTACCCGCGATCAACCCTGAACGATCCTCTTCGCTAAGTCACTTTTCAGATTGTAACAATCCTGGTAGTTGGACCCAACCTTGACATTTAATCAATAAATAGTAATATGCAATATTGGTTGCAAGCTAGCATCTGATAAAGAGAGATGAGACCCATTACATACATCCATCATATTGCCTACACTGATCGAAATAAGTGGACGAGTGTAGCAACACTACGGTAATCCAGAACCTCTAAACATGATTTTGGTTTTCGCGCAGTGGCAAGGTGAGGAGGTTCGGCACCAAAGTTCAGCCCCAAGCTTCATATGCGAAGCTTTCGGGGTAACAAAATTTAGGAAGATCTAGTCCGGTATATAGATTTAAAAAGGTGGTGAGTATGGTGTTGACTGGCTTCCCCCGAGATTGTCGCTCATTGCGAGCTCAAATTTCGCCGAATCCTGCCGTGGTCAGAACAGTTTCCACTCAAACATTGTTCAGGGCAATCTCTGAAATCTCTGTGGCCAGTAACCCGAAATTCTCGTGGGCTTGATTCCCGGCGAGGATTGTTGCTGCGGCAGCAGCGCGGGTCGATAACTCGAACTCGGGCAGCCGCACGGATTTTTCCGTGGGTTAATGAGCTCAAAGTTGGGCAGGCCAGGGTCTCGAGAACACCTTGCGCCATTCTCGCTCCCGAGCCTGACCAGCCCAGTTCCGAGCCTGAGCAGCCCAACTCCTCCTCAGATGGGAGGTGACCCTTTTCATTTCCATCACCTCCATTCCCCTACTCGGCTCGACAGTGCCTACAAATCTGCAATCATCGGCTTGCGCATTCTATCGGTTCTAGCATAAAGATCATCTTTCAACGTTTGATCGCCTCGTGAGGAATTCGCACTATGGCCTCAGAGTCTGACTACCCTACGTACTTTAACAACGCTTTTAGCTTCTGGAAGTGCCTCGATAGCAACAAGCCTACGCAGCCATCGCTGCAGCCTCGGAGCTCCTCGAACGCGAGCAAACTCCGCCAGGTTAGCAGCCTCAGCCTGACGTCGTGCTGCAGCGAGGCCAGCAACGCGATGCTCTCCTGCGCTGACACCAGCACTGAGAGCGTTGGCGACGCCAGCCGCAGCGACGCCTGTCTTATCGACGCTGCTGCATCGCTAATGGTTGAGTCGCACGATTCGGCGACATGGGATCCGACGGCGTCCGCTTCGTCATCCTCAGATCCGGTGGCGTCCGTACCAGCTGTGACGTCGGAACAAGTGATGTTCGAACCGATGACGTCGGAACCGGTAACTTCGAACCTGATGATGTCGAAACCGCTGACGTTCAAGCCGGTGATCTCGGAATCTGCAACATCGCAGAAGGCCGTGGCAGCTGGCTTGAGAAATGCAACGACACGCTCAGTACCTACGGCACACCTGCTGCCATCTCGCATCCCGAAACCAAGTGGTCAGAGATCGATTGTGAAAACCCGCGCTGAGGGAACGACGTTGATTCCGCGACCCGCGGGAGCCGCTGTAGCTGAGAGGCAGGTGCGAAGCAGACGGTGTTCCAACGACACGAAGCAGCAGGATGAGCTAGCGACTGCCGTCATCCCCACGGCTGCACGGAAGCTTCGTGGCGGATCGTCCAAGGTGGGGCTGGCTGCGAGCTCACGTCGTCCGTGGCGGCCATAAGCGCCGCTTTGGATCGCTGCAAGCTCAGGGGGGATATGGGAGTGGGAACAGGGACCTTACTTCTTCATGGGGAAAAAAAAAAACAGGAAAAAAAAACACATAATAAAAAAGCATTGAAAAAAAAAAGGTCATATGAGAAGCAGAAAAGGCATACTCCAGCGGGATGAAGGTGGAGAGCACAGAAGCAGAGCCTCGAGCAGATTGCAGCAGTGGGATGGTGGTTGGGAGGTTGGGGAAGTGGTATGATGGTGGGTCCCATTTTTGCACCCTGCTTGTCAGGGTGTTCAGGAGAGTGGGTTGGGAAACTGGTGGGGGTGCAAGGATAATCATCTGCTGCCATTCACCTGTGGCTCTGGCTTGAGTTCTCCCTTCCAGGTTGGAATCAAGCCCAGGATTCACTTGAAGGGCCTCGAGCGCTCCCCAAGGGATGGCTCTGGCCTGGAGCGCTCCCCAAGGGATGGCTCTGGCCTGGAGCGCTCCCCAAGGGATGGCTCTGGCCTGGAGCGCTCCCCAAGGGATGGCTCTGGCCTGGAGCGCTCCCCAAGGGATGGCTCTGGCCTGGAGCGCTCCCCAAGGGATGGCTCTGGCCTGGAGCGCTCCCCAAGGGATGGCTCTGGCCTGGAGCGCTCCCCAAGGGATGGCTCTGGCCTGGAGCGCTCCCCAAGGGATGGCTCTGGCCTGGAGCGCTCCCCAAGGGATGGCTCTGGCCTGGAGCGCTCCCCAAGGGATGGCTCTGGCCTGGAGCGCTCCCCAAGGGATGGCGATGGCTCTGGTCTAGACGTCTGCCAGTTGGAGATAGTTATGGCTCTTCTTGTGTTAGGCTCATTAATATATTCAATAAAATAGTGTGTTAAGGAACATGTGTACTTCAGAACCGTGGTAGGGAATTAAGGCAAGAACGAGTGTTTGATTATGGGAAAAAAACTACGTACACACCATAAGCATACACAAATTCATTCAACTGCCGTATGTGATGAAGGTGATGCTTCCTGTGCTAGGAGGAATCAACTGCTGGCCTTGCCGCCTGCTGTGTGCACTAGAGCAGTTGAGCTTCGTTCGAACACTAGTTTCACACCTCATCTCCTGGCCTTGGTGCCTGCTGTGTGCACGGGAGCAGCAGCAGCCACGGCAACAAGCACCAGAGCCCCCACAGCAGCAGCTAGGGACGTACCCCACAGCACCAGGGGCGTGTGGCCAGCACACCCCGCCGGCACCTCCCATACCAACGCCCCCTCCTCCTCCATCTCCCTCCTCACCTCCTCATGCCTTTGCTCTGCTTCGTCTCCCTCCGAGTCTCCTCCTGGTCTTGCTGCTCCCCCAGACCTGTCCGTTTCCCCATCTGCAGGTGCTGGTTGTGAAGTCCATGTCAGCTGCATGGGAAGGCACTCGCAGCTGGGTGTGGCGATGGCATCACAGACTGATAAAGGTGATGCCGCTGCTGATGATGATGCTGCTGATGATGATGGGGATTCTGATGCTGCTGCAGCTGATGAAGATGCCAGCGCTGGTGCTGGAGAAGATGGTGTTGATGGGTGCAGGGCGGATGGTCCCGAGCAGGTCGGGGGAGGAGGCAGCACGAGGCATGCGGAAGGCAAGGGCACATGAACCGCAGCGTGTGATTGGCTGCAGCTTGGAGTGAGGGTGGCGGGGAGAGAGAGAGAGATGGGGGAAGAGAGCTGGGACAAGGGAAAGATGAGGACGGGGATTCATGGTGAGTGGAGTTCCCTAAGCGAGCAAGTGGACGTTTGTGCACCTGCAGATTTGGGAGTCACTTTTGAGAATTCTCAAATGGGGTGACTCCCAACGAGCAAGTGCACCATTGTGCCCCTGCAGATTGTCGGACAATGATAAGTGCTTTGCAGTGCTTAATCAAAAGACGAAAAGAGAGCAAATGCAGTGAGGGATGGCATAAAAACATCACAACAAGGGCAACGGTGGAATATGCATTGGAGAGGTTTGGCACCTCTGAAATCAAAAGCGTGATAACTGGAAAGGGGAGCAGTAACAGGTTGGGCAGTTGATTGTCAAAAGGGTTGCTTTAAAGTTATAAGATCTGTTGCACGATGCAAATAGATGTGATAACTGGAGGAGTGGTCACAGAAAAGAAGCGGTCCCAGGAATACTATGTACAAAACAGACAGTGTTGCAGAATAGGATAAAGTGGTCAGTAGTGGGAGGTTACAGAACACGAGTAGCTGAGATTTAGCATGTGATTACGGAACAATGAGGGCCTAAGGAAGAGAGAGTGGTTACCGGGAATCGAGAGTGGTTACCGGGTATCGAGCGTGGTTACCGGGTATTGAGAGTGCAGAGGCAAGCTGAACTCCACTGAAAAAGCAACTTCATCTTCTCCCTCTTGCTCCCCCACGTGCACGTTTCCCTCCCGCTCCCCCTACCCCACACCCACTGGCACGTCCCTTTCCATCAGTGCCACCGTTGCTTCACACCGTGGCGCCGGCTGCTCCAGCTCCACCGGACCCGCCACTCAGGCTCGGTCGCCGTCAGGCTCGGTCGCCCTCTGGCTCGGAAGGCAGGTGGGCAATCAGGGAGAAGGGGAAACGGGGGAAGGTGGGAGGGAGGGAGGGAGGGAGGGAGGGAGGGAGGGAGGGAGGGAGGGAGGGAGGGAGGGAGGGAGGGAGGGAGGAGGGAGGGAGGGAGGGAGGGAGGGAGGGAGGGAGGGAGGGAGGGAGGGAGGGAGGGAGGGAGGGAGGAGGGAGGGTGGGTGGGAGGGAGTTTGGGAGGGGAGGGAGGGAGTGAGGGAGGGAGGGAGGGAGGGAGGGAGGGAGGGAGGGAGGGAGGGAGGGAGGGAGGGAGGGGGGGAGGAGAGAGAAGACGAAGAAGAGAAGGGAACAGCAGAATAAAAACCATCATGATCAAGTGCAAAAATGAAAAACCATCATGTGCAACAGCAGCAATCACATCAGGTGCAAACAGCAGTAATCACATCATGATTACTGGCGGTAACTGTCTCACTGCGCCCTCCCCCCACTCTTCACTGCGCCCTCCTTTCCCCCTTCACTGCGCATTCCCCCCCCATTCTGCGTCCTCTGCCCTTCACGCCCCCTTCCTCTCTGGGCACTCCCCCTTTCACGCGCGCACGAACCCTCCCTCCCCCGCCCCCGCCCCTCACTGGGTCGCAGGATTCGATTCAGCTCCGGCTAGACTGGCCATACAAAACCCCTCCCGCTCCCCCTCCCGCTCCCCCTCCCGCTCCCCCTCCCGCTCCCCCTCCCGCTCCCCCTCCCCCTCCCCTCATTTGGTAGCAGGATTCGCTCCCGCTCAAACAAATCTGCGTACAGCCCACGTGGCATGGGCTGCTCCAATCGTATCGTGACACGTGTCCTCCCTGCCGCCCCACTGCTTCCCATGCGTTCAAAAGCAGCAGTGCAGCTACTGAGCTCTGGAACCGCTCTGCACCCATCTGTCGGCCGCTCCTCCTCTCCACCGTCCGTTCTCCCTCCTTTCGTCTCTCCCTCATTCCCATTATAGCAGCGGCTCCCCGTTCTAGTAACGGGCGCTTCTCCGCACGCAACGTGTGCACCGCCTCGATGGCGTGGATGGAGCACATCGGCGCGGCATGCCACGTGGAGCGACGTGCGCAGCACGCGGTGCGCTCCTCGAGGCTCTTCCGCGATCCGCGCGGCGCAAGGTGCGGATGGCAGGCGGATGGGATGCGCGAGCACGAGGGGGAGGAAGGACAGGAGAACGAGGAGAGGCGCGAATCGCGGGGCCATGGCATCGACTCCTCGGACGGTGAAAAATCAAGAAATGGCGTCACGAAGTGGTGAATCAACTCGGATCACACGCGATGCGTCGTGTCGCTTCTCTCCTGCTAAAGTCCGTCTGTGCCGCGACGCGGTGCTGCGACGCGGCACGACTGTTGAGTACAGTTCCACGAGGTCTAGTGCTCGCAAGATTTGAGTTTTGAATGGTTCTGCGCGGTTTGGTATTTTTTCTTAGCGGGTATTATTAATCGGACATGTTTTGTCACCTCCTCAGCCTGGATACGTACACACACATTTCCGTTTGTAGTAAACGTCAAGATATTTCCCTTTGTTACGGTATAATGCGCAATCAATCTTGAGGATCCTGCAAAGGTCGTCTGATTAACATCCTGTATGCTGCAGAGAAACACCACTGGAAACAGCTCTAAACTCTGTTCTATATATACATATGGTAGCCATGGCTAATTTCCCAAGACATGTCTCAAAATCTCAATTCGCATCAAGACATTACACTACATATGTTACTATCGCGCAAACACTTCCGACCCTGCTCCACTATTCCAGTCTCTCCCTGAGCTTTGCAGTGTACTGCTAGGCATAATCTCCTCAAAGCTCTCAGTGTCTCTCCTACTCGCACCACCACCCCCTGCAAAGTACTGCAACCACCTCTTCATACTCTCACTCTCCATTATCCGAAGGCTGCCTCCCGAACGGCCACTACCCCCCCTGCCACTCCCACTCCTGCCACTACCACCCCTGCCACTCCCACTCCTCCCCACCTCCCCTCCCTGCGCACCCCCCTTTCCGCCCAGCACCTTTGCCCCAGCCGTAATTCCTCTCGTAACCTGCGCTGCCAGTGCCGCAGCCCCACCTATCACCCCTGCTCCTCCTCCTCCCGCTCCTCCTGCTCCCCCTTCTCCTCCCTGTCTCCCTCCCTGCACCCCCGGCCCCCCACCAGCAGCACCACCAGCAGCAGCAGCACCACCGGCAGCAGCGAGGGCAGAGGCGCCGGCAGCAGCGGCAGCGGCAGCGGCATGGAAGCCTCTGCGGGCGTCCAGCATGACGCGCGCCACGTCAGCCATGTCGGGGCGGCGTGTGGACGGCAGGTGCACGCAGAGGGTGGCGGTGCGAGCCATGCGCAGCAGAAAGGGCAGGTTCAGCGGCGACGCGATGCGCGCGTCCGCTATCTCTCGGATCTCCCCGCTCTCTATGTATGGCACCGCCTGATGGGGGGGAGGAAGGATGGCACAATAGGTGAGAGGGTGGCGGTGCGAGCCATGCGCAGCAGAAAGGGCAGGTTCAGCGGCGACGCGATGCGCGCGTCCGCTATCACGCGGATCTCCCCCACGATTGATGTAAGGCACCGCCTGGGGAAAGGGGGGTGGGGAGGCGGGCAACAATGGGTGAGGGCTAGGAGAGGAGATGCGCACGTCCGCTATCATCCGGACCTCCCCGCTCTCTATGTATGGCACCGCCTGGTGGGGGGGTGTGAGAAGCCGAGAGGATGGCACAATAGATGAGGAGACATAGAAAGGGAGGTGCTGCGCACAGCCGCTATCACCCAGATCTCCCGGCTCTCTAGCTACGGCACCGACTTGAGGGGATGGGGGGGGGTGGGGAAGGGGGATGATGAGATGGCAGGTGAGTCACATCTTCCTGCTCTCTATGTACGGCTCTGTCTGGTGGGGGGGGAAGGGGGGTGGGGGATGGGGGGCTGGGGGATGGGGATGGGGGGAAAGAAGGAGAAGACGAAATGGCACGTGATTTACATCTTCCTGCTCTCTATCTACGGCACAGCCTTGAGGGGAATGGGGGAGGGGGTGGGGAAGGGGGATGATGAGATGCACGTGAATCACATCTCCCCTCTCTCTATGCATGGCACTGCCTGGTGGGAAGGGGGGTGGGGGTGGGGGGAAAGAAGGGGAAGACGATATGGCAGGTGATTCACATCTCCCCGCTCTCTATGTATGGCAACGCGTGGTGGAGAGGGGGAAAGGGGAAAGAGGGAAGGGGAGAAGATGATATGGCAGGTGAATGTACGGCACTGCCTGGTGGTAGGGGGGGAGGATAAGTGGGGGAGGTTGTGTGTTGGATTACGGGGGGATGGCAAAATAAGTGAGGTGACATAGAGGTGAGGTGACATAGAGGTGAGGCGAGGCATCTCTTGCTGAATGTATGGTACTGTCAGGTGGAGGGGAGGGGGAGGGGGGGGGAGGGGGAGGGGGAGGGGAGAGGAGGGAGACAAGGGGGGCACGACACAGGGAGAATGAGAGGGGGAACTCTAGTAAGGGGCAATGAGAGGGGGAGCACGAGACAAAGAGAATGAGACAGGTTGGACGAGGTAGGGAGGACGAGAGAGTGGGCACGAGGCAGTGAGAGGCACCAAAGGAGCTGTGATGGGAAATGTGCGTGACTCAAGTGGATTGAAGGCAAGGTCACTAGGTGGTGATGTGGGCATGAGAGCTCACCCAGGTGGTGATGTGGATGAGGCAAGACTCATCCTCCGGATCCCTGGCCGTGGCTGGCCGCCCTGTTACCATCTCCAGCAGCAACACACCGTAGCTGGAAGGTCCAATTGAGGGCAGAGACATGGGAAAATGTCACAGTCATGGAAAGATAATCCTCCCTTCCTGAAATATGGGTCCTTGACCATGGCTGCCCGGCCTGTTACCATCTCCAGCAGCAGCATGCCGTAGCTGGTGGGCGGCTCACAAGGAATGCAAGGGGCAACAGCGGGCAGGGAACGAGGGGGATGAAAAACACAAATTCAAGGGAAAGTGGGACACACAATGAGAAGAGTGGAGCCATGGGAATGAGAGAGAGAATACAAGTAGTGGGAACGAAGGGAGAACACCAGTAGTGGGAGCGCAGCAGGCAAGTTGGACTTATCCCCTGGTGTCTGCACTGCAACTTAGGTGTATGCACATCCAAGGACATGTGTTCCTGTTTTCATCATCATAGGAATGAGCGTCCACCCACACTGCACTAACACATACCCACACACGTAGCACTCTCACACAGACCTGTACACAAATACACACATGCTCACCCACACATGCACACATGCGAAGGGACCCACCCACACCCACATGCATGCACACACACCCACTCATACACGCATCTGCAGTCGTACTGTCACCTCCTCAGTCGCCCCTTCCTGCCTCTCCTTCATTCTCTGGCGTTCTTCATACGGCTCATCCTATAGTCTCCCGTGTTCTTTCCTCCTTAATCATTGACTCCACTGCTCCGTCCAGTCTGTTTCTGTTCTTGTCGCTGCTGTCAAAAACTTTGTCTCCACCCACCGCCTTGACTATGCCATTCAGTTGGTGTCTGGTTCTGCCCATCCTCAGTCCCTCGGAGGTGCTCCTGCCCCTGGCATGGAGGTCCCAGAGGACAGGCAGTACGAGGCGGCCTTCTTTGTAGCCGCTGCTCTGACTTGAGTTTTGAGGCGCCTCAAACTCAACTCACTGCGCACTGTCAGTCTCTCGGAGGTGCTCCTGCCTCTGGCATGGAGGTCCCAGATGACAGGGAGTACGAGCTGACCTTCTTTGTGACCACTGCTCCTCATCTCAGCGCCATGCTGCTAGCCTTTGAAGGTGACCCAGACGCTCTTGACGTCCCATTTACTCACCACACACCCACTCACACACACACCTCTGTACAAACACCCAATCGCACAGACACCCACCAGTTCAAACTCCCACTCGCACCCCTCTTCCCCCCTGTGCACACTGCGCTCATACACACCCACACACACACCCACCTATACACATCGCTCGCCGTAGTCACCTTCTCACACGTCATGTACTCGGGGTCCAGATAACCCCTCGTGCCCGCCACCCCTCCCACCTCACACACCTGTACCCACCCCACTCACATCACACCCACCTGTAGACATCGCTTGCCGTAGAGCTTCTCACACGTCATATACTCGGGGTCCAGATAACCCCTCGTGCCCGCCATGCCTCCCACCTCACATACCTGTGAACACCGCACTCGCACCCACCTGTAGACATCGCTCGCTGTGGAGACCTTCTCACACGTCATGTACTCGGGGTCCAGATACCCCCTCGTGCCCGCCTTGGTCGCCCCACACCCACACACACAATCCGTACACATCCATGCCCACCTGTACACGTCACTCGCAGTCGAGACCTTCTCGCACGTCATGTACTCGGGGTCCAGATACCCCCTTACACCCACACACACCCATTCACACCTACCCAAACCCACCTGTACACGTCACTTGCCGTGGACACCTTCTCACACGTCATGTACTCGGGGTCCAGATACCCCCTCGTGCCCGCCACTCGCGTGTACGCGCCCTCCCTGGCCGCCCCATCGTCCAGCAGCCTTAACAGCCCGAAGTCAGCTATCTTCACCTGCAAGAGAGTGAAAGACAGGTTTGTGTGGCACAAGCTGTGTGTGTGTGTGAATACGTGTGAGACATCCTATGAAGGTGTGTCTCTGTGTGCCCGCCACACGCGTGTACGCGCCCTCCCTGGCCGCCCCATCGTCCAGCAGCCTCAGCAGCCCAAAGTCAGCTATCTTCACCTGCAAGAGTGTGAAAGACAGGGTGTGAGGGTGTGAGGGTATGCCTTTAAGAGAGATTTTTCTCTTCTCAGCAGCCCAAAGTCAGCTATCTTCACCTGCAAGAGTGTGAAAGACAGGGTGTGAGGGTGTGAGGGTATGCCTTTAAGAGAGATTTTTCTCTTCTCAGCAGGCCAAAGTCAGTTATCTTCACCTGCAAGAGTGTGAGAAGTACATCCACGAGGGGGAGGGGAGGTGGGTTGTGTGCCCGTGAGAGCCTGCCTTCTTCTCAGCAGCCCGGAGTCAGCAATCTTTACCTGCAAGAGTGTGAAAGACAGGGTGTGAGGGTGTGCCTGTGAGGGCTTTTCTTCTTCTCAACAGCCCAAAGCCAGCGTTCTTCACCTGCAAGAGTGTGGCAAGTACGTCCATGGGGGCGGGTTTGTGTGCTCGTGAGAGCTCTTCTTCTCCTCAGCAGCCCAAAGTCGGCAATCTTAACCTGCAAGAGTGTGAAAGACAGGGTGTGAGGGTGTGAGGGTATGCCTTTAAGAGAGATTTTTCTCTTCTCAGCAGCCCAAAGTCAGCTATCTTCACCTGCAAGAGTGTGAAAGACAGGGTGTGAGGGTGTGAGGGTATGCCTTTAAGAGAGATTTTTCTCTTCTCAGCAGGCCAAAGTCAGTTATCTTCACCTGCAAGAGTGTGAGAAGTACATCCACGAGGGGGAGGGGAGGTGGGTTGTGTGCCCGTGAGAGCCTGCCTTCTTCTCAGCAGCCCGGAGTCAGCAATCTTCACCTGCAAGAGTGTGAAAGACAGGGTGTGAGGGTGTGAGGGTGTGAGGGTGTGCCTGTAAGAGAGATTTTCTTCTTCTCAGCAGCCCAAAGTCAGCTATCTTCACATGCAAGAGTGTGAGTGAGAAGTACATCCACGAGGGGGAGGGGAGGTGGGTTGTGTGCCCGTGAGAGCTATCCTTCTTCTCAGCAGGCCAAAGTCGGCTACGAACATCGAAGATATGACTGAAGAGTACAACGTGCAAATGAGGGCTTAACGAGGGACTCGGCTAGGCAGGGACCTCGGAATTCGAGGTTTAGCACAGGTTGGGCAGGCGAAGTCAGCACAGGTTGAGCAGGCGAAGTCAGCACAGGTTGAGCAGGCGAAGTCAGCACAGGTTGAGCAGGCGAAGTCAGCACAGGTTGAGCAGGCGAAGTCAGCACAGGTTGAGCAGGCGAAGTCAGCACAGGTTGAGCAGGCGAAGTCAGCACAGGTTGAGCAGGCGAAGTCAGCACAGGTTGAGCAGGCGAAGTCAGCACAGGTTGAGCAGGCGAAGTCAGCACAGGTTGAGCAGGCGAAGTCAGCACAGGTTGAGCAGGCGAAGTCAGCACAGGTTGAGCAGGCGAAGTCAGCACAGGTTGAGCAGGCGAAGTCAGCACAGGTTGAGCAGGCGAAGTCAGCACAGGTTGAGCAGGCGAAGTCAGCACAGGTTGAGCAGGCGAAGTCCGAAGTGACTCGAGGCGAGGTAACCTCGAGGTCGACAAAACCTCGTGTTCGAGGAGATCAGGCCGAGCAATTCATTCTGAGTAATTCCGGGAGTTTGGATTGTACCCGGTGTAGCGTTATTGGGTTGGAGTTGTACCTAGTAAGGATTGTTTATCTCCTCACAATCGTTACATGCTGCTAGAGGCTTTAAGTGCAGCAAGTAATCACCTTCTGTGATGTGCTGCCTTGTGATACGTCGTGGTTGCCTTCCCCTTACCTGATACTCCTCTGTGAGCAGCACGTTGCAGGGCTTGATGTCACGATGCACGATGAATTCTCCGCGTGGCAGTGGAGTGAAGGTACTTGAGCTCATCTCACTGGCACCTTGAGATACCCTGCGTTACCGCATTCCACCCACCTGGTAGTCCTCTGTGAGCAGCACGTTTCAGGGCTTGATGTCGCGGTGAACAATCGGCTTCTCTGCATGGCAGTGCAGGTACCTAAGCCCCTCTCTCACTAACACCTTGTGATACCCACTGTTACCGCATTCCACCCACCTGGTAGTCCTCTGTGAGCAGCACGTTGCAGGGTTTGATGTCGCGGTGAACAATAGGCTTCTCTGCGTGGCAGTGCAGGTACCTAAGCCCCTCCGCCAATCCCAGCGCCGCATCCAGCCGCTCCTCAAAGGTCAGCAGGTGCCCTTGGAACTGCGCGTACAGGTGGTCGCTCAGAGGGCCGTTGCGCACATACTCGTACACCAACACCTGAATGGAGGGAGAGGAGCACTGGCACTAAAGCCCACGTCTAGCCGCTCCTCAAAGGTCAGCAGGTGGCCTTGGAACTGCGCGTAAAGGTGGTCGGTCGCTCAGTGGGCCGTTGCGCACATACTCGTCCACCAACACTTGTTGAGGGGGAAATTAAAAAAAGGAGAGAGGAGGGGGGGAGGATGGCGTAATGATGCGTGCATCAGCTGCCCTTGGAACTTGGCATATAGATGGTCGCTCAGAGGGCCGTTGCGCACATACTTGTACACCAGTACCTAGAGGGGTTGAGGAATGAATGCGTGTTTGAATTAATGCAGCCTCTCAGTACGAACTCGTAAGCACCTGCCGGGGGGGATATAACATGAAAATTTAGGGAGTCAATGCTGCTCAGTGTGCTAGCAAGCATATTAAGACCATGGGCTTGTCATGCGGACACAACCAACATCCACATGTGATCGTCAAGAGGTAATCGAGGGAGGAGCAGACATTGATGTTTACCCGGTGCGCACAAACTCGTAAAAAAGCGTTGGCTAGGCTCTCAACAGCTTGGTGTGGTACATGTGTGGTTCATCCGTGAAAAGGTTGTTATGTGGTAAGATATGACGACGTCAGCTTCAGAGAGACGAGATATGAGGACGTCAGCTGCAGAGAGGCGGGATAACATGTGCTACGAGATGAAGGTGGCATTTGTTGACACAAAGGCGCACCTTCTCGTTGCAGTAGCCGAGGAGGCATGAGAAGGTTGAAGGGTAAGCGGTAGGGCACACCTGCTCGTTGCTCTCGTTGCAGTAGCCGAGGAGGCATGAGAAGGTTGAAGGGTAAGCGGTAGGGCACACCTGCTCGTTGCTCTCGTTGCAGTAGCCGAGGAGGCATGAGAAGGTTGAAGGGTAAGCGGTAGGGCACACCTGCTCGTTGCTCTCGTTGCAGTAGCCGAGGAGGCATGAGAAGGTTGAAGGGTAAGCGGTAGGGCACACCTGCTCGTTGCTCTCGTTGCAGTAGCCGAGGAGGCATGAGAAGGTTGAAGGGTAAGCGGTAGGGCACACCTGCTCGTTGCTCTCGATGCAGTAGCCGAGGAGGCATGAGAAGGTTGAAGGGTAAGCGGTAGGGCACACCTGCTCGTTGCTCTCGTTGCAGTAGCCGAGGAGGCATGAGAAGGTTGAAGGGTAAGCGGTAGGGCACACCTGCTCGTTGCTCTCGTTGCAGTAGCCGAGGAGGCATGAGAAGGTTGAAGGGTAAGCGGTAGGGCACACCTGCTCGTTGCTCTCGTTGCAGTAGCCGAGGGGACATGAGAAGGTTGAAGGGTAAGCGGTAGGGCACACCTGCTCGTTGCTCTCGTTGCAGTAGCCGAGGGGGCGTGGGAAGGTTGAAGGGTAAGCAGTAGAGCAGCAGCAAGGGTAGGACAGCATGGTAGCAGCAAGGGTGGATAGGGCACACCTGCTCATTGTTCTCGTTGCAGTAGCCGAGGAGGCGCACGAGGTTCTTGTGGCTCAACTTGGACACCGCCTTCACCTGCCATGCCAGGCGGGGAGGGGGCCGGGTGACATAGTGGCATCACAATGATTGTGGCTCAACTTGGGCACCGCCTTCACCTGCCAGGCGTGGTGGGCATGATGGCGTGGTGGCATGGGGGCATGGTGGCATGGAAGAATAAATATATTCAAATGTGGTAAACCTATAGTCCCCTCGTCAATAAACTCATAAGCCAACTTATTGGTGGAGCCAATAATTGTTGGCAATGCTCAAACACACCACGCCACTCACTATCATCAATAATATACCATGTCCTATTCTAACTAAACAACGGTCATCTCTATAGCGTCACGATGTGGGCTGAGCTGAATTTCTCACTCATATACATAAAAAGGAGGCTCAATAAAAAGTTGACTTTTTATGGGCTTCCATTCCAAACCTGTGGCCCATGGCCTCTTCTGGATCCCTTCCTAATCTATCCCCACTCAGGCTCTTAGGTACATCACTGACTTCCTCCTTGCCACCACGCCGCACCACATCACACCACACCACACCGCATTGTTAATAAGAAATGCCCCCGCCCTCGCTTGGGAGAAGCCGACTTTGTGATCGGGTACACGGGAGGCGCAGCCGGCTGCTGTCAGTGGTAGAAGCCGACTTGGGTGGTTGACTTCCCCGGCGCCACTGTGCAGCCTCCAACTTCAACGTGGGTGGTCGCCGACCTGAGGCCGCCGGGGACATTACCCGACCGACAGACCTAGTTACCTGGTTGATGAGGTTCTGCGGGGGCACGCGTACGTCGCCCAGGTGGTTTTGGTGAAGCCGACCTCGGGCTGGTATCCCGAGGTCGACGTAGCACATCTGGCGCAACCGTTGGCACGTGGCCGACTTGGCACCTGCGCAATGTGCGTGGCGGTGCACGACGTGCGCGACTGTCACCCAGCCTCTGCGACGTAGGCACACGCACATGCGCATACATGTGCGAAGTAGGCACACACGGTGCAATGCTGGCAGGCCGCCTTGCTTCAGCGTTGGCAAACCGCCTTGGTGCAGTGCTGGCAGCTCGCCGACTTGCAACGTTGACATGCCGCCTCTCAACAGTGCTGGCGCGGTGTCGACTTGCACTGCTGGCGGGGCGCCCCGTGCTGTGCTGAGGTTGACCTGCCTGGGTGCTAGGTTGTTAGGTCACTGATGTAATCGTTGTTGCAAATGCATTCTGTATCATTGTGAAATCCTTCTGCTAATGAACCTCTTGAAAATTGGCCTTGTGAATGCGCAAAAAGAGAGCAAGATCAAACGCTACGATTACTCGTACCACCCATGCATTCCCCCGTAGTCCAGTTCCCAGTGTAAGAGTGTCTCTTTGCACGCATCACACCGCATCACACCACTAACCTCCTCTTCAAACATGGTGGCAATACTGGTCGATCGCTCCACAGCAGCCGCCCGCTTGATCGCCACCTCCATGCCGCCCACCACACCCACACCGCCACCCGCCCCACGCATAGCGCCGCCCGAACCATCAGCATTGACGACCACATTGCCGTCCGACTCCACACCCTTCGCACCAGCAGCAGCTTCAACCAGAGAGGTCGTGCTCCCACTCGCGCCAATTCCCCCACTCATGAAACTGCTTTTTGATTTGCTGCTGGCCCCGGCTCTCTTCCACACATGCGAGCTCCACCCACTGCGCTGCTGCTCCCCGCCGATGACGCCCCAGTAGACGGAGCCGAAGCCGCCCTTGCCGAGAAGGTTGTTGGGGCTCAGCTGGTTGGTCGCCTCCATCACCTCCCTCCACGTGTACTTCCTGAAGCCCTGCTTCAACTCTTTCTCCCATGCTGGACAGAAAAGGGAGGGGGGGAGTGCACAGGAATGGCATCGTTGGTACCTCCTGAAGCCCTGCAGTAGCTCCCTCTCCCATGCTGCTTACGGGGGAAGGGGAAGGGTAGAGGGTAGAGGGCACAGAGGCGGGATGGAGGAGTGGCATCATCAGTACCTCCTAAAGCCCTCTCCCACACTAGACAGAGAGGGAGGAGTGGGGAGAGGATTGGGGACACAGAGAAGGAGGGAAAAAACAAAGGTAAGCGAAGAGGGCAAGAAGTTGCTTATCATGTATGTAATGGTTCAAGTTCCCACTCATGCATACCATGTGCTCACACATGCCATTTGTGCACATGAATCATATTTGTGCATAAACATGCCATTCATGCACACCCCTAAAACGCGGAAGGATCCGCACATGTGCAGGAAGTGCAGCAGGCGCTCTTCATTCGCGAGCGCCGATTACCGATGATGCTCGCAACCCTCCCACGCCCTTGCTAGAGGTGAGCATTTGGCCCGGCCCGACCCGACTTGGCCGGGTCGAGCGGGTTCCGGGCCGGGTCGGGTCGGGCCAGCCTCCGGCCAGGATGTTGAATACCCTGACCCGACCCGGGGGTACAGGGCCGGGCTGACCCTGTCCCAACTTCGGCTCGGACCGGGTCGGGTCGGGTCAGGAGACCCGATTTAGCCCGCGCTCTATGCAAATCGGCGCTTTCGTCCGCCGATCTGCGCAGATCGGCGATTTCGCCCGCCGATCTGCGCAGATCGGCGATTTCGCCCACCGATCTGCGCAGATCAGTGAGTTCGTTGACGTAACTCTGCAAATCGTCAATTTCGCTGGTCGATCTGGTGGAGTTTGGGAGTTTCGCCGTGGCACTCGTTTCCGACGAATGTGTTGGAACTAATATTTCCAACCATTTCGCCACTGCTCACCACTCCTTACCGCACTAAATCTACCATTCCCACCCCCCCCCTCCCACTCTTTACCGATCTCTCGACATTGAGCCTCTCCACAAAGTCGACTTCTAACTTGTCGCATCATTCTTTGGCTGCAAACTACGTAGTTATGGTTCCTAGGTGCCTTAGGTCGCTGGATGATGTTGAGGGGAAAAAATTACCCTTGACATAGAATGTGTTAGGGTTTCAGGTCCCGACCCGATTTCCCAAATCCCGACCCGAAAGCTGACCCGAAACCCGACCCGACTCGGCCCGAGTCCCATGCTCGGGTCGGGTTTTAGCCCGGGTCGGGTCGGGTCAGGTCGGCCCGCACGGGGCAGGCTATTGAATCCACTGACCCGACCTGGGCTAAACCACGGGTCGGGTCGGGCCGGCCCGACCCGCGCGGGGCAAATGCTCATCTCTAGCCCTTGCTGGCTTGGTAATAAGACCAGACAAGCGCAGTGACATGACCCAGTGGAAGAAAAACACTTGGAACAAGCGCTTCCACCCCAAAAACGGGGAAGGATCCGCACAAATGCAGGAAGTGCAGCGGGTGCTCTTCATTCGCGAGCGCCGATGACTGATGATGCTCGCAACCCTCCCACGCCCTTGTTGGCTTGGTAATAGGACCAGACAAGCGCAACCACGTGACATGCCATTTGTTTGTGCTCACGTATGCCACTTGTGCACACTCATGCCTTACGTGCACATTGTTGGTGCAACCTCATGGTTTATACTCAGCTTGTGTTGCGTTGAATGACACCAGGGCATGAAATATAACATTCCATGCGTATATGCGGGTATGAATGATGAGTCATGATGTCGAATGTGTGTGTTGCGCCAATAGCGAGTTTTTGGCATTCGCATGCCACGTTGTCGCTTGCATGTCGTGTGGGTTTTCTGTTTTTCTCGTGTGTCGAACATTCGGTGTGTCATAGGTGTGTGCGAGGGTTTCAGAGCTTTCAAAATTTTCAAGTAAAAATAAATATGTCAAAACTTATCTGTAAGAGTTTATAGGCTTAATGCTCACCTTTACGCATGCCTGGTCCTTAGTAGTAGTACGACACATAGAGCAGAAAGAGCAGCACCACACAACTCACCTCACGCACATCCCCACCACCTCACTCACCATTGCACCCACGCGCCCTCGCCCCACTCACCCTTGTGGCTGCCTGGTCCCCAGTAGTAGTACCGCACACTGCAGAACGAGCAGTGCTGCAAGCAGCAACACCCACCCCACACACTCACGCACCTCACTTGCATACTCACCCTTGCGGCTGCCGGGTCCCCAGTAGTAATACCACACATAGAGCAGAACGAGCAGCAACAGCACCACAAACACCACACAGCCCACCACAATACCAGCGATACTTGCTGTCGACAGCACTGGTGGGCAGACGATGCAAGGGTGGATGGGAGGGTGGGTTGGATTAAGGAGAGATAAGTGGTGCCACACAAAGAGTAGCACCGCAAGCAGCAGCACCACACAGCCCACCACAATACCAGCGATGCTTCCTGTCGATAGCACTTGTGGGCGGACGGACGGTGCAGGGGGGTTGGAGAGAGAGTGGATAGGTGTGTTGGATCAGGGGGATACAAGCAGAGCCATAGGGAGAGCAAAAAGAGCAGTACCACACTCCCCATCCCAATCTCTGCTGTCGACAGCACTGGTGGGCGGACGGATGGTGCAGGGGGGATGGGGAGAGAGTGTGTAGGTGGATTGGATTGGGAGGAGATAAGCAGGGCCACAAGGAGAGCAGAAAGAGCAGCACCACACTCCCCACCGCAATGGATGGGTGGATGGGAGGGTTGGATCAAACCCAGCAAGCAGCAGCACCACACAGCACAGAGCACTGGTGGGCATAGGGTACAAGGGGAATGGGCGGGTCGATGGGTGGGTTGGGTTGGGGGGAGATAGGCGGTGCCACATTTGAAGCAGCACTGCCATCAGCAGCACCACACTCCCCTCCACGATGCATGCCATAACTGCTGGCGACAGGGCTGGTGGTCGGGCCACAGAAGGGAATGCGGAATGGTATGGAGAGACAGGGACATTGGAAGTTAGCTGAGGATAAGTACTGCGGGTCAGCTGGTGGGCCCACAGCTTGCATGCATAGTTGGCCCGACGACCTACAGGTGTCAGGTCCTGCTTTCTAAACACTCAAACAGGAGACTTTTGAGTCGACTCAAAAGGCCCACAGCTTGCATGCACAGTTGGCCCGACGACCTACAGGTGTCAGGTCCTGCTTTTCAAACACTCAAACAGGAAGCGGAGAAGTGGAGTAACTAGGAGATGGCAGAAAGGACGAGAGAACGCAATAAGAGCGAACAGCACGAGAAGGGGAGTGGGTTTGGTGGTGCAGCTGAGAAAGAGGGAGGTGATGTGCCTTGTGGGAGAAGAGCGCATGAAAGAGGGGCAGGCAAGTAGCAAGAATTGCATGTAGAGAGGAGGTTACGGGGTGGTCGGCAGGCTTTGCAGAAGTCGTGGCAGATGGGGGAGCAGTGGGACAGGTCGGTCTGAAGGGTGCGAAAGGGTTACGTGGTGGTGACTTATGAGAATTCACGAAAGAGAGGGTTACCTGGTCACGAAAGAGAGGGTTACCTGGTCACAAAAGAGAGGGTTACCTGGTCACGAAAGAGAGGGTTACCTGGTCACGAAAGAGAGGGTTACCTGGTCACGAAAGAGAGGGTTACCTGGTCACGAAAGAGAGGGTTACCTGGTCACGAAAGAGAGGGTTACATGGTCATGAAAGAGAGGGTTACCTGGTCACGAAAGAGAGGGTTACCTGGTCACGAAAGATAGGGTTACCTGGTCACGAAAGAGAGGGTTACCTGGTCACAAAAGAGAGGGTTACGTGGTCACGAAAGAGAGGGTTACCTGGTCACGAAAGAGAGGGTTACCTGGTCACGAAAGAGAGGGTTACGTGGTCACGAAAGAGAGGGTTACCTGGTCACGAAAGATAGGGTTACCTGGTCACGAAAGAGAGGGATACGTGGTCACGAAAGAGAGGGTTACCTGGTCACGAAAGAGAGGGTTACCTGGTCACGAAAGAGAGGGTTACCTGGTCACGAAAGAGAGGGTTACCTGGTAACGAAAGAGAGGGTTACCTGGTCACGAAAGAGAGGGTTACCTGGTCACGAAAGGGAGGGTTACCTGGTCACGAAAGAGAGGGTTACCTGGTGACGAAAGAGAGGGTTACCTGGCCACGAAAGAGAGGGTTACGTGGTCACAAAAGAGAGGGTTACCTGGTCACGAAAGAGAGGGTTACGTGGTCACGAAAGAGAGGGTTACCTGGTCACGAAAGAGAGGGTTACCTGGTCACGAAAGAGAGGGTTACATGGTCACGAAAAAGAGGGTTACCTGGTCACGAAAGAGAGGGTTACCTGGTCACGAAAGAGAGGGTTACGTGGTCACGAAAGAGAGGGTTACCTGGTCACGAAAGAGAGGGTTACCTGGTCACAAAAGAGAGGGTTACCTGGTCACGAAAGAGAGGGTTACCTGGTCACGAAAGAGAGGGTTACCTGGTCACGAAAGGGAGGGTTACCTGGTCACGAAAGAGAGGGTTACCTGGTCACGAAAGAGAGGGTTACCTGGTCACGAAAGAGAGGGTTATGTGGTCACAAAAGAGAGGGTTACCTGGTCACGAAAGAGAGGGTTACCTGGTCACGAAAGAGAGGGTTACCTGGTCACGAAAGAGAGGGTTACCTGGTCACGAAAGAGAGGGTTACCTGGTCACGAAAGAGAGGGTTACATGGTCACGAAAGAGAGGGTTACCTGGTCACGAAAGAGAGGGTTACCTGGTCACGAAAGGGAGGGTTACCTGGTCACGAAAGAGAGGGTTACCTGGTCACGAAAGATAGGGTTACCTGGTCATGAAAGAGAGGGTTACCTGGTCACGAAAGAGAGGGTTACCTGGTCACGAAAGAGAGGGTTACCTGGTCACGAAAGGGAGGGTTACCTGGTCACGAAAGAGAGGGTTACCTGGTCACGAAAGAGAGGGTTACCTGGTCACGAAAGAGAGGGTTACCTGGTCACGAAAGAGAGGGTTACCTGGTCACGAAAGAGAGGGTTACCTGGTCACGAAAGAGAGGGTTACCTGGTCACGAAAGAGAGGGTTACCTGGTCATGAAAGAGAGGGTTACCTGGTCACGAAAGAGAGGGTTACGTGGTCACAAAAGAGAGGGTTACCTGGTCACGAAAGAGAGGGTTACCTGGTCACGAAAGAGAGGGTTACCTGGTCACGAAAGAGAGGGTTACCTGGTCACGAAAGAGAGGGTTACGTGGTCACAAAGGAGAGGGTTACCTGGTCACGAAAGAGAGGGTTACGTGGTCGCGAAAGAGAGGGTTACCTGGTCACAAAAGAGAGGGTTACCTGGTCACGAAAGAGAGGGTTACTTGGTCACGAAAGAGAGGGTTACCTGGTCACGAAAGAGAGGGTTACCTGGTCACGAAAGAGAGGGTTACCTGGTCACGAAAGAGAGGGTTACCTGGTCACGAAAGAGAGGGTTACCTGGTCACGAAAGAGAGGGTTACCTGGTCACGAAAGAGAGGGTTACGTGGTCACGAAAGAGAGGGTTACGTGGTCACAAAAGAGAGGGTTACCTGGTCACGAAAGAGAGGGTTACGTGGTCACGAAAGAGAGGGTTACCTGGTCACGAAAGAGAGGGTTACCTGGTCACGAAAGAGAGGGTTACGTGGTCACGAAAGAGAGGGTTACCTGGTCACGAAAGAGAGGGTTACCTGGTCACGAAAGAGAGGGTTACCTGGTCACGAAAGAGAGGGTTACCTGGTCACGAAAGAGAGGGTTACCTGGTCACGAAAGAGAGGGTTACCTGGTCACGAAAGAGAGGGTTATCTGGTCACGAAAGAGAGGGTTATCTGGTCACGAAAGAGAGGGTTACCTGGTCACGAAAGAGAGGGTTACGTGGTCACAAAAGAGAGGGTTACCTGGTCACGAAAGAGAGGGTTACCTGGTCACGAAAGAGAGGGTTACCTGGTCACGAAAGAGAGGGTTACCTGGTCACGAAAGAGAGGGTTACATGGTCACGAAAGAGAGGGTTACCTGGTCACGAAAGAGAGGGTTACCTGGTCACGAAAGAGAGGGTTACCTGGCGGCTGACAGGCTCTGCAGAAGTCGTGGCAGATGGGGGAGCAGTAGGGCAGGTCTGTCTGCAGGGCGCCGGGGCAGCAGGAGTCAACAGGGCTCGTGGGACAGTGTAGCCTGGTGTTGGTGAGCGTGCTGATGCGAGGGGGTGAGGGGGGAAGGGGAAACGGGGAAATGGGGGAGAGTAGGAACAATAGGGCGGGTCGCTCTGAAGGGTGCCGGGGCAGCAGGAGTCGACAGGGCTCATGGGACAGTGTAGCCTGGTGTTGGTGAGCGTGCTGATGCGAGGGGATGGTGGGGGCGGGGGGGGGGGGGGGGGGGGGGGGGGGGGGGGGGGGGGGGGGGGGGGGGGGAAATGGCGGAGAATAGGAGCAATAGGGCATCTTAAGGGTGCCAAGACAGCAGGAGTCGACGGGGCTCGTGGGACAGTGGAGCCTGGTGTTGGTGAGGGATGGGGAAATAGGGGGGAAGAGAGCGGAAAGAAGGGAAAAGAGAGGGGACAGAAAGGGAGAGTGGTGGGTGGATACTGGGGGGACTGGGACAGCAGGGGTCCACAGGGCACGTGGGACAGAGCATCTTGGTGGCACATGGGCATGAGTGAAGGAATAGGGGCAAAAAGCAGGGGAGAGTGCAGGGGAGAGAAAGGAGGGGAATTAGGAGAGGGAGCAGGGGAGATAGCAGGGGAGAGAAAGGAGGAGAGAAGGGGGGACAGCAGGGGAGAGAGAAGGGGAGAGAGCAGGGGAGAGTGCAGAGCAGGGGAGAGAAGAGAGGAGAGCAGGGGGGAGAGCAGGGGAAGAAGGAGAGCAGGGGGAAGAGCAGAGGTGAGGGTAGGGGAGGGAGCAGGGGAGGGAGCAGGGGAGGGAGAAGAGGATGGAGAAGGGGAGTACAAGGGAGTAGAGGGTAGGTAGGGGGTTAGGGAGGCGTAGGGATAGGGGGTAGGGGCCAACCATTCAGTGCCGAGGGACTGAATGGTGGCCCAGCAGGGTAGCGAGAGCAGGAGGGGGCGCAAGGGGGAGCGCATGGGTGGAAAGCAGGAAGGCGTACAGAATGCCGAGGGGCGTACAGAATGCCGAGGGGCGTACAGAATGCCGAGGGGCGTACAGAATGCCGAGGGGCGTACAGAATGCCGAGGGGCGTACAGAATGCCGAGGGGCGTACAGAATGCCGAGGGGCGTACAGAATGCCGAGGGGCGTACAGAATGCCGAGGGGCGTACAGAATGCCGAGGGGCGTACAGAATGCCGAGGGGCGTACAGAATGCCGAGGGGCGTACAGAATGCCGAGGGGCGTACAGAATGCCGAGGGGCGTACAGAATGCCGAGGGGCGTACAGAATGCCGAGGGGCGTACAGAATGCCGAGGGGCGTACAGAATGCCGAGGGGCGTACAGAATGCCGAGGGGCGTACAGAATGCCGAGGGGCGTACAGAATGCCGAGGGGCGTACAGAATGCCGAGGGGCGTACAGAATGCCGAGGGGCGTACAGAATGCCGAGGGGCGTACAGAATGCCGAGGGGCGTACAGAATGCCGAGGGGCGTACAGAATGCCGAGGGGCGTACAGAATGCCGAGGGGCGTACAGAATGCCGAGGGGCGTACAGAATGCCGAGGGGCGTACAGAATGCCGAGGGGCGTACAGAATGCCGAGGGGCGTACAGAATGCCGAGGGGCGTACAGAATGCCGAGGGGCGTACAGAATGCCGAGGGGCGTACAGAATGCCGAGGGGCGTACAGAATGCCGAGGGGCGTACAGAATGCCGAGGGGCGTACAGAATGCCGAGGGGCGTACAGAATGCCGAGGGGCGTACAGAATGCCGAGGGGCGTACAGAATGCCGAGGGGCGTACAGAATGCCGAGGGGCGTACAGAATGCCGAGGGGCGTACAGAATGCCGAGGGGCGTACAGAATGCCGAGGGGCGTACAGAATGCCGAGGGGCGTACAGAATGCCGAGGGGCGTACAGAATGCCGAGGGGCGTACAGAATGCCGAGGGGCGTACAGAATGCCGAGGGGCGTACAGAATGCCGAGGGGCGTACAGAATGCCGAGGGGCGTACAGAATGCCGAGGGGCGTACAGAATGCCGAGGGGCGTACAGAATGCCGAGGGGCGTACAGAATGCCGAGGGGCGTACAGAATGCCGAGGGGCGTACAGAATGCCGAGGGGCGTACAGAATGCCGAGGGGCGTACAGAATGCCGAGGGGCGTACAGAATGCCGAGGGGCGTACAGAATGCCGAGGGGCGTACAGAATGCCGAGGGGCGTACAGAATGCCGAGGGGCGTACAGAATGCCGAGGGACTGAATGGTAGCCCAGCAGGGCGACATGGAGGAGTGCAGGAGGGAAGGAGGAAAGAGAGTAGGGCAAAGCGCAAAGGGGGAGGGGCGTACAGAATGCCGAGGGACTGAATGGTAGCCCAGCAGGGCGACATGGAGGAGTGCAGGAGGGAAGGAGGAAAGAGAGTAGGGCAAAGCGCAAAGGGGGAGGGGCGTACAGAATGCCGAGGGACTGAATGGTAGCCCAGCAGGGCGACATGGAGGAGTGCAGGAGGGAAGGAGGAAAGAGAGTAGGGCAAAGCGCAAAGGGGGAGGGGCGTACAGAATGCCGAGGGACTGAATGGTAGCCCAGCAGGGCGACATGGAGGAGTGCAGGAGGGAAGGAGGAAAGAGAGTAGGGCAAAGCGCAAAGGGGGAGGGGCGTACAGAATGCCGAGGGACTGAATGGTAGCCCAGCAGGGCGACATGGAGGAGTGCAGGAGGGAAGGAGGAAAGAGAGTAGGGCAAAGCGCAAAGGGGGAGGGGCGTACAGAATGCCGAGGGACTGAATGGTAGCCCAGCAGGGCGACATGGAGGAGTGCAGGAGGGAAGGAGGAAAGAGAGTAGGGCAAAGCGCAAAGGGGGAGGGGCGTACAGAATGCCGAGGGACTGAATGGTAGCCCAGCAGGGCGACATGGAGGAGTGCAGGAGGGAAGGAGGAAAGAGAGTAGGGCAAAGCGCAAAGGGGGAGGGGCGTACAGAATGCCGAGGGACTGAATGGTAGCCCAGCAGGGCGACATGGAGGAGTGCAGGAGGGAAGGAGGAAAGAGAGTAGGGCAAAGCGCAAAGGGGGAGGGGCGTACAGAATGCCGAGGGACTGAATGGTAGCCCAGCAGGGCGACATGGAGGAGTGCAGGAGGGAAGGAGGAAAGAGAGTAGGGCAAAGCGCAAAGGGGGAGGGGCGTACAGAATGCCGAGGGACTGAATGGTAGCCCAGCAGGGCGACATGGAGGAGTGCAGGAGGGAAGGAGGAAAGAGAGTAGGGCAAAGCGCAAAGGGGGAGGGGCGTACAGAATGCCGAGGGACTGAATGGTGGCCCAGCAGGGCGACATGGAGGAGTGCAGGAGGGAAGGAGGAAAGAGAGTAGGGCAAAGCGCAAAGGGGGAGGGGCGTACAGAATGCCGAGGGACTGAATGGTGGCCCAGCAGGGCGACATGGAGGAGTGCAGGAGGGAAGGAGGAAAGAGAGTAGGGCAAAGCGCAAAGGGGGAGGGGCGTACAGAATGCCGAGGGACTGAATGGTAGCCCAGCAGGGCGACATGGAGGAGTGCAGGAGGGAAGGAGGAAAGAGAGTAGGGCAAAGCGCAAAGGGGGAGGGGCGTACAGAATGCCGAGGGACTGAATGGTAGCCCAGCAGGGCGACATGGAGGAGTGCAGGAGGGAAGGAGGAAAGAGAGTAGGGCAAAGCGCAAAGGGGGAGGGGCGTACAGAATGCCGAGGGACTGAATGGTGGCCCAGCAGGGCGACATGGAGGAGTGCAGGAGGGAAGGAGGAAAGAGAGTAGGGCAAAGCGCAAAGGGGGAGGGGCGTACAGAATGCCGAGGGACTGAATGGTGGCCCAGCAGGGCGACATGGAGGAGTGCAGGAGGGAAGGAGGAAAGAGAGTAGGGCAAAGCGCAAAGGGGGAGGGGCGTACAGAATGCCGAGGGACTGAATGGTGGCCCAGCAGGGCGACATGGAGGAGTGCAGGAGGGAAGGAGGAAAGAGAGTAGGGCAAAGCGCAAAGGGGGAGGGGCGTACAGAATGCCGAGGGACTGAATGGTGGCCCAGCAGGGCGACATGGAGGAGTGCAGGAGGGAAGGAGGAAAGAGAGTAGGGCAAAGCGCAAAGGGGGAGGGGCGTACAGAATGCCGAGGGACTGAATGGTGGCCCAGCAGGGCGACATGGAGGAGTGCAGGAGGGAAGGAGGAAAGAGAGTAGGGCAAAGCGCAAAGGGGGAGGGGCGTACAGAATGCCGAGGGACTGAATGGTGGCCCAGCAGGGCGACATGGAGGAGTGCAGGAGGGAAGGAGGAAAGAGAGTAGGGCAAAGCGCAAAGGGGGAGGGGCGTACAGAATGCCGAGGGACTGAATGGTGGCCCAGCAGGGCGACATGGAGGAGTGCAGGAGGGAAGGAGAAAAGAGAGTAGGGCAAAGCGCAAAGGGGGAGGGGCGTACAGAATGCCGAGGGACTGAATGGTGGCCCAGCAGGGCGACATGGAGGAGTGCAGGAGGGAAGGAGGAAAGAGAGTAGGGCAAAGCGCAAAGGGGGAGGGGCGTACAGAATGCCGAGGGACTGAATGGTAGCCCAGCAGGGCGGCAGCTTTCCCTCCAGAAACGGATTGTGGTCGACAGACCTGGTGGGTGATAATAGGTGTGATGGCTGGTAAAATAAATCAAGCCTCGTGCAATCATAAAGGATCAAGGCTAGTTACAAATCAACAAGGTTGGTAACATTTCAGCAAGGCGAGCTGGTTACCTTACAACAAGGTTGGTGAGATGGTTACGATTCAACAAGGTTGGTGAGATGGTTACAATTCAACAAGGTTGATGAGATGGTTACAATGCAACAAGGTTGGTGAGATGGTTACAATTCAACAAGGTTGATGAGATGGTTACAATGCAACAAGGTTGGTGAGATGGTTACAATTCAACAAGGTTGATGAGATGGTTACAATGCAACAAGGTTGGTGAGATGGTTACAATTCAACAAGGTTGGTGAGCTGGCCCAGTGAGAGGGGAAGTGTGCCCGAAATATTGTTGACACTCAAATGGCTGGCAAAGGGTGGGGGAGAGAGAGGAACAGGGTGTGTGTGAGCAGGAAGGGGGAAAAGAAGAGATACTGTTGCGGCACAAATGAATGGCAGGGGGAAATGGAAGGGGTGGCATTGGGAAGGGCAGGACTAGGTGGGAGGGGGGAGAGGGGGGAGAGGGGGGAGAGGGAGGAGAGGGGGGAGAGGTGGGAGCATTGGGTGTGGGAAAGCGAAGAGGCGGGGCTTCATGGATGGGGATGAGACAGTGAGGTATGGAGAAAAAGAGCTCGATTTCAGCAAAGTCAGGAAATGTGAGGCGGATTTACACTACCATTCAGCCCTGCTGAGCTGGGTTTATCGCTCAAGTGCTGCACACACTCACAAGCACTGCACACTCACAAGCACTGCACACACCCACAAGCACTGCACACACTCACAAGCACTGCACACACTCACAAGCACTGCACACACTCACAAGTACTGGAGGCTCTTCATGTGGCCCCAGGAATCAGGAATGGGACCCGACAAATCCATGTCTGTCAGATGGCTGGAGGGGGGGCGAGAATGAAAGGGAGAGGGGGACACAGGGGGGAAGGAGGGAGGGGAAGTAAGTAAGGTGATTCGGGAATGGGACCCGACAAGTCCATGTCTGTCAGATGGCTAGATGGGGTGACAACGTGAAGGGAGGTGAAGGAGGAGAGGAGGGGGGAGAGATTACAGAGGAATGGGCCCTGACAAATCCATGTCTGTCAGGCTGCAATGGGGGACATGGGGGAGGGGGGGACACAGTGGGGGCCGGCAGTGAGTAAGAGGAATGGGGCCCGACATACCCATGTCCGTCGGAAGGCTGGAAGGGAGGCGAGAGGAAGGGCATGAATTGGATCACAGAGTGAGTGGTCAAGAGGGTTTACGTGTGAGAGGGCAAGTGGAAGGGTGAAAGTGGCAGTGAAGGAGCGGGGAGGGATAGAGATGAAGTTGTTTCTGATTGGCACCTCGTGATTGTAGCTAGCATCATCGCCGCCGGCCAGGAGTGACCAGGGTGCAACGGAGGTATTCCGCGAGTTCGTGGGTTTTAGAGCCCCAAGCACGGTCGAGCCTCACACGATGCCTATTCCTGCCATGCTAGGTTCAAATGTTGTTGCAGGACGACAAGATGAGAGCAGCAGCGTGGAACTGCTACTTACTCCAACCGCCTATCAAGCAATTTCTACTCTTTTAGCGGGTTTTGGTGGGGTTTAAGGACGAAAGGAATTCGTCCAGAGACAAAAGTACATCAGAAGTACGAAACATCCCCCCCAAGAGTTCCTATCCTTTTCACCTCATTCGTTCAACTACTCGCTCGCCAGCCCAGATATGCGAAAATCACATCTTTTTGTGCGTTTGGAAGGGAAACGTCGATCGCTCGAAGGCGAAACTACACCGGTAGATGCGGATTAGCCCACCCAACATCCCCTATCATTTTTGCCCCATTCGCCCAACCACGCGCAAAAATCGGGCAATACTGTGTTTCAGAGGCAACGCCACACAGAGGCAACGCCACACAAGTCCCAGATTTTCACGACGAGCCTGACCAGCAACGACACTTGCTTTCTGGAGGTGCAGAGATATTTTTTCAAGATGCAAGTCGAAGTTCCAAGCCCTACTGAAGCTACCGGCTCAAGGAAAAACCAATTCGCCTATAATTTATTATATATTTATAGCCATTTAAAATTTGTTTGAGAATAGTGTAGCGTTTGTAGTGTTGCTGAGAATTAACAGAGCTAAAAATAATGTTTTTTCCCTGCGTCTCTTGCTTGCTTGTGTTGGTACAAACAGTAGGGGACCTTCTGGAGTTGGATCCTTTTCATTGTTCGCACCTATGATGCCAGCGAGGGCGAAGCCAGTTTGCGGCATGCAGTCAATTTGCCGTCTCTTTGAACTTCTCCTCTCCTTGTGCCATGGTCAGCACCTACTCATAGCAACTCACACATTCAACGCCTCCTAAAGCACCACCACATGCCCATGGGACGAGCGCACCCGCGCTTGGGATGCCGCTGCGCTGTTTTTATCTAAATACTAAACCTAAACCTGCCTGGCGCGAGCTTCATCCCGCCAGAAGAAACTGTAGGCCGGCATCTATGGGTTGGGAGGGGGAGAGGAGTTCGCCCGGAGCCACAGCAGCACCAGGAGGTGCGGAACATCACCACCAACACCTTCCATCAATTTCGTCGCATTCGCTCAACTCCTCGCTCGCCGACGCCGTTTCGCGTAAACCGCAGTTTTTGGTGGATTTGGAGGGCAATTTCTTGTCGCCAGGAGCCGAAATTATACCGGGAGATGCGGAACGGCCCACTCTACATACCGATCATTTTCATACCCTGCGGAATTTTTACCGCAAGAAATCCTTCAAATGAAGATTTTGCAGGATTTGCACCTAGCTAAAAGTCCCAGTTTTCAACGACAAATCTGACCAACAACTCGCCTTGCTTTCTGGAGGTGTGGAAGTATTTTTGCAGGATGCCCGTCGCCGTCCCAAGCTCTACTGAAGCTACCGGCTCAAGAAAAAATCAATTCGCTTATAAATTAAGTTATAAGCGTTTAGAAATTTATTTGAGATTAGTGTAGCTGTTGTAATGTTGCTGGGGAGTAGCAGAGCCCCAAAAACGCTTCCCCTTGCTTGATTTACTTGCTTGTTGGGGTATAAGAGGTAGGGGACCCCCTAGAGGTGGTTCTCTTTCTCTGTTCGCACTGATGATGCCCGTGAGGGCGAAACCGTTTAGCGTCGCACAGTGAACTTGCCCCCCTCGTGGGGTTTCTCCTATCCTTGTGCCTGGTCAGCACCTAAGCTCGGGAACCATTGATTTCTCACGCTCAACTCCTCTTAAAGCAATACCTCGCGCCCAAGTCGAGCGATAAAACCTGCGTTGGCGGGCTGCTGCAGCTCTGCTTTATTTTTAAATCTAAACCTGAACTTGCCTGGTGTGAGCCTTACCCTGCTGGAAGAAGCTGGAGGCCGGCAGCTGTGGTGTTTTGGGATGGCGAAGAGCTAAAGATTTCAATTTCATCTCATCTGCCTTTGCTTTTTTCGATTTATCGCAGCAGCTGCATTCACTATACTGCAGTCGCGACTGTTTTTTTAACAGATCACGGCCCTGTAAGGGGGCGCCGGCGGTCAAGACGGCAGGGGACGGCCCCATCATCCCCCCTGCCTGTGTGGCGCGACGGGATTCGGCCGCCAGGACGGCCGAAACTTGACCAGAATCGCGCTAGATTGAAGCACGATTCTGGTCAAGATCGCGCTGGGCCCACCTCCTCCTCCTAAGATTCGCCCCCCCTTAAGACGCGCCCCACTACAGCAGCAGCTACTAATTTCAACAGCAGCAGCTTCAACATTCAAAATCGTCAACAGCAGAAGCAGAAAAAAAAAAAAAAACGTAAACTTTGAAGAAATGCTACGCCTGCATACGACGCCCTTTCGAGTAGAAGACCTTCTGCATACTCGCGGGATGCCTCCGGTGCACCCCGGTTACTCCCAGCTGGCGGTGATGATGCCGAGCGACATCTGAAAGCAGGGGCATGGCGTCTCCTCTCCACTTCAGCAGCTGACCAACCCACTCCTCCCGTTGATGAGAGATGATGAGAGAGGAGGAGAGGGTGGGGGGGTGAAAAATGGCGGCGTGTAAATGTAGGCTTCACAGAAAGGGCGGAAATTATGCACTTGAATGGCGCTGGAATGGCGTCGAAAGGGCGTCGTATGCCGGCGTAGCATTTCCTCAAAGTTTACGTACTTTTTCTGCTTTTGCTGCTGACAATTTTACATGTTGAAGCTGCTGCTGTTGAAATTAGTAGCTGCTGCTGTAGTGGGGCGCGCCTTAAGGGGGGGCGAATCTTAGGAGGAGGAGGTGGGCCCAGCGCGATCTTGACCAGAATCGTGCTTCAATCTAGCGCGATTCTAGTCAAGATTCGGCCGTCCTGGCGGCCGAATCCTGTCGCGCCACACAGGCAGGGTGATGATGGGGCCGTCCCCTGCCGTCTTGACCGTCGACGCCCCCTTACAGGGCCGCAATCTATTAAAAACAGTCGCGACTGCAGTATAGTGAATGCAGCTGCTGCGATAAATCGAAAAAAAAACAAAGGCAAATGAGATGAAATTGAAATCTTTAGCTCTTCGCCATCCCAAAACACCACAGCTGCCGGCCTCCAGCTTCTTCCAGCGGGGTAAGGCTCACGCCAGGCAGGTTTGGGTTTAGATTAAAAAATAAACAGAGCTGCAGCAGCCCGCCAACGCGAGTTTTATCGCTCGATTTGGGCGCGAGGTATTGTTTTAGGAGGCGTTGAGCGTGAGGAATCAATGGTTCCCTAGCTTAGGTGCTGACCAGGCACAAGGATAGGAGAAACCCCACGAGGGGGGCAAGTTCACTGTGCGACGCAAACCGGTTTTGTCCTCGCGGGCATCATCGGTGCGAACAGAGAAAGAGAACCACCTCTAGGGGGTCCCTTACCTCTTATACCCCAAAAAACAAGTAAACCAAGCAATGGGAAGCGTTTTTGGGGCTCTGCTACTCCCCAGCAACATTACAGCAGCTACACTAATCTCAAATAAATTTCTAAACGCTTATAACTTAATTTATAAGCGAATTGATTTTTTCTTGAGCCGGTAGCTTCAGTAGAGCTTGGGACGGCGACGGGCATCCTGCAAAAACACTTCCACACCTCCGGAAAGCAAGGCGAGTTGCTGGTCAGACTTGTCGTTGAAAACTGAGACTTTTAGCTGGGTGCAAATTCCTGCAAAATCTTCATTTGAAGGATTTCTTGCGGAAAAAAATCCGCAGGGTATGAAAATGATAGGGCATGTAGGGTGGGCCGTTCCACATCTCCCGGTATAATTTCGACTCCTGGCGACAAGAAAATGCCCTTCAAATCCACCAAAAACCGCGGTTTACGCAAAACGGCGCCGGCGAGCGCGGAGTCGAGCCAATGAGACGAAATTGATGGGAGGTGTTGGTGGTGATGTTCTGCATCTCCTGGTGCCGCTGCGACTCCGGGCGAACTCCTCTTCCCCTACCTACCCACCATAAAACCCATCATAAGACTGCGCCAGCGAGCGGGTGTTCACTGTTCATCGAACGAGGTGAAAATGATAGGAGGTGTTGGGGGGGATTTTTCGCATCTTCTGCTGTAGTTTTGTCTCATGGCGAACTCTTTTCGCCCTAAAAAGTCACCAAAACCCGCCAAAGGGTAGAAATTGCTTGGTAGGCAGCTGGAGTAGGTAGTAGTTCCATGCTACTGCTCTCCTCTGATCGTCCTACAACAACGCTTGAACCAAGCATGGCAGACTCGGCCGTGGTTGGAGCTTTAAAGCTTACAAACTCGCGGGATACCTCCGTTGCACCCCGGTCAGTCCTGGCCGACGGCGATGATGTCAAGCAGCTTATGAAGGCATGGACACGGCGTCTACTCTCCACTCCAGCTGCTGACCAATCGACTGCTTCCCTTGGTGAGAGAAGTGATGAGAGAGGAGGAGGAGAAGGTGGCAGGTGAAAAATGACGGCGGGTAAATATGGGTGCGACGAAAAAAGAAGAAAATATGCAATGCAATGGCGATGGAATGGCGTTGAAAACGTCGTCGGTGGGAGTAGCATTTTTTTTCTACCTCGGTTGCTGTCGAATTATAGCGTTACTGCTCCTCCTGCTGCTGAAAACGATTACTGCTGCTGTAGTGGGGAGCGCCTTAAGAGGGAGGGATCTAGGAGGAGGTGGGGCCCGCACGATCTTGACCAGGATCGTGCCAGAATCGGCACGATTCTGGTCAAGGTTCGGTCGTCCTGGCGGCCGAATCCCGTCGCGCCACCTAAGCAGGGCAATGATGGCACCCCCCCCCCCCCCCCCCCCCCCCCCCCCCCCCCCCCCCCCAACCCCCCCCCCCCCCCCCCCCCCCCCCCCCAACCCCCCCCAAGCAGGGCAATGACCGCGCCTGCAGGCTGGCCGCCCCCTTACAGGGGCACAACTGACGAAGAGTAACTGCAGCATCAGATTGCCACCTCGTGGGCTACGTGAGTGATATGGAAAGTTGTTTTTGATAACCCACTGGAGTTGACTTCTTGCAGACTTCTTGCAGTCACACACTAGTATGTGCTTACAATCTTCAGTGATAATCAAGTGTACTTTCCATTTACTCATGTGCAAAACTAAAATCTTCGAGGGTAGTAAGACATAACAGTTCCAAAGGGGCAGCAAACGCCATAATCAAGTAGGTGCCAGATGTGCAGGTAGAGGATGCGTACATGTGGATGAGTAGGCGAACTGGTGGGTGAGGAGGCGAACAGGTGGGTGAGGAGGTGCACACGTGGGTGAGGAGGCGTACAGGTGGGTGAGGTTCTTGAGTTGTGAGTAGGACTCCGGTAGCGACCCTCTCATGGGGTTGGAGTAGAGCTTTCTGCGAGCAAGCGTCGTCAAACCAATAGGTGGGAATACGCTTGATAGATGAAACATCAATGGGACAGTGATTCAAAGGTGAATGGAACTGCATTGAGATAGGTGAAACATGCACTCTAATGGAGAGTGTTTATGAGGTAAAGGTGCGAAACTTGGCATAGTTATGTGACGAATTAGTCTGAGACATAACGAGTTAGAGTTACTCCAGAGACAATGATATAAGATAGGCAGCTGGTGGTTGGAGACATTAATACGAGAACACAACCACTTGCTAGAAGCTAGAGAAGCCGTAGGCACTCGTACTTGCTACAACACCAGGCACCACTCACACACAGAGGCACCACAGTCACAGCTGCTGCACTCACAGCTGCTGCACTCACAGCTGCTGAAGCCGGGTCATGCTGCCAAAGAAGGATGGCAGAGGGCCCGAAAAGGAGTTGTTGTTGGCGAATCTGCCATCCATGCGGTGGTGGAGAGCGGTGCAAGGGGAAGGGGGTGGTTGCGGAACGGGGATGGGCAAATGAGAGAGACAAACCAGGGCATGGGAAAAAGCGGGAACGGAGCTTCCTGGGAAGCTCCTTCTAAAATGTCTTCTGATGCACTGTTGAAACATACTTCTAGATAGGACTCAGCTCCAGAGTAAGTAAAGAGCAAAACAGCACTGACATCCACAGCACAGTTGCCGCGTTTAATACACCCAAGACATTGGCAGTAATCCGTGGGCAAAGAAATGGCATGGAGTGGATTTAAGAGCATTCGTGAGGGACAAGAGTAGACACCAAAAGTCCACTGCAAAGAGGCAGTGACGTGAAAAAAAGGTGCTTTTAAAACGTCTCAAGAAACACCCTTTTTTCACGTGGACGCCAGAAGGCCAGTGCAAAGAGGCAGTGGAAGGAAGGAAGGAAGGAAGGAAGAGATGAGTGGTAAAGAGGGAGTGGGAAGGGATGAGTGAGAAAAGGCACAGGAAGGAAGGAAGGAAGGAAGGAAGGAAGGAAGGAAGGAAGGAAGGAAGGGAGAACTGACAAGAGGCTGAGTTTGGTGAGCGCTGATAAGTTGGCAGGTAGGGCGTGGTCAAACTTGTTGCGCTCGATTCGACTGGTGTTTGCAGCAGCGGGCGCTCATATGCAATAACATGCACGCGCACATGCATGCACACACACGCACGCACGCACGCACGCACGCACGCACGCGCGCGCGCACGCACGCACGCACGCACGCACGCACGCACACACACACACACACACACACGCACGCACGCACGCACGCACGCACGCACGCACACGCACGCGCGCACACACACACACGCACGCACACACACACACACACACACACACGCGCGCGCGCGCGCGCGCGCACGCGGCGCACACATACACATGCACCCTTCTCCGCCCCTCTCAACAGTACCGCACGCCATACACGCACGGATACACACAGAGAGATGCAGAACCCCAATCCCACACAAAAGCCCACACGCACAAAGGTGACTTTTGAGTCGACTCATACGTCACCTCACACACGCACAAATACACACAGCGAGATGCAAAATCCCAATCCCACACAAAACCCTCGCGCACATATGAATGAATAGATCCACAGCCACGAGTGCACAAACACTGACGCACATGAACAAATATGGAGGAGAAAAGAATTGCTGACAAAAAGTGTCCATCCTTCTGACCATCCTTCTGACCATCCTTCTGACCATCCTTCTGACCATCCTTCTTACCATCCTTCTGCACAATTCACTGTTCCTCCCTTCCCTACCCTCACCCTCCCTCCCTCCCTCCTGCCCGTCCTCCCTTCCCTACCCTCACCCTCTCTCCCTCCCAGGTACACACGGGGTGTGCGAAGGTGCGTGAGGTTTGTGATTGTACGCTTCCTTACCTCCATCTCCCCTTCTCCCTTCGTCCCCTCGCTCCTCCCCTGTCAAAAACATTCTCCTCTCACGGGAACTCACACCGTGTGTGATGGTGCGTGAGGTTTGTGATTGTACGGTTCCTTGCCTCCATCCCCTCTTCCCTCTTTATCCCCTCCCCTCCCCTATCATCACGCCATCATGTCAATTATGCCGTTGCCTAAGATTCCTCCCTTCAATCAGAAATGTACGTACAGCGTGTAAAGGTGCTTGAGGCTCGTGATGGACTCAGGGATCATGCCTACTAGCCTGGTTGCCATTTCAGGTGAGAGGTGGATTGATCATCCCCTTTTCACCTCGTCCTCCCTCCCTCTCTGCATCCCCTCGTCCCTCCCCTCTAACCTCCTCCCCCACCCCCCCCCCCTCTTTCAAAGATGCACGCACAACGTGTGAAGGTGCTTGAGGCTCGTGATGGACTCAGGGATCATGCCAATAACGCCGTTGCCATTTCAGGTGAGCGGTGGATTGATCATCCCCTTCCCCCATTTTCAAAGATGTACGCACAGCGTGTGAAGGTGCTTTAGGTTCGTAATTGACTCAGGGATCATGCCTTGTAGCTGGTTGCTGCCCACGTTGCTGCACACGAACGCACACAGGAGGAGGGGCAGGACAGGACAGGAGGAAAGGGGATTTTGAGTATGTGAATGAAGCTGAGTAAGGAACTGCCTTCTAGCTGATTGCCACCCACGTTGCTGCACACGCACACACAGAGGAAGGCAGGACAGGACAAAAGGGGATTTTGAGTATGTGAGTGAAGCTGAGTAAGAAGCTGCCTTCTAGCTGATTGCCCCCACGTTGCTGCACATACACGCACACAGGAGGGGCAGGAGGGGCAGGACAGGACAGGAGGAAAGACGATTTTGAGTATGTGAATGAAGTTGAGTAAGAAACTGCCTTTTAGCTGGTTGCTGCCCACGTTGCTGCACACACACGCACATAAACTCACACACAGTAGGGGCAGGACAGGAAGAAAGGGGATTTTTCTGTCCACTCAATAAACTGCCACATAGCGCATACCACATAGCGTATCATGTGTCCCACAGGGCGTATCATGTGTTTTACAGGGCGTATCATGTGCCCCACATGGCGTATCATGTGCCCCACAGGGCATATCATGTGCCCACATGGCATATCATCTGCCAAAAAGAGTGTAACATCTCTCAACGGCCTCACAGAAGCATATCCCCTCACGGGCCTGACAGAAGCTGGAGGTCAGTTGGTTACTGAAAACTCGCATTCACCTCATCTTTTGCATATTACTGTACAGTCACACATTAGTTTCAGCTGAACCATTAGGAGACTGCTCCTTGATTGCCTTGTGTTTTTCTTACAAACTATTTCAGCTTCTTAAAAACTTATCCATCCCATGTGGCGTGGAAATCATCTCTCACGGACCTCAAAGAGTCACAGGTTGGGGAGGGTTCCCAGGGTCCCCACAGGGGTTGCAGGGATCTTTTGAAAGTTTATTACCTCCCAGAGAGTATCATCTCACTTTCCCTACAAAACAGGACATATCATCTATCATGGGCCTCACAGGGCGTATCATGTGATATGAGGAGCCTCACAGGATTTGCAGGTTGGTGAGGTAACCCAGGGACCAAGGCAGGTAGCCGTAGAGCCGATTGCCGTCCAGCTGCCTGCCAGGTGGGAATGGAAGAGGGGAGGGAGGTGCGAGGGGCGAGGGGCGAGGGGCGAGGGGCGAGGGGCGTATTATGTGAGGGCCTCATACGAGTTGCAGGCTGGATAGAGAGGGTCCCCAGGGACCAAGGCAGGTAGCCGTAGAGTCGATTGCCGTCCAGCTGCCTGGCAGGGGGGGGGGGGAAGGGGGCGTGAGGTGAGGGGGAGGGCGGTGAAGGGCGAATCATGTGAGGGAATACACAGGAGATGCAGGTTAGAGAGGGCTCCCAGGGACCAAGGCAGGTAGCCGTAGAGTCGATTGCCGTCCAGCTGCCTGCCAGGTGGGAAAGGAGAGGGAGCGAGAGGAGAGGGGGCGAGAGGCGAAGGGGCGAGAGGGCGAGGAGCGAGGAGTGAAGGACGGATCACCAGAGGGCCTCAGAAGAGCTGTATGGAAGGAGAGTGAGGTGAGAGGGAAGTGAGACATATGGAGGGAATTCTCTCTCGTCAGAAAGAAAGAAAGAGAAGAGGGCTTGAGGTGAGTGGTTTAAATTTGGAGCAATTTTCTGAGACGTCTCAAGAGTTTGGAGCTTTAAGATGGGTGAGAAGGGGAACGTGCGATGCAGAGAAGTTGGAGAGAGGAGGCAGGAAGGGCGGGGGAGAGGAGCTGCACGTGATAAAAGTGTAGTTTTGAGACGTCTCAAGATTAAGATGGGTAAGAAGGGCACTGTGTGATGCAAAGAAGTTGGAGAGAGGGACAAAGGAAGGGCGGGGAGAGGAGCTGTAGTGGCAAGGCGTGAACTTGGGGGCAGCATGCAGCATAGCTTGCTTCTAGGAACGAACCACTAGGTGACTTTAGAGTCGACTAAAAAGTCTGCAGTGGCAAGACGTGCCCTTGGTGGCAGCATGCAGCATAGTTTGTTCCTAGGAACGAACAACTAGGTCGGGGTGGTGAGGGACGGAGGGAAGAGTTGCAAGAGCGATGCAGAGGGGATGGGAGAGGAGAGAGTAGCAGGTGGTTGAAGGCAGAGGAGCAAGGGCCGCGTGTGAATGGTTGAAGGCAGAGGAGCAAGGGCCGCGTGTGAATGGTTGAAGGCAGAGGAGCAAGGGCCGCGTGTGAATGGTTGAAGGCAGAGGAGCAAGGGCCGCGTGTGAATGGTTGAAGGCAGAGGAGCAAGGGCCGCGTGTGAATGGTTGAAGGCAGAGGAGCAAGGGCCGCGTGTGAATGGTTGAAGGCAGAGGAGCAAGGGCCGCGTGTGAATGGTTGAAGGCAGAGGAGCAAGGGCCGCGTGTGAATGGTTGAAGGCAGAGGAGCAAGGGCCGCGTGTGAATGGTTGAAGGCAGAGGAGCAAGGGCCGCGTGTGAATGGTTGAAGGCAGAGGAGCAAGGGCCACGTGTGCGTGAGGCAGGAAGGAGGCGAGGGAGGGCGTGTGGGAAGAAAACGGATCGAAGGCAAAACGGAAGTGAGGAGCCACGGAGGGTATACGGAGGGAGAGGGGCGTAGAGTGAGGGTATGAAGCAAGAGAGAGTGTATAGGGAGGGTGTGAGCATACAGGGAAGTGAGCGGGCGTACAGGAAGGTGACTGGGCGTACAGAGAGGTGAGAAGGCGTACAGAGCGGTGAGGGTGGTGAGAGTGCCAATGTCATCAGAGAGGTTCCCCTTGATGCCGGCTTGTGACAACTTCCTGGCAGCACACACGTGAGGAGAGGAGGAGAACCAACACATTGAAACTTTAATTTGAAACACAGGTGACTTGACTTGTGAGTCGACTCGATGCCGGCTTGTAACCACTTCCTCGCTCGCAGCACGCACGTGAGGTGAGGACCAACACACTGGAAACTCATTTTTTCCGGGGGGGGGGGGGGGGGGGGGGGGGGGAATGGATTAGAAGGAACACGAGCAAGGCGTGTGTTTTGATGAGGGGGAGGGGACAGAGTGGGAAAAGAGAGGACAGAGTGGGGACACTGCAGTCGGAAGCAATGCCGAGACGGACAGGTCGTGTGGGATGGGTGCATGGCATGGCATGGCATGGCATGGGATGGCATGGCATGGGATGGCATGGTGTGCATGGGCATGGCATGGTGTGCATGGGCATGGCATGGTGTGCATGGGCATGGCATGTGGCATGTGACAGCACGCACTTACAGCGCCACCAGTGAGCCATCCTCGGAGCATGCTACAGCCGGGTCCCCCAAGCTGCACACATTATTTGCTTGCTTGCCCTTTACACTGTGAAGTAGCATGGCATGGCATGGCACGTGGCATGTGGCATGTGACAGTATGCACTTACAGTGCCACCAGTGAGCCATCGGAGCATGCTACAGCCGGGTCCTCCAGGCTGCACACGTTAATTGCTTGCTTGCCCTTTACACTGTGAAGTAGCATGGCATGGCATGGCACGTGGCATGTGGCATGTGGCAGTATGCACTTACAGTGCCACCAGTGAGCCATCGGAGCATGCTACAGCCGGGTCCTCCAGGCTGCACACGTCACTCGCTCGCCTCCACGCCCTGAATCGCCAAGCGGGCTGCCACCCTTGCACAATGCGTGCCAGCACTGGCGGGGCGATTGGGGGTGTGACCATGGGAGGGAGACGGGAGCATGGGGTGGCGAGGCAGAGGGCTCAGATAAGAATCCCCAAAAGTTCCCAGGATGCCGTGCACACATTGATGGCTCGTCTCCAACCTTTGAATCGCCAAGCCGGCTGCCACCCTTGCACAAATGCGTGCCAGCACTGTCCCAAGAGTTCTCAAGAGGGCCCAGGCTGCACAAATTGATTGCTCGCCTCCACGCTCTCAAGCGACCAGTCGGCTGTCACCCACTGCCACCCATCCAATGCCACCCACTGCCACCCATCCAATGCCACCCACTGCCACCCACTGCTGCGCACCCCACTCTACCAAATAGCACAGAGGCACCCATCTGCGCTTGCGTCTCATTTCCACGCATCTGCGCCTGCCCCATCCCTCCCAAACCACCTCTTCCCTCCTCCTCTTCCTCCACTCACTTCCCCTCGCCACCCCTCAACCTCTCATCCCCCTTCGCCTCCCCTCAACCTCTCATCCCCCTTCCACCTCGTATCCCTTCCATCTTCTTCCCCCCTGCGCTCCACCCACCCACCCTGCTTCGTCCTGCTCCCTCTTACACTTTTCCCCCGTTACTTCGCTTGTAACCCCTTTATCCCTATTCCCCCACCCATCCCCTCTGTTCTCCCTCACACCCTCACCTCTCTCTCTCCCCACTGCCCACCCCCACCCCCCACCCATTCACCTGGACTGCCACTGAATCACTCATTGAGGTGCCTACCTCCGCCAGTATGGGAACATACCTCACATACCTCATTACCGCAAACGCTTCTCCTTCCACTCTTCCACGCGCTTCTCCCCGCATCCTAGCGCACGCTTCTCCCCCCATCCCCGCACGCGCTTCTCCCCCCATCCCCGCACGCGCTTCTCCCCCCATCCCCGCACACGCTTCTCCCCCCATCCCCGCACACGCTTCTCCCCCCATCCCCGCACGCGCTTCTCCCCCCATCCCCGCACGCGCTTCTCCCCCCATCCCCGCACGCGCTTCTCCCCCCATCCCCGCACACGCTTCTCCCCCCATCCCCGCACGCGCTTCTCCCCCCATCCCCGCACGCGCTTCTTCGCTCATCCCCCTCTGACTCGCGGCGGCTGCCAGCCCAGGGGCTGCAGCAGCAGCGCTTCCCCTGCTATCCCCAACACCCCTTTCCCCGCATTTCCAACCCCCCCCTCCCTCCGCTCCTCCTTCCCCCCTTCCCTTATCCCCTGCACCTTGCGTGGCGTTGACAGGTGGCTGTTCTCAGCCCCAGCAGGGAAGACACTGCACAACCGCTTTTCCCCCCCACAACCGCTCCCCGTCTCCCCTTTTTCTCCCCACACCCGCTCCCCGTCTCCCCTTTTTCTCCCCACACCCGCTCCCCGACTACCTTCACTCCCCTCTTTCCTTATTCCCCTGCACCTTGCGTGGCGTTGACAGGTGGCTGCTCCCCGCCCCAGCAGGGAGGACACCACTGCACCGAGCTCTTTCCCCTTTTAACCCCCGAACCCGCTTCTCGCCACACGCGCTCCCCGTCTTACTACCTCCCGGCACCCACTCCTCCGCACCTTGCGTGGCGTTGACAGGTGGCGACTCCCAGCCTCGGCAGGAAGGGCACTGCACCGACCTCTTCCCCTTCTACCCCCCACAACCGCTACTCCTCTCCTCTCCCCCCCCCCCCCACACTTTTTCTCCCCACACCCGCTCCTCCGCCCCTTGCGTGTCGTTGATTGGTGGTGGCTCCCAGCCCCGGCAGGGAGGGCATCGCAGCAAACTTTCTCCCCGTCCCGTACTCGCTCCCCATCTCCCCCCTCCCTCCACGCCCCTCCCCCCTTCCTTATCCCCCCGCACCTTGCGTGGCGTTGACACGCGCCGGCTCCTGGCACCGACAGGGAGGGCATTGAAGCAGCAGCAGCAAGAGCAGCAGCAGCAGCAGCAGAAGCGGTGGCTGCAGCGGCGCGAGGGGGGCTGCGGTGGCGACTGCGCGAATGCGCCGACTCCGCTGCGCCGCGCGCTCCATTCCTACCGCGAGGGCCCGGGGAGCGAGGTGGTTCGGAGAGTGTCAGAAACGCGGGCTGGTCGGAAACAGTGATTTTCACGACACCGTCGAGGCAGTGCTAGGAGTAGATATTATCGGGGAAGAGGTTCTAATATCGAAATTGCCGCCGCTACTTCCGCCGTAAAAAAGAGAGACTGTCGTGGCGCCGAGAAGCAGAACACGTAGGACTGGTTCATCTTAGTCGCCCTTGTAACGAATATACGCGATATAGGTGTCGCGGAAATGCAATGACACGCGAAACAAGTCTACACGATCGAGCCTGGCCCCGGCGCCACGTCAGCATCTAGTGCACACATTTCGCTGATCCCCGCCTGAAGCGAAGCGTCGCTTTGATGCAGGAACGACGGTGACAGAACACAGCAGCAAGTGACGCGCACCGGCAGGGAATGGGGAATGGAGGAAGCTAACTCATTAGGCTCTCATTCCAGCCCATGCAATAGGGTGCAATGTTTTAGTTCGGTGCTACACGGTCCGTCTCGCAATCATGTACCGTACAGTAGCTGGTGCCAAGGCTCGACTCTCCCTAGTGAGGAGGCGGGAAAGTGGTTTGGGGGCCTTGGTGGGAAAACAGAGGTTCGGGGTGCTAGGTGAGCGGCACGCCCTGGTTCGGTGGGAGCCTACGTGGCTTTTCCCTCCATCTGGCGGTGTCAGAACCAGGGCATTGTTGCGGTGCGACCGAACAACTATGTACTGTCTGTGTCGCACTTCCCCGGGAACAACGCGGGGTTGCAATGTCGCAACAAATCGTCAACAACTCGGCTGATGGTCAATTGGTTGACGAGCGGCTGCTGAAATTGTATATTTCCGTGAGGTTGAAATCGCAGGTTGTCGTGAAACCGTCTGTTACCAAGTGAGTTGTTCGTGACAGCCAGAGAAAAGGTCCCAGCGAACGGACAGTCAGGACGCGGCACCTCTAGAAATTTTGCACGATCGATCCCAGGATCGCTGATTCCACCGCACTGAAATACTGCCAAAAACATTTACATCTTCCAACACCATTTTGAACTCCTAAAAAATTCGAACCTGAGCAGGATCGATCGCAGGATCGGTGCCAGAGGTGCCGCGTCCTCAGTATCTCCCGAGCCATCAACCTGTGCTTCGCTCTGGGCTCCGAACCACACCTGCGACATTTCGCTGGGTAGCTCCTGCGATGCAAATTGGGCGCTGCTCAATTTCACCTGCACACACATCAAACCAGCAGCTGACGAACTTCCAAAATAAGGGCGGCGTCAGGTGTATACGCATCTCACGCGTTTACAGTTCTTATATCGTGGTTTAAGACGGTTGAACACGGTGAAAAACGGTTTTCGACGTTTAACGCTCTGAACCGTGCTGAAACGAATTTAACCGCAGTGGGCGTACAGAAAGTTGTACGACCTGACGTCGCGCAACCGTTTCAAGATACTAATTTCCAACGCTCCTATCAACCTTTTTGTTCTCACCCAGTTCCCAACACAGCAGTTTTCAAGCTTCCCATCGTCCGCGACGACCGCTCGTGAAAATTGCAAGTGCCGGGACCAACGCCCGTGACAAACGCCCGTGACAAACGCCGTGCTCGTGCTGTGAGTAGAAATTGTATGTCTCCTCGCTTCAGCGCGCGCCTTGCAACCTACGCGCTGGCGCCATGCGCTTTGCGCCGCGCGCCCAGCGGGGTCAGGCTTGCGTTTCCGGGAGCGATGACGCAGCGCGCGGTGCGCATAACTGTTAGTGCTACTACTGTCTTGGGCCTTTTTTTCCGGTAATATTCAACTCGCGATTGGTTTCTGGCGACTGGCTGGCGCCTTTCGCGCTGCGCTGTCTCCCGCGGCGCTACTATCCTCTCAGTGAGGGCGCAGACGCCTTCCGCGCTTACGGCGCGCAAGGTGCCTGCCACCTAATTTTCCCTTGCCTGCTGTCGTCTCTCCCTTCCCCCTACATTTATTCGTCGCTCTATAAAATCCATCCCCTTTTTCTCCATCTCTCTCCGTCCCCTTGACCGTAGGTTGAGACACAAGTCATTTCTATATCTAATATCGCCTCACTGAGGTAGGTTACTGAGAGTGTGAGTGTGAGCACGGAGAGTGGGACGAGGGAGGCGGGGTAAGCGCGAGAGAGAGGACAGGAAGAGCGCATGTGACTCACTCGGAGTGAAAGAAAGTGTTTGTGTGACGGTCATGTGAGCGTGTGTTTGCGAATGCGTGCATGTGAGCGTGTGTTTGCGAGTGCGTGCATGTGAGCGTGTGTTTGCGAGAGCGTTCATGTGAGAGTGTGTCACATCCCGCATCATCACCCCAGAATCATGGTCGAATTTTCTTTCCACCTTCCTATTTCCTTTTTTTTTGCTAGAAAGCGGTACTTGCGTTTCTTCCTGCGCGGCAAACATCCCCTGCCCTCCTGCTGTCTCCTTCTACCATCCTGCAGCACCTAAGAGATTTGGCACGGTGCAGAGCGATAACTTCTTCGGTCCTTCTCTGTGGTCCAGTTTTCCTTTTACCCCGATAATCGCGGCGGCGCAGGAGTGATAACTGCTACTCGGAGTAGCATGGCGCGATCGCTCTTCGTCCTCCTTCTGGGATTCAGCACCTTGCTGCTACTGACACGTAAGCTCCTCTCCTCCCCCCCCCCCCCTCCTCCTCCTCCTCCTCCTCCTCTTCACCCAAAGCGGGTGCTTGTCTCGCAGTTGCATTCTCTCTCCTTGCTTTCTAGTTCCCCACTTACTACTCATCCTTCCCTTGTTCAGTTTTGTTGCATTACCACTCCCCTTGTTCCCTTATTCCCCTCGCTTCCCTCTCTTCTCTCATTTTCCTCCGCTCCCTCCATTCCTTCATTTCCCTCACTCCTCGCTCTCCACTCCCTTCTCTCCCTTTCCGCCCCTTCTCCCATGTCCTGTCCTGCCTCGATCATTGCCTGCCTCTCCATTGCACTCCCTGGATCCACAGCTGCGTGGCTGCTGCAAGCAGAGGTAGGTCTCCCTAAATCGCATTAATTGCTGCGTTTTACGGCAAGGCCACTGAGAGGCCTGAAGCCGCCACGGGCGAGTTTTTGTGAGTCAAATCATCACCTATGACCTCGGATGCCTTTGCTCATAGGTTTCGCTGCTGCTAGGGTGCTGAGAAGCCGGGAGTCGTTGACAAGCCTAGTACCTGTTCGTTTATCTGAACATATAAGACCTTGCCATTCATTTGGTAGATGTGAGGAGTATGTGAGAGGCCAAACATCGATTGTTATGATGTATAGTAATATCATTGCCACCATGATAATATTGGTGTTGATGTTGCTGTTACCACGAGTAGGAAAAATACCACTTGTGAGACCCCTCGAGAGCCATTACCCTATCCTTCTGAACCCTGCTTTCCCTATCTATCTTCTGTCCCTTTTTCATCCCTCTTCCCATCTCTATTCTGCCAACCCACCAGGCCGCCACGCAGATCATTCCGTGGGATCTGAACTGGACGAAACGCGTGCACCTCCCTCAGATTTCTATCGGCGACGATCTAGGTGCGTCGTCTCACCACGCTTGTTCTCTCTCCTGTCTGCCGCACAGAGAAGCCTGCCTCTCTGCTCCGAGGTTACAGTCAAAGGCATGGGGAGTTCTGAAGCACACAGGCACTAAGTATTTTATGCCTTTCTCACAAGCCACTTTTCGTCTCATGGACCCTTTTTTGTGAGGGGTCTGGCATCTGGGCTTGTTTTGAGTTGACTGAAAACACACCTTTTTTGTCGGGGGTCTGCCTTCTGGGCTGTTCGGGTGTGCTCACCTTTGCCTTGTATCGCCTGCTGTGTCTGGATGACTTTTGCGTCAACTCAGAAAGTCACCTTGCTTCTGGGCTCTCCGAATGTGTTTATCTTTCCCTTGTATCACTCCGTTGTTTCTGGGTGACTTTTGCGTCAACTCAGAAAGTCACCTTGCTTCTGGGCTCTCCGAATGTGTTTATCTTTCCCTTGTATCACTCCGTTGTTTCTGGGTGACTTTTGCGTCAACTCAGAAAGTCACCTTGCTTCTGGGCTCTCCGAATGTGTTTATCTTTCCCTTGTATCACTCCGTTGTTTCTGGGTGACTTTTGCGTCAACTCAGAAAGTCACCTTGCTTCTGGGCTCTCCGAATGTGTTTATCTTTCCCTTGTATCACTCCGTTGTTTCTGGGTGACTTTTGCGTCAACTCAGAAAGTCACCTTGCTTCTGGGCTCTCCGAATGTGTTTATCTTTCCCTTGTATCACTCCGTTGTTTCTGGGTGACTTTTGCGTCAACTCAGAAAGTCACCTTGCTTCTGGGCTCTCCGAATGTGTTTATCTTTCCCTTGTATCACTCCGTTGTTTCTGGGTGACTTTTGCGTCAACTCAGAAAGTCACCTTGCTTCTGGGCTCTCCGAATGTGTTTATCTTTCCCTTGTATCACTCCGTTGTTTCTGGGTGACTTTTGCGTCAACTCAGAAAGTCACCTTGCTTCTGGGCTCTCCGAATGTGTTTATCTTTCCCTTGTATCACTCCGTTGTTTCTGGGTGACTTTTGCGTCAACTCAGAAAGTCACCTTGCTTCTGGGCTCTCCGAATGTGTTTATCTTTCCCTTGTATCACTCCGTTGTTTCTGGGTGACTTTTGCGTCAACTCAGAAAGTCACCTTGCTTCTGGGCTCTCCGAATGTGTTTATCTTTCCCTTGTATCACTCCGTTGTTTCTGGGTGACTTTTGCGTCAACTCAGAAAGTCACCTTGCTTCTGGGCTCTCCGAATGTGTTTATCTTTCCCTTGTATCACTCCGTTGTTTCTGGGTGACTTTTGCGTCAACTCAGAAAGTCACCTTGCTTCTGGGCTCTCCGAATGTGTTTATCTTTCCCTTGTATCACTCCGTTGTTTCTGGGTGACTTTTGCGTCAACTCAGAAAGTCACCTTGCTTCTGGGCTCTCCGAATGTGTTTATCTTTCCCTTGTATCACTCCGTTGTTTCTGGGTGACTTTTGCGTCAACTCAGAAAGTCACCTTGCTTCTGGGCTCTCCGAATGTGTTTATCTTTCCCTTGTATCACTCCGTTGTTTCTGGGTGACTTTTGCGTCAACTCAGAAAGTCACCTTGCTTCTGGGCTCTCCGAATGTGTTTATCTTTCCCTTGTATCACTCCGTTGTTTCTGGGTGACTTTTGCGTCAACTCAGAAAGTCACCTTGCTTCTGGGCTCTCCGAATGTGTTTATCTTTCCCTTGTATCACTCCGTTGTTTCTGGGTGACTTTTGCGTCAACTCAGAAAGTCACCTTGCTTCTGGGCTCTCCGAATGTGTTTATCTTTCCCTTGTATCACTCCGTTGTTTCTGGGTGACTTTTGCGTCAACTCAGAAAGTCACCTTGCTTCTGGGCTCTCCGAATGTGTTTATCTTTCCCTTGTATCACTCCGTTGTTTCTGGGTGACTTTTGCGTCAACTCAGAAAGTCACCTTGCTTCTGGGCTCTCCGAATGTGTTTATCTTTCCCTTGTATCACTCCGTTGTTTCTGGGTGACTTTTGCGTCAACTCAGAAAGTCACCTTGCTTCTGGGCTCTCCGAATGTGTTTATCTTTCCCTTGTATCACTCCGTTGTTTCTGGGTGACTTTTGCGTCAACTCAGAAAGTCACCTTGCTTCTGGGCTCTCCGAATGTGTTTATCTTTCCCTTGTATCACTCCGTTGTTTCTGGGTGACTTTTGCGTCAACTCAGAAAGTCACCTTGCTTCTGGGCTCTCCGAATGTGTTTATCTTTCCCTTGTATCACTCCGTTGTTTCTGGGTGACTTTTGCGTCAACTCAGAAAGTCACCTTGCTTCTGGGCTCTCCGAATGTGTTTATCTTTCCCTTGTATCACTCCGTTGTTTCTGGGTGACTTTTGCGTCAACTCAGAAAGTCACCTTGCTTCTGGGCTCTCCGAATGTGTTTATCTTTCCCTTGTATCACTCCGTTGTTTCTGGGTGACTTTTGCGTCAACTCAGAAAGTCACCTTGCTTCTGGGCTCTCCGAATGTGTTTATCTTTCCCTTGTATCACTCCGTTGTTTCTGGGTGACTTTTGCGTCAACTCAGAAAGTCACCTTGCTTCTGGGCTCTCCGAATGTGTTTATCTTTCCCTTGTATCACTCCGTTGTTTCTGGGTGACTTTTGCGTCAACTCAGAAAGTCACCTTGCTTCTGGGCTCTCCGAATGTGTTTATCTTTCCCTTGTATCACTCCGTTGTTTCTGGGTGACTTTTGCGTCAACTCAGAAAGTCACCTTGCTTCTGGGCTCTCCGAATGTGTTTATCTTTCCCTTGTATCACTCCGTTGTTTCTGGGTGACTTTTGCGTCAACTCAGAAAGTCACCTTGCTTCTGGGCTCTCCGAATGTGTTTATCTTTCCCTTGTATCACTCCGTTGTTTCTGGGTGACTTTTGCGTCAACTCAGAAAGTCACCTTGCTTCTGGGCTCTCCGAATGTGTTTATCTTTCCCTTGTATCACTCCGTTGTTTCTGGGTGACTTTTGCGTCAACTCAGAAAGTCACCTTGCTTCTGGGCTCTCCGAATGTGTTTATCTTTCCCTTGTATCACTCCGTTGTTTCTGGGTGACTTTTGCGTCAACTCAGAAAGTCACCTTGCTTCTGGGCTCTCCGAATGTGTTTATCTTTCCCTTGTATCACTCCGTTGTTTCTGGGTGACTTTTGCGTCAACTCAGAAAGTCACCTTGCTTCTGGGCTCTCCGAATGTGTTTATCTTTCCCTTGTATCACTCCGTTGTTTCTGGGTGACTTTTGCGTCAACTCAGAAAGTCACCTTGCTTCTGGGCTCTCCGAATGTGTTTATCTTTCCCTTGTATCACTCCGTTGTTTCTGGGTGACTTTTGCGTCAACTCAGAAAGTCACCTTGCTTCTGGGCTCTCCGAATGTGTTTATCTTTCCCTTGTATCACTCCGTTGTTTCTGGGTGACTTTTGCGTCAACTCAGAAAGTCACCTTGCTTCTGGGCTCTCCGAATGTGTTTATCTTTCCCTTGTATCACTCCGTTGTTTCTGGGTGACTTTTGCGTCAACTCAGAAAGTCACCTTGCTTCTGGGCTCTCCGAATGTGTTTATCTTTCCCTTGTATCACTCCGTTGTTTCTGGGTGACTTTTGCGTCAACTCAGAAAGTCACCTTGCTTCTGGGCTCTCCGAATGTGTTTATCTTTCCCTTGTATCACTCCGTTGTTTCTGGGTGACTTTTGCGTCAACTCAGAAAGTCACCTTGCTTCTGGGCTCTCCGAATGTGTTTATCTTTCCCTTGTATCACTCCGTTGTTTCTGGGTGACTTTTGCGTCAACTCAGAAAGTCACCTTGCTTCTGGGCTCTCCGAATGTGTTTATCTTTCCCTTGTATCACTCCGTTGTTTCTGGGTGACTTTTGCGTCAACTCAGAAAGTCACCTTGCTTCTGGGCTCTCCGAATGTGTTTATCTTTCCCTTGTATCACTCCGTTGTTTCTGGGTGACTTTTGCGTCAACTCAGAAAGTCACCTTGCTTCTGGGCTCTCCGAATGTGTTTATCTTTCCCTTGTATCACTCCGTTGTTTCTGGGTGACTTTTGCGTCAACTCAGAAAGTCACCTTGCTTCTGGGCTCTCCGAATGTGTTTATCTTTCCCTTGTATCACTCCGTTGTTTCTGGGTGACTTTTGCGTCAACTCAGAAAGTCACCTTGCTTCTGGGCTCTCCGAATGTGTTTATCTTTCCCTTGTATCACTCCGTTGTTTCTGGGTGACTTTTGCGTCAACTCAGAAAGTCACCTTGCTTCTGGGCTCTCCGAATGTGTTTATCTTTCCCTTGTATCACTCCGTTGTTTCTGGGTGACTTTTGCGTCAACTCAGAAAGTCACCTTGCTTCTGGGCTCTCCGAATGTGTTTATCTTTCCCTTGTATCACTCCGTTGTTTCTGGGTGACTTTTGCGTCAACTCAGAAAGTCACCTTGCTTCTGGGCTCTCCGAATGTGTTTATCTTTCCCTTGTATCACTCCGTTGTTTCTGGGTGACTTTTGCGTCAACTCAGAAAGTCACCTTGCTTCTGGGCTCTCCGAATGTGTTTATCTTTCCCTTGTATCACTCCGTTGTTTCTGGGTGACTTTTGCGTCAACTCAGAAAGTCACCTTGCTTCTGGGCTCTCCGAATGTGTTTATCTTTCCCTTGTATCACTCCGTTGTTTCTGGGTGACTTTTGCGTCAACTCAGAAAGTCACCTTGCTTCTGGGCTCTCCGAATGTGTTTATCTTTCCCTTGTATCACTCCGTTGTTTCTGGGTGACTTTTGCGTCAACTCAGAAAGTCACCTTGCTTCTGGGCTCTCCGAATGTGTTTATCTTTCCCTTGTATCACTCCGTTGTTTCTGGGTGACTTTTGCGTCAACTCAGAAAGTCACCTTGCTTCTGGGCTCTCCGAATGTGTTTATCTTTCCCTTGTATCACTCCGTTGTTTCTGGGTGACTTTTGCGTCAACTCAGAAAGTCACCTTGCTTCTGGGCTCTCCGAATGTGTTTATCTTTCCCTTGTATCACTCCGTTGTTTCTGGGTGACTTTTGCGTCAACTCAGAAAGTCACCTTGCTTCTGGGCTCTCCGAATGTGTTTATCTTTCCCTTGTATCACTCCGTTGTTTCTGGGTGACTTTTGCGTCAACTCAGAAAGTCACCTTGCTTCTGGGCTCTCCGAATGTGTTTATCTTTCCCTTGTATCACTCCGTTGTTTCTGGGTGACTTTTGCGTCAACTCAGAAAGTCACCTTGCTTCTGGGCTCTCCGAATGTGTTTATCTTTCCCTTGTATCACTCCGTTGTTTCTGGGTGACTTTTGCGTCAACTCAGAAAGTCACCTTGCTTCTGGGCTCTCCGAATGTGTTTATCTTTCCCTTGTATCACTCCGTTGTTTCTGGGTGACTTTTGCGTCAACTCAGAAAGTCACCTTGCTTCTGGGCTCTCCGAATGTGTTTATCTTTCCCTTGTATCACTCCGTTGTTTCTGGGTGACTTTTGCGTCAACTCAGAAAGTCACCTTGCTTCTGGGCTCTCCGAATGTGTTTATCTTTCCCTTGTATCACTCCGTTGTTTCTGGGTGACTTTTGCGTCAACTCAGAAAGTCACCTTGCTTCTGGGCTCTCCGAATGTGTTTATCTTTCCCTTGTATCACTCCGTTGTTTCTGGGTGACTTTTGCGTCAACTCAGAAAGTCACCTTGCTTCTGGGCTCTCCGAATGTGTTTATCTTTCCCTTGTATCACTCCGTTGTTTCTGGGTGACTTTTGCGTCAACTCAGAAAGTCACCTTGCTTCTGGGCTCTCCGAATGTGTTTATCTTTCCCTTGTATCACTCCGTTGTTTCTGGGTGACTTTTGCGTCAACTCAGAAAGTCACCTTGCTTCTGGGCTCTCCGAATGTGTTTATCTTTCCCTTGTATCACTCCGTTGTTTCTGGGTGACTTTTGCGTCAACTCAGAAAGTCACCTTGCTTCTGGGCTCTCCGAATGTGTTTATCTTTCCCTTGTATCACTCCGTTGTTTCTGGGTGACTTTTGCGTCAACTCAGAAAGTCACCTTGCTTCTGGGCTCTCCGAATGTGTTTATCTTTCCCTTGTATCACTCCGTTGTTTCTGGGTGACTTTTGCGTCAACTCAGAAAGTCACCTTGCTTCTGGGCTCTCCGAATGTGTTTATCTTTCCCTTGTATCACTCCGTTGTTTCTGGGTGACTTTTGCGTCAACTCAGAAAGTCACCTTGCTTCTGGGCTCTCCGAATGTGTTTATCTTTCCCTTGTATCACTCCGTTGTTTCTGGGTGACTTTTGCGTCAACTCAGAAAGTCACCTTGCTTCTGGGCTCTCCGAATGTGTTTATCTTTCCCTTGTATCACTCCGTTGTTTCTGGGTGACTTTTGCGTCAACTCAGAAAGTCACCTTGCTTCTGGGCTCTCCGAATGTGTTTATCTTTCCCTTGTATCACTCCGTTGTTTCTGGGTGACTTTTGCGTCAACTCAGAAAGTCACCTTGCTTCTGGGCTCTCCGAATGTGTTTATCTTTCCCTTGTATCACTCCGTTGTTTCTGGGTGACTTTTGCGTCAACTCAGAAAGTCACCTTGCTTCTGGGCTCTCCGAATGTGTTTATCTTTCCCTTGTATCACTCCGTTGTTTCTGGGTGACTTTTGCGTCAACTCAGAAAGTCACCTTGCTTCTGGGCTCTCCGAATGTGTTTATCTTTCCCTTGTATCACTCCGTTGTTTCTGGGTGACTTTTGCGTCAACTCAGAAAGTCACCTTGCTTCTGGGCTCTCCGAATGTGTTTATCTTTCCCTTGTATCACTCCGTTGTTTCTGGGTGACTTTTGCGTCAACTCAGAAAGTCACCTTGCTTCTGGGCTCTCCGAATGTGTTTATCTTTCCCTTGTATCACTCCGTTGTTTCTGGGTGACTTTTGCGTCAACTCAGAAAGTCACCTTGCTTCTGGGCTCTCCGAATGTGTTTATCTTTCCCTTGTATCACTCCGTTGTTTCTGGGTGACTTTTGCGTCAACTCAGAAAGTCACCTTGCTTCTGGGCTCTCCGAATGTGTTTATCTTTCCCTTGTATCACTCCGTTGTTTCTGGGTGACTTTTGCGTCAACTCAGAAAGTCACCTTGCTTCTGGGCTCTCCGAATGTGTTTATCTTTCCCTTGTATCACTCCGTTGTTTCTGGGTGACTTTTGCGTCAACTCAGAAAGTCACCTTGCTTCTGGGCTCTCCGAATGTGTTTATCTTTCCCTTGTATCACTCCGTTGTTTCTGGGTGACTTTTGCGTCAACTCAGAAAGTCACCTTGCTTCTGGGCTCTCCGAATGTGTTTATCTTTCCCTTGTATCACTCCGTTGTTTCTGGGTGACTTTTGCGTCAACTCAGAAAGTCACCTTGCTTCTGGGCTCTCCGAATGTGTTTATCTTTCCCTTGTATCACTCCGTTGTTTCTGGGTGACTTTTGCGTCAACTCAGAAAGTCACCTTGCTTCTGGGCTCTCCGAATGTGTTTATCTTTCCCTTGTATCACTCCGTTGTTTCTGGGTGACTTTTGCGTCAACTCAGAAAGTCACCTTGCTTCTGGGCTCTCCGAATGTGTTTATCTTTCCCTTGTATCACTCCGTTGTTTCTGGGTGACTTTTGCGTCAACTCAGAAAGTCACCTTGCTTCTGGGCTCTCCGAATGTGTTTATCTTTCCCTTGTATCACTCCGTTGTTTCTGGGTGACTTTTGCGTCAACTCAGAAAGTCACCTTGCTTCTGGGCTCTCCGAATGTGTTTATCTTTCCCTTGTATCACTCCGTTGTTTCTGGGTGACTTTTGCGTCAACTCAGAAAGTCACCTTGCTTCTGGGCTCTCCGAATGTGTTTATCTTTCCCTTGTATCACTCCGTTGTTTCTGGGTGACTTTTGCGTCAACTCAGAAAGTCACCTTGCTTCTGGGCTCTCCGAATGTGTTTATCTTTCCCTTGTATCACTCCGTTGTTTCTGGGTGACTTTTGCGTCAACTCAGAAAGTCACCTTGCTTCTGGGCTCTCCGAATGTGTTTATCTTTCCCTTGTATCACTCCGTTGTTTCTGGGTGACTTTTGCGTCAACTCAGAAAGTCACCTTGCTTCTGGGCTCTCCGAATGTGTTTATCTTTCCCTTGTATCACTCCGTTGTTTCTGGGTGACTTTTGCGTCAACTCAGAAAGTCACCTTGCTTCTGGGCTCTCCGAATGTGTTTATCTTTCCCTTGTATCACTCCGTTGTTTCTGGGTGACTTTTGCGTCAACTCAGAAAGTCACCTTGCTTCTGGGCTCTCCGAATGTGTTTATCTTTCCCTTGTATCACTCCGCTCCGCCTGAACATCTTCTCTCAACGTCACCTCATACCACCGCGCCACGTCGCTCCACCACCATACCATGTGTCCCTCCCCAACGTATCCTGCAGTTTTCAAATGGGTGGATTTGGCATGGCATGATCTGTGGATTGGTTGATGAGAAAGCATTCAATGTTGATTTATCTATGCTCACAACTGCCCATACCTTATGCAATCTGTTCACTGTTTATATGCACGCGTCTCGCAGTGTTCAAATGGGTGGACTTGGCGTGGCATGATCTGTGGATTATGGACGATGAGAAAGCATTCAAAGCCTGCGACTTTCAACGGGCAAAGCGTCTTCGACCCCTCGTTGTTGGCGGGCAGTACACGTAAGTCCGGGCGGCACACGTAAGTCCGGGCAGTGCACGTAAGTTTGAGCAATATAAGAAGGTCTGTCATTACAAGCGAATCTATCCCTTTTTAGTAAATTTGGTAGTTAAAGGTGCCGGCTGCAATTGTCTCGGTCAATTCCCAAGCCCTTCTTTTCCTACTGGTACTTGAATGCTTGTCGATCGACCCTAGGAATTCTGAGTGCGCTTAGTGAGTCCTCACAATCTGTTTGTACTACTCGACCCTAAAGAAATTTTGTTGGAGTCTGGTCAATAACACAGCAGCGCATGTAACATGCCATGTCATACTACGGTAGTAAGTGCTGTGGTCTTCAGATAACATGATGCTTCTACTTTTTTCTTTTTTCAACAGGTGTAGGCATTTGTGTAGTCCCCTTGCGAATTGTGTTACTTAACTATATGAAAGTGTACAAGCGAAGCCTGCTAAGACAAAACGACCCCCTTGCTTCCAACACACACCCGCCCACTCTTCCCTCCCCCCCATTTCCTTCCCTTGGCCCCGTTCCCCTCCCCCCCTTTCCCCCCCTCCCCCCCCCCCCCCCCCCACCCCATTGGGGGTTGCTTCCAGATATACGGTTCGTGATAGCGGAAGCTATTACTTCGCCTCAAGTGGCCTTCTGCAATGTAATTATTACAAAGTAAAGATTTCGTTCAAGTTGCTGGCCCCTCCCTAATTAAGTGTACGACTGTGTACTCTTTTGTATACAGACAGCTACATATTAGAGTACTGTATTGACCGGCTTTGTAAATCTCATCAATCTGAAATTTGCGGATCCTGTCATATAAATGGCATTCCAGATTTTCATACGCTTATATACCCTTACGGTATTTTCAAATTTCAAATCTTCATTCCCTTGTGACACCCACACTGTCCATGCACCTTGGAAATATCTTGCACTGCTGAAAACATTACCGGTAGTACGTTTGGGCATTTGAGATGCAAATCTTCAACAGTAAAACAGTGCCATGCTTGCTTGCATAAAAGACACAAGAAACAGGTGGTGGTATAAACCATCCGGTACTGTAGCTGCGCCACACCTTGCAACTGTTGCTCCTCTGCTTCAAAACTGCCAAATAGGCTAGGCAGAACGGATAATGGGGAGGAACATGGGGGGGGTGGTGTGAGGTGGAAGGGAACAACTGCAAGGGGATATAAGCAAGTGCACAGGGTGAAGGCATGTACGGTATGGGGAGGCCGTGATAGCAGCACATGCATGGAAGGGAAGGGAAGGGAAGGGAGAAGGGATTATGAAATGAAGGGCAGGGTATGAGAAGGGCGGGACAGGGGGGAAAGGGCAGGAGTGGGGAGAGCAGGTGGGTGGAAGGGGCAGGTGGGCAGGTGGGTGTGAGGGGGAAGGCAGGTGGTATGTTGGGAGGAAGGCGGCTGGCATGTGGGGGGAAGCTGGGGGGTATGCAGGGGGAAGGATAGAGGAAAGAGTGAGGGGTGGCGGGGGTGTAATGTCGGGGGAAGGTGGAGGATATGTCGGGAGAAAGGCAGGTGGTATGAGGAGGCGAGTGGAGGGACAGGGAGAGTGGGGACAGCGAGAAGTCGGACAGGGAGAGAGGGGACAGGGAGAGGGGGGACAGGTGCAACGGTGAGATGTTGGTACGATGCAACGTGGAGCGAGATGGGAGGGCGAGTGTGAATGACGAGCAGGGAAAGCGAGATGGGAGGGCGAGTGTGAAGGACGAGCAGGGAAAGCGAGATGGGAGGGCGAGTGTGAAGGACGAGCAGGGAAAGCGAGATGGGAGGGCGAGTGTGAACGACGAGCAGGGAAAGCGAGATGGGAGGGCGAGTGTGAACGACGAGCAGGGAAAGCGAGATGGGAGGGCGAGTGTGAACGACGAGCAGGGAAAGCGAGATGGGAGGGCGAGTGTGAAGGACGAGCAGGGAAAGCGAGATGGGAGGGCGAGTGTGAACGACGAGCAGGGAAAGCGAGATGGGAGGGCGAGTGTGAAGGACGAGCAGGGAAAGCGAGATGGGAGGGCGAGTGTGAACGACGAGCAGGGAAAGCGAGATGGGAGGGCGAGTGTGAAGGACGAGCAGGGAAAGCGAGATGGGAGGGCGAGTGTGAAGGACGAGCAGGGAAAGCGAGATGGGAGGGCGAGTGTGAAGGACGAGCAGGGAAAGCGAGATGGGAGGGCGAGTGTGAAGGACGAGCAGGGAAAGCGAGATGGGAGGGCGAGTGTGAAGGACGAGCAGGGAAAGCGAGATGGGAGGGCGAGTGTGAACGACGAGCAGGGAAAGCGAGATGGGAGGGCGAGTGTGAAGGACGAGCAGGGAAAGCGAGATGGGAGGGCGAGTGTGAAGGACGAGCAGGGAAAGCGAGATGGGAGGGCGAGTGTGAATGACGAGCAGGGAAAGCGAGATGGGAGGGCGAGTGTGAAGGACGAGCAGGGAAAGCGAGATGGGAGGGCGAGTGTGAACGACGAGCAGGGAAAGCGAGATGGGAGGGCGAGTGTGAACGACGAGCAGGGAAAGCGAGATGGGAGGGCGAGTGTGAACGACGAGCAGGGAAAGCGAGATGGGAGGGCGAGTGAAAAGGACGAGCAGGGAAAGCGAGATGGGAGGGCGAGTGTGAAGGACGAGCAGGGAAAGCGAGATGGGAGGGCGAGTGTGAACGACGAGCAGGGAAAGCGAGATGGGAGGGCGAGTGTGAAGGACGAGCAGGGAAAGCGAGATGGGAGGGCGAGTGTGAAGGACGAGCAGGGAAAGCGAGATGGGAGGGCGAGTGTGAAGGACGAGCAGGGAAAGCGAGATGGGAGGGCGAGTGTGAAGGACGAGCAGGGAAAGCGAGATGGGAGGGCGAGTGTGAAGGACGAGCAGGGAAAGCGAGATGGGAGGGCGAGTGTGAACGACGAGCAGGGAAAGCGAGATGGGAGGGCGAGTGTGAAGGACGAGCAGGGAAAGCGAGATGGGAGGGCGAGTGTGAAGGACGAGCAGGGAAAGCGAGATGGGAGGGCGAGTGTGAAGGACGAGCAGGGAAAGCGAGATGGGAGGGCGAGTGTGAAGGACGAGCAGGGAAAGCGAGATGGGAGGGCGAGTGTGAACGACGAGCAGGGAAAGCGAGATGGGAGGGCGAGTGTGAACGACGAGCAGGGAAAGCGAGATGGGAGGGCGAGTGTGAACGACGAGCAGGGAAAGCGAGATGGGAGGGCGAGTGTGAAGGACGAGCAGGGAAAGCGAGATGGGAGGGCGAGTGTGAACGACGAGCAGGGAAAGCGAGATGGGAGGGCGAGTGTGAAGGACGAGCAGGGAAAGCGAGATGGGAGGGCGAGTGTGAACGACGAGCAGGGAAAGCGAGATGGGAGGGCGAGTGTGAAGGACGAGCAGGGAAAGCGAGATGGGAGGGCGAGTGTGAAGGACGAGCAGGGAAAGCGAGATGGGAGGGCGAGTGTGAAGGACGAGCAGGGAAAGCGAGATGGGAGGGCGAGTGTGAAGGACGAGCAGGGAAAGCGAGATGGGAGGGCGAGTGTGAAGGACGAGCAGGGAAAGCGAGATGGGAGGGCGAGTGTGAACGACGAGCAGGGAAAGCGAGATGGGAGGGCGAGTGTGAAGGACGAGCAGGGAAAGCGAGATGGGAGGGCGAGTGTGAAGGACGAGCAGGGAAAGCGAGATGGGAGGGCGAGTGTGAATGACGAGCAGGGAAAGCGAGATGGGAGGGCGAGTGTGAAGGACGAGCAGGGAAAGCGAGATGGGAGGGCGAGTGTGAACGACGAGCAGGGAAAGCGAGATGGGAGGGCGAGTGTGAACGACGAGCAGGGAAAGCGAGATGGGAGGGCGAGTGTGAACGACGAGCAGGGAAAGCGAGATGGGAGGGCGAGTGAAAAGGACGAGCAGGGAAAGCGAGATGGGAGGGCGAGTGTGAAGGACGAGCAGGGAAAGCGAGATGGGAGGGCGAGTGTGAACGACGAGCAGGGAAAGCGAGATGGGAGGGCGAGTGTGAAGGACGAGCAGGGAAAGCGAGATGGGAGGGCGAGTGTGAAGGACGAGCAGGGAAAGCGAGATGGGAGGGCGAGTGTGAAGGACGAGCAGGGAAAGCGAGATGGGAGGGCGAGTGTGAAGGACGAGCAGGGAAAGCGAGATGGGAGGGCGAGTGTGAAGGACGAGCAGGGAAAGCGAGATGGGAGGGCGAGTGTGAACGACGAGCAGGGAAAGCGAGATGGGAGGGCGAGTGTGAAGGACGAGCAGGGAAAGCGAGATGGGAGGGCGAGTGTGAAGGACGAGCAGGGAAAGCGAGATGGGAGGGCGAGTGTGAAGGACGAGCAGGGAAAGCGAGATGGGAGGGCGAGTGTGAACGACGAGCAGGGAAAGCGAGATGGGAGGGCGAGTGTGAACGACGAGCAGGGAAAGCGAGATGGGAGGGCGAGTGTGAACGACGAGCAGGGAAAGCGAGATGGGAGGGCGAGTGTGAACGACGAGCAGGGAAAGCGAGATGGGAGGGCGAGTGAAAAGGACGAGCAGGGAAAGCGAGATGGGAGGGCGAGTGTGAAGGACGAGCAGGGAAAGCGAGATGGGAGGGCGAGTGTGAACGACGAGCAGGGAAAGCGAGATGGGAGGGCGAGTGTGAAGGACGAGCAGGGAAAGCGAGATGGGAGGGCGAGTGTGAAGGACGAGCAAGGAAAGCGAGATGGGAGGGCGAGTGTGAAGGACGAGCAGGGAAAGCGAGATGGGAGGGCGAGTGTGAAGGACGAGCAGGGAAAGCGAGATGGGAGGGCGAGTGTGAAGGACGAGCAGGGAAAGCGAGATGGGAGGGCGAGTGTGAAGGACGAGCAGGGAAAGCGAGATGGGAGGGCGAGTGTGAAGGACGAGCAGGGAAAGCGAGATGGGAGGGCGAGTGTGAAGGACGAGCAGGGAAAGCGAGATGGGAGGGCGAGTGTGAAGGACGAGCAGGGAAAGCGAGATGGGAGGGCGAGTGTGAAGGACGAGCAGGGAAAGCGAGATGGGAGGGCGAGTGTGAAGGACGAGCAGGGAAAGCGAGATGGGAGGGCGAGTGTGAAGGACGAGCAGGGAAAGCGAGATGGGAGGGCGAGTGTGAAGGACGAGCAGGGAAAGCGAGATGGGAGGGCGAGTGTGAAGGACGAGCAGGGAAAGCGAGATGGGAGGGCGAGTGTGAACGACGAGCAGGGAAAGCGAGATGGGAGGGCGAGTGTGAAGGACGAGCAGGGAAAGCGAGATGGGAGGGCGAGTGTGAACGACGAGCAGGGAAAGCGAGATGGGAGGGCGAGTGTGAAGGACGAGCAGGGAAAGCGAGATGGGAGGGCGAGTGTGAACGACGAGCAGGGAAAGCGAGATGGGAGGGCGAGTGTGAACGACGAGCAGGGAAAGCGAGATGGGAGGGCGAGTGTGAAGGACGAGCAGGGAAAGCGAGATGGGAGGGCGAGTGTGAAGGACGAGCAGGGAAAGCGAGATGGGAGGGCGAGTGTGAAGGACGAGCAGGGAAAGCGAGATGGGAGGGCGAGTGTGAAGGACGAGCAGGGAAAGCGAGATGGGAGGGCGACTGTGAAGGACGAGCAGGGAAAGCGAGATGGGAGGGCGAGTGTGAACGACGAGCAGGGAAAGCGAGATGGGAGGGCGAGTGTGAACGACGAGCAGGGAAAGTGAGATGGGAGGGCGAGTGTGAAGGACGAGCAGGGAAAGCGAGATGGGAGGGCGAGTGTGAAGGACGAGCAGGGAAAGCGAGATGGGAGGGCGAGTGTGAAGGACGAGCAGGGAAAGCGAGATGGGAGGGCGAGTGTGAAGGACGAGCAGGGAAAGCGAGATGGGAGGGCGAGTGTGAAGGACGAGCAGGGAAAGCGAGATGGGAGGGCGAGTGTGAACGACGAGCAGGGAAAGCGAGATGGGAGGGCGAGTGTGAAGGACGAGCAGGGAAAGCGAGATGGGAGGGCGAGTGTGAAGGACGAGCAGGGAAAGCGAGATGGGAGGGCGAGTGTGAAGGACGAGCAGGGAAAGCGAGATGGGAGGGCGAGTGTGAAGGACGAGCAGGGAAAGCGAGATGGGAGGGCGAGTGTGAAGGACGAGCAGGGAAAGCGAGGGCCGCGACGGGGATAGCGATGAGAGGGTGAGAGTTGGGGGCGACGAGCAGAGCAAGCGCCGCGAACGACGAGTAGGGGAAGCGAGGCCGGGGCGACGCGCTGGGAACGGCGCGAGCGACGAGCAGCGTCAGTCACGCGACGGGAAGGAAAGCCGCGAGCGTGACGCGTGCGAGTGGGACGCGTAGCGTGCCCGAAATCTAACTGCCCGAATTCTAACGAGGGGAAGCGTGGGCGACGAGCCTAACTGTGGGCGACGAGTCTAACTGTGGGCGACGAGCCTAACTGTGGGCGACGAGTCTAACTGTGGGCGACGCTAACTGTGGGCGACGAGTCTAACTGTGGGCGACGAGCCTAACTGTGGGCGACGAGCCTAACTGTGGGCGACGAGTCTAACTGTGGGCGACGAGCCTAACTGTGGGCGACGAGTCTACTGTGGGCGACGAGCCTAACTGTGGGCGACGAGCCTAACTGTGGGCGACGAGCCTAACTGTGGGCGACGAGCCTAACTGTGGGCGACGAGCCTACTGAGGGCGACGAGTCTAACTGTGGGCGACGAGCCTAACTGTGGGCGACGAGCCTAACTGTGGGAGGCGCAGAGAACATATTGCAACGCAGCGAGTGAGAGGCGGAAAGGAATAGCGCCCCTGGCAGCGAGGGCGTGCGATATCTGACTAAGCAAGCAAGGACGTTGTGGGCTTCGGGAAGCAGGCAAGGAACGCTTTATAATAGCCCGAAAAGCGTTTCGATAAGGTTCTTAGACAAGCTCGCATTTGAGCTTAGTCGTGCGCACGACTAGGTTACGCAGCAACACGAGGTTTGCTTGATTGGCGGTCTCCGTACCGAGTCTACTAATAGTCCGCATCTACCTCCGTAGTAGACACTACACATATCCTAATAGTCCACATCTAACTCCTTACTAGACACTACACATCTACTAATAGTCCGCTGATGACATCGCGAAGATGTGTTCGGTCCAATGAAGACAGTTTGGGAAGTACTATGACCCGTAATATGCTTGTCGAATCGTACCAAAATGTTTTCAAGATCACTGTACAGTACAGAGTGTGAACAGTGCCGACAATCTCAGATTACCTATCCCACTCGATCGAGAAGGACTGTTGTGCACAAGGTGGTACAGTAACATGGATTTTGGCAAAATCTAGTTCAAGATTTTTTAATGGCTGGGAGTTCGGGCTCCCTTTCACATCGAGCGCGAGCAATATCGCAAGCATTGGTATCGTTCTGGGATGTTCATACGGCGCGGCTCGGGAAAAACCCCGCCCACGCCTTGGGATGCACGGGGCGCGGAGACATCGGGGGACGCGTGAGGCAAAGTCGGCCCTCCAGAAATCCACCAGTTTTGTACCTTGCGCGGCCCTGCGTGGCTCAGTGAAACCCACCAGGTTTCCACCGAGAGCTCCGCGACCCCCCAAAAACCGAAAGAACCCACCTCGTTCTTACGCGCCAATGCATGCGCGACACGGGAAAAACCCAACGCGATTGGTCGGTAACATTGGCAGGCGGGGAATTCCTCTCATGCAACTGCGCGATCGCGGAAACAAGGAGCGCTACCACTGGTTGCGAAGTCTCGCATCATATCGCGAACTCGGTTCGCCCATGGAAAGGCTTGGAAAGCGCGATGCGGAACCCGGTTCGGAAACACCTGGCGCGATCTGGTAGGCTCCATGCAGGCTGACACGTGCATCAAATTGTACGAGCCACACAGCTGTCACTGTGTGGTCGAGACGCGATCGGGGTAACGTGTCGTGCACGTCCACGCAATGACCGGTCATTACTCCCATCAGGCCCACATTTTCGCTTTCCGCACGCCAGTTGCACAACAAGCACCTCCCTCTAATGCCACACTGGATTCACCAGACTACGGCCGCGTTAACAACGTGGGCCGCGTTCGAGTGTCAGTGAGCACAACGGTCGCGTTGTACAGGTGTAATCTTCACACCCGGTTGTCCCTGTAGAGATCGCGCATGATGTTGACGCACGCAGTAAATAGGAGTAGGGGCAATTTCGCCCGCTGCATGCATACCGTGAATCGCGTCGCGGCGCCAATACTTGACGCCTCCTTCAATGCTTCGGGCAACACTACCGCGGCCCAAATCCATCCTGCCGAACCACCCAGCGCACCCGTACATAACATGCACGCGCACATCCCCACATGGAGCACCCCATACGTGCAGCATGCGGTTTTTGGGACGCGTTTGCCCGCGTTCCATCCACAGCAACTGGTCAACGGGCTCCACCTAGCACCGCGGACACAGATACCGTTTGCATCGTCGACGGTCGCGTTTCATGCCCAGCAGGATGATTTGAACTCGCGTGGAATATCCACGCCGCATCCCGGGCAACAGATTGATGAACACACCGCGTCCGCGTCCATTCCCTCAAGCCAGCTCTTTGGGATGCCCGTGCGTGGCTTCGTAGGGCCGCAGTATGGGAATGTGGGATTCAGATACGGGTACATAGGCGTTCAACCAGACCCCATGCTGCACGCGCCCGGGGCTGTCACGACGCCTCCAGTCGCGCCGTCAACACCATTCCCCAGCACGAATCATCCGGAAATCCAGGCAACAGTGCAAGCCCCGCGGGACCGGACAGAACCATTAGTGATGGGCGTGGAAACCCATGCGCGTGCAGAAGGCCCAGTCTGTCGAAATCAACAGACAGGAATGATTGAACTAGCAGTGAAATCAGTACAAGTACCTAACCCTAGAATTGTGTACCCCCTATAGGCTAACTCATTGTAGCCTAAACAAACACAACATATATAATGTTTGACACACCCCCATAGGCAAAGTGGGGGAGAGCAAGGGGTCACAAGACCAGTCAAAGCAAAGCAAAACAAGCTCAGGGTGGATCTCAAGGATACCACACAAATTCCGAGCACAAGCAAGTGGTCACAAGACCAGTTCACATGCAGGTTGATAATATAGCAAGAGATACAGTGATCACAACCTAGCAAGTGTAAACATGCAGGCATATATATAAAGATCACAGTACAAGCAGAGTCAAGAAGTAAGTAAGTGAGGTCCAGCAGGCACAAGGCCTAGAAGAGTACAGAAACGCTGATGGTCACAAGGCTGAAGCGCCTTGGTGAACACATCAGCAAGGTTGGCCTCAGTGGCCACGTAACGCAGACGAAGCTGACCACGCTGCTGCAGCTCTCGAGCAAGGAAGTACCGCAGGGCGATGTGCTTCGTTCTGTGCTCCAGTCTGTGCTCCTCACACAAGGCAATGGCAGCCTGGTTGTCGACGTACAGCACTGGAGGAGAACGAGGCCGCTCTCCCAAGTCGGTCAGCAGGTAGGTCAGCCAGCGTAGCTCCTGGGCAGCCATGGCTGTGGCGTAGATCTCAGCCTCACAACTGGAGCTGAGAACAGAAGAAGAGCGTGTAGAACGCCAAGAAACTGAGCCGGAGCCAAGGCTGAAGGTGTAACCCTGAGACGACCGCTGAGTAGCCTGGTCGTCCGCCCAAGAAGCGTCTGAGTGTCCAGTAAGTACAACTCGGTCTCGCCCTCCAAGCACAAGCCCCATGCCCGACGTACTGCACAAGTAGCGCAACACCCTCTTAGCGGCATCTATGTGCTCCTTCCTGTGACGGCCAGGAGCGACATAGCGTGCAAGGATGCTAAGAGGGTATGCAAGGTCAGGTCGAGTGCAGGTCATCAGGTACATGAGGCAGCCCACAAGCTCTGGATACGGGCCACTCGGCTCTACGGACTCATCCGAAGGCAGAGCTGAGAGCGAGTGACCGGTAGGCAGAGGAGTGGACTGAGGCGAGGAGTACGTGAAGCGGAAGCGCTGAAGGATCTGCTGCACCATGTGTGACTGAGTCAAGGTGATGGTGCGCCGTGCTCTGTCCCGGGTGATCCGCAAGCCAAGATAGCTTGTCAGTTCACCTAGGTCTGTGCACGTGTGTCTCCTCTGCAGCTCCGACTTCACGTGGGCGAGTGCCGCGGTGTCAGCAGTGGCAAAGACCAAATCGTCGACGTACACGAGGATGTAGAACGGCAGCAGTGAGGTGTCTGTGCGTAGAAACAGTGACGGGTCAGCAGTAGAGGGAGCGAACCCAAGAGCCGCAAGTGTCGTCCTCAGTGTGTCGTGCCACTCACGCGGTGCCTGGCGGAGACCGTAGACCGGCCGCTGAAGCCTCCACTGGGTACCAGGAGGAACCGACCCAGTGAAGCCAGGAGGGCGGCGCAGCCAGATCTCCTCGTGCAGGCTGCCCTGCAAGAAAGCAGTGCTGAAGTCAAGTGAGTGAAGCTCGTAGTCGCGCTGAGCGGCTATGTGCAGCAGCACCCGAAGAGTGGTCATCTTCGGGGTGGGGGAGAAGGTCTGAAAGAAGTCAACTCCCTCTCGCTGACTGAAGCCTCGAGCCACGTAGCGCGCCTTGAAGACAGGAGGAGAACCCGGTGGCCGCTTCACCCTGAAAATCCACATGCCACTGACGATGTTCGCCCCAGGTGGGGGAACCTCGTCGACGTAGGTGCCTGTGGACTTCCAAGAAGCCATCTCTGCGTCCATGGCTGTCTGCCACTGAGAGGAGTAGGGACCCGCCATCGCCTCAGCGTAAGTGCGCGGGGTCGGGATGTCTGGTGCATCCGGGTCTCCCTCAGGGGCAACTAGCATGGACACGAGGTGGGGTAAAGCAGCAGCAAAGCACTGGAACTCCTTCTGTCTGTCCTCAAGGACGTCCGTGCCAAGAGCACACTCACCCCCGACGGACGGAGGACAGACAGACTCAGACTCAGACTCAGCAACAAGGCTAGTGGCGTAGTCTAGACGACACCGGGCAGCAAAGTCTATCAACTCAGCGACCAGAGCAGACGCAGCAGAAGACTCAAAGGTAGGGTCAGTGACAACAGTAGCGAGGAGACGGGTGACAGTGGGACTGGCAGCACGACGGGAGTCAGACTCCGGATCAGGAAGAGTAGGCAGAGAGGACGCAGGAGGAGACGGCAGCGGAACACGCTGAGGAGCAGTGGAGGGACGCAGAGTCATGTAGTGAGTGCCAGGGACAGGAGGAGGACGCTCACGTGGGACACGACGACCAGTGCGAGCAGTACGAACAGGCGACGCAGGACGAGACTCAGGCTCACGACGCTCTGTAAGACCTCCTGTGGGACCAGTGTAAGGAGAGGGACCAGGGAGAGGCGAGGCAGGCGGTAACAGTGACTGCGACTGGACAGGCGGAGGACACTCTACGGAGGGAGGAGGACAAGGAGGAGGAGCCTGACCAAGAACCTGCTGAAGAAGTGGTACGAAGTACGGTCGCGGCCGCGTAGCGTCTCCAGAACCAGCAGAGACACCAGCGGCAGGGTCCTCAGCACCAGCAGCAGCTCCAACGTCCGGGTCCTCAGCACCAGCAGCAGCTCCACCGCTCGGGTCCTCAGCACCAGCAGCAGCTCCACCGTCCGGGTCCTCAGCTCCAGCAGTAGCTCCAACGCCCGGGTCCTCAGCACCAGCAGCAGCGCCACCGCTCGGGTCCGCAGCACCAGCAGCAGCTCCAACGCCCGGGTCCTCAGCACCAGTAGCAGCGCCACCCTCAGGGTCCGCAGCACCAGGAGCACCACTCCGAAGACTGCAGCGCCGTGTGTACCACTCTCGGATCTGCTGAATGGGGGGGAGCTCCTGGGCAGGAGGGGAAGTACTGGTACGAGCTCCAGTAGCACCTCTCCGGAGGCGGCAGTACTGTAGGTACCGCTCCTGCAGCTGCCGGGAGGAGAGGGCTCCTCCAGGTGTAGCACGCTCAGGCTCAGCACCCCCAGACTCAGCACCCCCAGACTCAGCACCCCCAGGCTCAGCACCCCCAGACTCCGCACCTCCAGGCTCAGCACCCCCAGGCTCCGCACCCCCAGGCTCCGCACCCCCAGGCTCAGCACCCCCAGGCTCCGCACCCCCAGGCTCCGCACCCCCAGGCTCCGCACCCCCAGGCTCAGTACCCTCAGACTCCTCACGGTCAGGCTCAGCACCCCCAGCAGGACGAGAGTCAACAGCTACCTCGACAGGCTCAACCGGGTCTACCTGGGACACACCTGAGGGAGCGGCACCCTGAGGGGGGAGGGGGTCTGGTACCTCAGCACCTGGAGCGAGGAAGAGAGGCGGGGGGGGGGAGCGGGGCAGTGCGGTAGGGGAAGAGGCGGTAGTAGGGGACGGACTCGTCAAAAGTGACGTCCTGAGAGGCCAGGACACGACGCGAGGTGGGGTGGTAGAACTGCCAACCAGGCGCGTCCGGGACAAAGCCAAGGAAGACACAGGGGACAGCTCGACGGGAGAGCTTGTCCGCGGACGTATCGCGAACAAAGGCTCGAGATCCCCAGACCCGAAAACGCGACGCATCGCCAGCCTCTCCCGTCCAACGCAGTGTCGGAGAAGTCTCCGGTAAGGAGACACGGGGCCAGAGGTTGAGCTGATGCGCAGCGTATCGGACTGCAAACGGCCACAGAAAGTGGGGGGCAGCCGCATGAACCAAGGAGGTACGAGCGACCTCCATGACCAAGCCAATGCGGCGCTCAGCAACCCCATTCTGCTGTGGAGAGGCCGGAAGCGTGAACGACTGCTCAATGCCCTCCTGCTGACAGAAGGCCTCCAAGAGGCCAGAGGAAAACTCCCCACCTCTGTCAGAGTGCAGACGCAGGACAGGGAAGTCGGAGCGGAAACGCTCACTGAGCTGGAGACGAGATCTGCGGATCCAAGGGATCAAGACATCAGGGACGTCACCCTTGGTGCGCAAGGGGAAGACCGTGGTGTAGCGCGAGTAGTCGTCAACAACAATCAGGAAGTACCTCTCCTGACTCTGACCACGGACTCGGGCTGGGCCCCACACGTCCATGTGGAGCGTCTGCAAAGGAGCAGTCGTCGGGGGGAAGGAGGAGGAGTGAGGAGCGGCGCGCTGCCGCCCCTCGACACAGGGAAGACAGGGAGGAGCAGGCGAGGGTGGGAGGGGAGGGAGAACCCTGGGAAGACCAGCAACAAGGTCCCGTTTGTGCATGGCCCGAAGGCGCTGCACAGACGGGTGACCAAGGCGGTGGTGCCAGAGGACAGTCTCATGCGCCAGAGAGCGACACGAGCAGGGGGCGGACAGCTGACCTGACGCAGACGCAGACGCGGACGCAGCTACCTGAGGGGACTCAGTGGTCAGTGTGTACAGGTCCGACCCCGGCTGCCGAGTGAAGGTAGCCAGGTGACGGCCCGTCCGAGCACACGTGCAGTGGGTCACGCGCTCGTAAGCAGGGGTGAACTGGTGAACACCCCCGTCCTGGAGCGCACTACCTGCCACCAAGTTCGTAGAGAACGAGGGGAGGTAGAGACCTGACAGTGTGCCTGACGGGACCGCAGGACAAGGAAGGACAGTGGAGGAGGTCGCAACGACCGGACCCCCAGAGGGGTCAGCGAGGGAGACAGCAACTGGCCGAGCAAGCGGCTCAAGGACAGTGCGGTCACGAAAGAAACAGCGAGAAGCACCTGAGTCCAGTGTGAAGGTGTGCAGTGCTGCAGTCGACTCAGTACCAGAGGGCACGGACTCACTAGCACCTAGAGCAGCAGCCTCACCAGGACCTGGGGCAGCAGACTCACTAGCACCTAGAGCGGCAGCCGGACTGGTCTGAATGCCCGGGTCGGGCGGAACACGCAAGTACTGAGCACCCTCTCCACTAGTAAACATCGCATACATGGCAGTGAGAATAGCATCAAAGTCTAAAGCCCAGATATCAACTCCCTTCTTCTCCAGATCAGCCCAGCGGGGCAGGTCAGTGGCATCAGGAAACTGGGCACGCCACGCGTCAGTAAGGCGCGCGAAACAGCGCTGTGTGGGATGCGGCCTCCCACACTGCTGGCCAGTGCGGTCACCAGTGCGAATGACGTACGTGCAGGTAAAGCCACGCTGCGCATACCACTCACGGGCGGCCTGAAGCGACGGGGCGGGCTGCTGACTCTGGCCACCGCCAGCGCCTCCACGACCACCACTGCCGCCGCCACCGCCTCGGCCACCTCCACCCCTGCCGCTGCCACGACCACCTCCGCCTCCGCTGCCGCCTCCACCCCTGCCGCCACTCCCGCCGCTGCTGTCACCACCCCCACTGCCGCCACTAGCCTCCCCAGCCGCTCCTCCACTCCCACCGCCTCCACCCCCACCTCCTCCGCCGCCACCTCCACCCTTGCCCCCTTTGCTCTTGCGGCGCCCGCTCGAAGCAGACGCGGCCCCGACCTTCCCAGCACCAAGGAGGTCGACAGCAGCAGCAGAGGCGACAGAGGGGAGGAGAGGGGAAGGGGAACACCCCTCAAAGAACGGGGTGCGGGGGTCGCCACGAGAGGTGCCTACAGCGACGATGCTCGCCTCAGCTGCAAGCAGTTCCTTCTCGAGGAGGGCAATGGTGAGTTCAGTGGGGGAGCGAGAGAGGAAGTGGTCCCTGACTGTGCGCAGGGAGTCGGGGAGGCGGGTGACTATGTGGTAGAGAGTGATCCAGAGCGGGGGGGGGTTGCTGGTGAGGAACTCGTCAGGCATAGCAGCGCGAAAGCGGGCCTCACTGGTCTTAAGGTGGGTGATGAGGTCAGCAACTGTCTGAAAGGAGGCCAGGTCGGGGAACAGGTAGGGGAGAGTGAGGCGGCCTAGTGTGGCAGAAGCGGGGGAGGAGTAGCGAGCGACTACAGCAGTGTACAGGTCCTTAGCAGTTTTGTGCTGGCCAAAGTGCTCGCGCTCGTCGATCGGTAGGGAGTTACGAATAGCGAAGCGAGCGTGGGCGTCACGAGTCTGCCACTGTGAGCGCTGAGTGCTGTCAGCAGTGGTAGGAGGGGCAGTAGCGTTGCCTAGGGCGTGATCGTACAGTGAAACGTCCTCCTTAGCAGTGAGCTGTAGAAAGAGGTGGAGGTCATCGAGCCAGGTTTCGAACTTCACTGGACGGCCCTCAGCATCGAAAGTAAGTACAGTAGGAGTAGCCATAGCGGCAGTGTCAGCACACGGGCGGCAGCAGCTGATGCGCACGGGCGGGAGCGGCAGTGGGCGCAGAAGCGGCGGCCGCAGTGGGAGCGAGTGCAGCAGCGGCAGCGGTAGCAGGCGCAACAGGAGCGCACGGGCGGTAGCGGCCGCGGCGCACGAGCGGGAGCGGCTGCGGGCGACGCGCAGGCGGTAGCTGCAGCGGCGAGCCCGTGGTAGCGGCAGCTGCAGCGGGCGACAAGCAGGCGGCAGCTGCAGCGGGCGACGAGCGGGCGGCAGCAGCAGCGGGCGACGAGCGGGCGGCAGCTGCAGCGTGCGACGAGCGGGCGGCAGCAGCAGCGGGCGACGAGCGGGCGGCAGCTGCAGCGGGCGACGAGCGGGCAGGCGCTGCAGCGGGCGACGAGCGGGCGGCAGCAGCAGCGAGCGACGAGCGGGCGGCAGCTGCAGCGGGCGACGAGCGAGCGGCAGCTGCAGCGGGCGACGAGCGGGCGGCAGCAGCAGCGGGCGACGAGCGAGCGGCAGCTGCAGCGGGCGACGAGCGGGCAGGCGCTGCAGCGAGCGACGAGCGGGCGGCAGCAGCAGCGAGCGACGAGCGGGCGGCAGCTGCAGCGGGCGACGAGCGGGCGGCAGCTGCAGCGGGCGACGAGCGGGCGGGCGCTGCAGCGGGCGGGCGGCAATGTGCAGGCCGGCGGGGCCGCTGCGGGCTGCGCTATAGCGGTGCGAGCGGCGCACGGGCGGCTAGCCGGTCGCGCTCAAAAGAAATCGGCCGCGCGCGGGCAGCTAGCGGGTCGCGCGCGGTTAAAAAATAAAAATAGAAAACGAGCCGCGCGCGATTGGCTGGCGGGCTGCGCGCGCGCGGTAGGTAGGAGGCGCACTGGGGCGCGTAGGCGCACGAGGGCGCACGGTAGGTAGGTAGGTAGGTAGGTAGGTAGGTAGGTAGTGGTGGGCCCTAAGAACGGTCCTAGCGAAGGACCTGCTCTGAAACCATGTCGAAATCAACAGACAGGAATGATTGAACTAGCAGTGAAATCAGTACAAGTACCTAACCCTAGAATTGTGTACCCCCTATAGGCTAACCCACTGTAGCCTAAACAAACACAACATATATAATGTTTGACACAGTCGCGGTTCCCGATGGTTCAGTGCGTGCGGAGAATGTTGGAGCGGAGATGGATGCAAGCGCGCGTGCACATTCGCCGCCAATATGGAACGTGAACTCGCTGTTGCCGGGAAACCCGGACGTCCACATCCGCACCCCCGCGCACCCGACCGCAGCGGACGACGGTGTAGGTGAACAACCACATGCTTACGCGGGGAACGCGGGACGAGGAGCGCGTGCAGGAGGAAACGCGGGAAGAGCGAGAGGGACTGGTGCAAGGGGAAACGCGGGAAGAGGAAGAGGGACTGGTGCGAGTGGGAACGCGGGAAGAGGGGCAGGTGAGAGTGGGAGAGGTGCGAGAGGAAGGGGTGGGAGAGCGAGCGCGGGACGTGGGACCGGTGTGGGACGGAACGGAGGTAGTGCGAACGGGCGGAGAGCGCATGGGGTGGTAGGCAACGGAGGCAGAGGTACCGGTGTTAACGCGACCGGAGGTACCGGGAACGTGCCAGTCAGTAGACCGCGTGTAAGGAGGCGGCGAGTCGAAGTCGTGCCTCCCACGGCACGCGACGGATCGATGGAGGTGAGCGAGGGGGAAAGCGACGAGGATGACGAGGACGACGCTGATGATGAGGACGACAGTTGGAATGACGATGACGAAAACTACCTGTCGAACTCGCTGTCCACGCTCAACGAGGGGGAGGCGGAAGATAACGAACGGGTGCGGGGTACGCGAACGGACTTGGAGGTCCCCATCGCGGACTGGAACAGGCTTGGCGTGGACGACACGCCGGCCGCGAAAAGAGAGGTGTGCATGGGCATCCTCTACGGTTTCTCGGAGGCCACGCTGAAGAAATATCGCGGTTGGGCAAGAGAGTACAAGCTCTTCATGGCGCACGAGCTGCCAAAACTGGAAGCGAGTAGATTCGGTGAGGAGGCCGCGTTGGAAAACGCGAACCCCGACGAGATCGGGGCCGCGCTCGAGCAGAACATGGGTAGTGACTGGAAGATGGCCAAGGGCGACGAGCAGTGGTTCCACGGCCCTGAGACGAATCCGTGGCGGTTACGCAAATACATAACCTTCCTCGCGAACGAGACGGTCGCACAGGCGGACAGGATGGCCACGCTCAAGCGGCCCGACAAGACCCTGAAGAAGAGACGCCAGTGCTCCCCTGCAATGCTGATGGGGCGTCTCAAGGCTCTGAACATGCTCATCAAGCTGGACGGGGCCATCTTCAGGAAGCCCGTGCTGAATTTGTTGCGCGACTTTGCGGAGTGTCGCATCTGGGTCCGCGTTCAAGTACGCGACCAATATAAGCGGTTTATCTCGTAAGTTTACACACGCATTGACCGCGTATGTCCAACAAAACCGCGTTCACCTGCATACTCACTCTCTTCCAACTGGTTGCGCAGGGAACACATGGATCGCCATCGGGGCACGGCCGCGGACACGTACAACCCGGACGAGTTCAAGAAGATGATGCGGAAGACCAGCATGGCCGCAATCTTGAGCAGCTTCACACTAGCCAAGCAACAGTACACCCAGGCACTGCATCGCGACCTCTGCATCCGCACGATGACCGTCCTCGGTCATCACACACTAGCCCGCGGCTGCACGATCAGAAACCTCCAGCTTCCAGACATGATGATGTGGAAGCTCGGCGCAAAATCCGAGACGGATCCAGTGCGGAAAGCGTTCGCGTTTGTCTGCGCGTGCAGGACGGGCAAGACAAACAAGGACTTCTCGCTCAACTACATCTCGGCAGTGAGACACATAGACTGGACTCTGTGCGCGGTCGGAGCCACGCTGCTGTGGCTGCACTTGGTGTACGACTTGGTCCCCATCCTCTACGGGGACATAGCCCCCCCTCTCGACTTCACGGAACCCTCGACGTGGTACGACCAGTACCTCTTCTTCCCCCTTCGCGCGGGCACCGAGAAGCAGATTCCGCCGACAACTCATCACGACTGGGCGGCGAAGATTCTGGGGGACGCGGGAATCACATGCTCGCGTGTGGTTCACGCGACTAGGGCTGGGGGGGCGCAGCACGCGTCCGCGGACGGAATGCCCTCCGATCAGCTGGCGAGACTGGGGGGGTGGCGCTTCATCGACGTGATGACTAAGCACTACCTCACAACTATTCCGAGGGAGGCCGTGCTCCTGAAGGCTGGCTTCACAGGGGTTGATGGTGACTACTTCCTGGGTCGCGCAACTGTACCGCCGAGCGAGGCGCTGGAGAAGCTGCTGAGGAAGCACATTTCCCCTAGTTCGCCGCGGATAAAGGGCAGAAACAGGTATGTGTGGGCCGCGCATAGTAGTATCAACACACCGCGATCATTCCACATAACCCGCAGGCTCCGCTCTAACGATCTATCGCGTTGTTGTGTTGCACAGTGCCATGATTACAACAGCAAGATGGTCAAAGAGAAGAAGCCGGAGAAGCAGGACACCGCGGGGCTAAACATACTGAAGGAGCTGGATGGCGAGGCTAAAATGGCGGTCGCACAAGACCTGGCCATGTATTACATACACCAGCCGCGACACCCGTACGTGGTCAACAACCCGCTCTGCCAGACGGAGGAATTTGCGCGGTGGGCAGTAGATGTCTCATTGGCATATCAGCTGGCCATAGTACAGCGTAACACACCTACACTGACACATCCCGCGGTGCGTACTGTTTGTTCGCGTTACTAGTTCGGCTGTCATGTCCATGCGTACAAATCACATTTTCCGCGTTCGCGTTCTGTGTATGCAGGAGGTCAGTACCAGGATGGACGCGCAGAACCAAGTGGCCTGCCTCACTGAGTACCTGACACGTTCACAAGCGGACAACACAAGGCTGGGCGTAGAGCTGGCCGCGACCCAGAGACGGGTGAAAGAGCTGGAGGGGCTGCTGGACGATCGCGACCGGAGGCTGGCTGAGAAGGACGAGCGCGTGAATGACCTGGAAGCCCAGCTGTCGCGTCTCACCGTGAGCAGCTCAGGGCCGACCGCGGATCCGAGTCCGGCAAACACTTTCGGAGCCGCGGCCGCGCCTACCAATTCCGCAACCCCCACCGACCAGGGGACGCGTAAGAAACCAGCACAGCCGACCAGGGAAGAGACAATTCGAGACGCGATCATGAAACCATGGGTCAACGCGACCAAGCCGTCGGACGGATGGAAGCTGTACAAGTCCACGCACGCGCTGGTCGGCGAGAGTCCAGAGTCGCTCCTGGCCCAACCCCGCGGTGCAGTTACGCGAATGGCCGAGCTGATTGGGAAGGAGGGAGGCGGCCAGAACGCGATAAACCGTGTAAAGCGAGTCATGGACTTCATCTCCCGCAGGGTGGAGCAGGGAGACAACATCGCGGTCGTGCTCGACAAGCTCGACCTCGTGTCTCAAGCTGTGGGCATGTCGGGAGTGTCGGAAGGGATCGCGGTGAAAAAGAAGAGTGTTGACCTGAACCTGAGCGAGCTGAAGAAGGGTTCCCCGGCGGAGGTGCAGTTGCGGGTGAAATGGATGCTTGTACGCGACCGCTTCATCGATGCCTCTCTTCCCGCGTCAGAGTTCCCGACCGCGTGGCCTCAGTACTGTGCCCAGATGCCTTCGCTAGCTTAGTGCTTGAGATCGCGATCACGGGACATAGTTTGTCAGGCTGTTCACTTCGCGTCGTATGTGTAATGTAGGATGAGTGTTGACCAATGGTTCTTTAATGTTCAACGTACGACATGTGTGTGTTTCCCATTGAATCGCGTTCGAAAAGTGCGTGCTGCTGACCAAGAATGTTGACGAGCTTTTGTTCGCGGTACACGTCCGCGGTAATCTCCGCGGTAGTCATGATTCTGTGTTCAAGCACATATTGTTCCAAATGTCAACACTATGGTCTCACGCTAATACACACACACACACACACACACACACACACACACACACACACACACACACACACACACACACACACACACACACACACACACACACACACACACACACACACACACACACACACACACACACACACACACACACACACACACACACACACACACACACACACACACACACACACACACACACACACACACACACACACACACACACACACACACACACACACACACACACACACACACACACACACACACACACACACACACACACACACACACACACACACACACACACACACACACACACACACACACACACACACACACACACACACACACACACACACACACACACACACACACACACACACACACACACACACACACACACACACACACACACACACACACACACACACACACACACACACACACGTACACATATATACTACATGCACACATGTCCGCAACATGAACAATCCACCGCGAGTAGAACTCAAGCAGGGTGGACAGGCTGCGCACACGCGACGCGACACTACACGCACTCAGGTCCGCTTCTTCGGACGATCCTTGGGCAGGGCAAGGTAAAGCCCAATGGACTCCATGACCTTCCCTGCAACCGAGCAGTCGCACCAGGTGATGATAACGTCCACCGTTTCGCGAGCAGCCATCTCAATGTGCCTGAGGTCGCGAGACTTGGCGACGACGTCGTTCACGACTTCAGATGCAATCGCCTCCGCGACCACCTTCGGATCCGCGACTACCTTCGGCTCGTCGTCACCAGCTTGCTTCTCGCGAGAATTGCGCCTCCGCACAGCCCTGATGACGTACGCGGTTACAACGGGGAACAGACGGCATCGATCCCTCTGGCAGTTAACCGCTCGCGCGGCCAAATTGCCAGAATCCGACGCGGTCGAGACCGCAGAACCGCGTGTCAACTCCCACACCATTGCGATCGCGCACGCGATCGCTCCCGCGTAATCCCTCGGATCCACATCGCGGTAGAGCTCCGTCTCTTCTGCAGCAGCCTCCGTGCCCACCACCGCGGCCCATGCAATCTCGTTGGTGGTGGTCGACCCGGGCTGGGTCAGCTCGCGGTAGTGTTTGAACATGCGGGTCCACCTGCCACGCAGTGGGTGTAGCGGCCAGAACACGATAAACCAACCCCGCACCCCCAACATACACGACCGTATGAACGCGCTAGATAATGTGGTATGGTACCGCTCACCTTTCCCTGCTGGCCACGAGGTTGCGGTGATGCATGGTGATGAGGAGGCCCGTGTGTAGCCCCTCGGCAGCGGACAGGTCCGCGGCCCACTCCCGCATCTGCTTAGAGCTGAGGTGCAGCCCGGGATCCACCTTCAGGTCGTACGGCATCATCGCGACTGCGGTCTTGTACTGCAGGTCGTCGCGGTCGCCTTGTCCAAGCCACCGCTTTTTCCCCCGTCCCCAGATGCGGTTCAGAAACCAAGCCAGGACCGCCCCTTGGAGGATGGCGGATACCACAGCCTTTGCGCTTGCTGACTGTGTCACCCTGTCCCCCCGTTGGGCCACTTGGCACGACCACGGGGTCTTCGTCCTGCTCGTCCGCGCTCTCCTCGCCGCTATGAAGTTCGACCACGTCCACCACACCCTGCTCTCCTCCGTCGCCCTCCTCCCCGACCCACCGGCTCGCGAGATTCTCGAGCTCTTCGTCCGCATCGTCCTCGTCGATGGTGTACACTGGTGGAGGGGGCAACTTCTTGCCTCGCCCGCGTTTTTCCGTCTTGGCCTCGCCCGCGGCCGCGCTCGGACCTGCAGATGCCAGCGCGCTGTGCAGGTGTCCCGCGGTGATCGCGGGAAGAGCGGGTGCGAGAGCGGTCTGCCTTCGATCCGCCGCAGCAGCCGCCGCGGACTGCCCCTCACGCCTCGCGGCCAGCGAACCCGCAGCGGCCGGCACCTCTCCCTCCTCCACCTTACCCTTGCCCTTACCCACAGCGGTTGTCACTGTCGCGGCTGCCCTGGCAGGACCCGGTGGAATGGGTGCGGCTTCTCCAGGTGGGATGGAGCGCGAGCTCGACCCAGGTTGACCAGGCGGTACAGCTCCTCGCGATGCAGCGGCCCACTTGTTCTTGAGAATGTCATGCACGCTCGGGTGGCGCACCGCAGCCGCTGCCTGTGGACCCCTCTGCCTCTTCGGGCCCCGCTGACTCTCGCCCTTCACACCCGCCGACCGCTTTCCATGCTCAGCATCCCCGGGCTCGGCGGTGTCCGTCGCGGCTGGTTCACCATTGTCCGTGCGCGTGGGTGGGCTTCCTCCGACGAGCACGATGAGGGTGTGCAGCGCGTTGGTGACCCCGCTGGTTGTGATTGCCCGCTCGGCTGTCGCGGACACCGCGGTCGACATGTTGTCGATCTTCCGGGCAACCTCGTCGGTCAACTTCTTCTGAGCGGTTTCGAGGGAGTCTGCCACCACCCCCTGCAGCTGACCCAACCTCGCGTCCACGCGCCCCAGGACCAAGGCCTCCTGGTTGCGCGTATCGCACAGCGCTGCCCTTTCGAACGCGACCGCCTTCGCCTCCTTCTCCAACGCGAACGCACGGTTAGTGACGTGAGCCATGTAGCGGAGATGATCATGGTAATGATGATACACTTGTACGCGGTACTCACTCCACAATCGCCTCGGCCGCGGTGACGTGTTCCCGTCCACCAGATGGAATAGCAACACGAACGAACCGCGTGTGGCAATTCTCGTCACCGTCAGTCGACAGGTGGTCGGGGTGAAGCATAATGAGCATGCTCGCATTCGAGCACTTCTTGTCAGTCAAGTCCCTGCACGTTACATTGACGACCGCGTTAAACCACACAATCGAGTGCGTACCCCGTAGCAGTGATCACTCCCAAATAAACACTCACTCGGTCCAGATGCAGAAAGCAACCAGGCTGCACTCCATCACACCGGCAAAGGCCTTGACCGCCTCATCGTGACCCGCGACGATGTCCGCGACCACATCGCTCGTCACGATCCTGACGTGCGCATGCACCTCTTTCTCCAAAAACCTCCGGACAATCACGCTGTGCGGGAAGAGGTAAAACACCGCGTGGAAAAGCTCGGACACAAACAGCGCGACCTATAAGCACCGCGGGAAAACGAAGCGACATGCACAGTCCACTATACATACTGCGGACATGTCACGAGCATCCTAAAGAACGCGTCCAACAACCACGCGTGCACTGTGGAATCAGGGATTGGGACGCAAGGATCTCACCTTGCAACAAAGTCGAACAGACGGGCCGTGAACGGATGCTTGTCATCAGCGAGCAGCTTCCACTGTTCGGGGGGGGAGTTCCACCGTGGCTCCCGCAACAGAGATGACGGCCGGACATGAGGCGGCCGCCATCGACCCAGCTCTTAGCGCCTTCATTTCGCAGTTCATCACTGGTACCACCTCAAGCGCGCGACTACAGGTACGGGGGATCTTTGAGGAACGGTCCGCTAACGATGCTCGCGTTAAGGAAGCAGGAGCTAAGATGAACGCGACCACGCGCGATCGCGGCCAGTCAGAGTCTCTACTAGCACTAGGCGATGAAGACCGCTCTCGTGGAACCGACGAGAAGGAAGAAAACAGGTTGTGAAGGAGGAGAACGAAAATGAGCACCAATTGCCCTTTCCGAGAACCTAAGAGGGGGCCACGGGGGGAATCAAGAAAGGGCACTCGCGGTCAAACAGCGCGGGCCTCTCAACCCGCGCCGCTTCCGATTTTGACAAGGGGAAAAGAGGTTCCGCAACATGCACGCTTGCGCAGCACACGTCCGCCACGACGCACTCCATCCACAGGATACCGACTCTCGCGGGGAGACTTTTCCTCGTCGCGTCCGCCGAACCCCGATGTAACCATCGGGTACACCAAATCGGCTCCCCCCGAATTAGCAATACACTCCGTTATATTACATGTACACGCGCAGTTGAGTAATTCCCTGATGCATATAAAATAATTTCGATTAATTCATTCCAGTAGAGTACACTCCGTACCGAAAATTACAACTCCACATTCGCTTCGCAGAAAGGTTGCGAGGCTCGTGCGAGCTGTCCGACCCTCGAAAACGACGGCGATTGGCCGGCTCTTTTTCGGGCACCACGGGACCGTTTCGCACGCGTGGGTCGTCGCCGATTCGCCCGTCGCTCGGAAACCTGCTCCCATTGGCCGGATCCGTTTCGGCCAGCCCGAATTTCCCTTCGCACGCTCGGATTCGCATGCGAATTGCCTCGCGAGGGTTCTCCGAGGGACAAACCACTCGGGAACGTCTCCGATTGGCGGGTTTTGTTTCGGCGCGCTGAGGGTTCGGCCCTCGACATCGGATTGGAGAGCGAGGGGGTTCGCGAAGGGTTTCGCGAGCCAGGGCTGGGCCGGGGGGGGGGGGGACCACACTGCATGGCGCTGGCGTGGCCCGGGCTCGGCGCGGGACCACCACGCCAGCTGACTCCGCCGCCCGAATCTCGCTAGGGACTTGCAGCAGGGCGGGGGACTCCCGCTCGCGTGCGGCAGCCAGCTGTGGGCCGCGACAGGGCCTGCATCCGCGTGCGGCCCTGGTGGGAACCCGGTTCCACCAGGAGGGGGACCTGGTGGAAACCGTCCCACCAGGGCCCGGATGGACTGCAGGCACCCGACGGGGGAGGGTGGAGGGAGGGGAAAGGGAAATGATGATGGTTCCGACGTGGGTTCCGAGGACGCCTTTCCCCCCCTCGGGGGAAAAGCGAGATAGGAAATTTCGCCACGTGGGGTGGTAGTTTCCCGAGGGAAATGACGAACTGCAGACTGAGTTTCGCGCGCCCATCGACGGGGTAATTCAAGTCAGTGCTTTACTGTACCAGGGTATGTCGATGCCTCAGGGTACTACGTACGGAAAAACCGAGCACAAAAATCACACATCAGCCAACACTTCAACTTCGAGCGAGGTGGTGGTTGGGGTGTGTTTTTTGGGTTGCGTAGCAACCCTATAGATTTGGTTTCACATTTCGGGGATATCATTTCAAGAGTGATTTTTGTTGGGCTGAGATAGCCCCTTAGGATCTTTTCAAGAAAGAACTCTGGGTGGGATAGTGTTGTAATAGCGGAAGCGTTTAACAAAGTTTGTGAACCACCTTGCGCTGGTATATGAGGGCAAAGTAGATTGATTATAGCAAGGAAGTACAAGATTATATAATAATACAAGGAATATGAAAGGATGCAATTTGTAACTTCTTTACTGTTGCTGTTGCGGTTCGATACAGTACGACTCGGGCAACTGCTCTGTAACGAGTCAGTTGTGTGTCCTTAACTGTCGCGCTGTATTTGTCAGGTCAAAGGTCGCTTGACCTTTGACTTTCGCGTAACCTCCGGCAACTTCTCAACCTCCGAAGGTTGACTCGCGTTTGTTTCGATACAGCTTGCTTCGCTTCTGGTGCGATGTTTCGACACGACTGAAGCGCTTAAGATTCACTATTTCCAACACTCCCCTTCGCTTCTGGAGTGTCGTTGCTGATGACGTGGCTCTGTCCAGTCAGCAGCATGCAGTACTCGAATTTCTGCTTTCCGAGTTTCTTGGTCAAATAATCGGCTGCCATCTCGGACGTGGGACAGTATGACAGCTGAAGTCTCCCCTTCTCGATCTCGTCCTTCACGAAGAAGTAGCGCAGTGCGATGTGTTTCGTCCTGTTCGCGAAACCGTTCTTGTTGGCGATGCGAATTGCAGACTGGTTGTCGCAGAACAGGGTGAAGTTGGGTAACTCAGCTAACTTTGCTTCTTCCAGCAGCTCGCGGAGATAAAGGCCTTCCTTGGTGGCTGAGCAGAGTGCGATATATTCTGCCTCAGCTGATGATAGCGCGATTAACTCCTGCTTGCTCGACTGCCAGGAAATAGGTCCGATAGGTTCGAGGCGGTAGGCGTAGCCGGTACGTGAGCGCCTGTTGTCGGAGTCGCCGGCGTGATCGGCGTCGACATAGCCGATTAGCTTAGTTGGTGTAGCTGCGTTCTTGTGGTAGGTTAGGCCGATCGTCGCGGTGCTGATGAAGTAGTGAAGAGCGCGGTCAAGTTCCGCCAGATGTTCTGTTTCAGGCTTCTTGAGGTAGGTGGCGAGTTGACTTGCGGAGTATGAGAGGTCGGGACGGCATGTGACGGCTGCGAAGAGGAGGCATCCGAGCTTCCTCTGATAGTCGCGTATGCCGGCTGGTTTGAGTAGAGTGGATCGTCCCTTCTCGGTTCCTGTCGTGTAGCGGTATGGCGTGGAGATGGCGGCTGGTGTGAGAGCGAAGCGTTTAGCGATAGTGTCGGCGTATTTCTCGGCGCTGAGATAGATCGCATCTTCTTCTTCTCGGATGTTGAGGCCGAGGTACTGTGTGACGGTAGACGAGACCGTAAGTGTGAGGTCTTTCTGCAGCTCCCCTTCGAACCAGGTTGCGATGCTGTCGGTTGACCCGATGTAGAGGAGATCGTCCACGTAGACGATTAACAGGACGTAGTCGTTGTTCTTAGTGAGTCGATACATGCCTTGGTCGTGCGGGAGTTGCTTGAAGCCGATGCGGATGAGACGAGCGTGCAGGTATTGCTGCCATAGTCGCGGGGCCTGTTTGATTCCGTAAAGCGACTTGAGCAGCTGGCAGACATGCGTGGAATCTGTGTTGGAGCCGTGCGGCAGCTCCACAAAAATTTCTGCGTCAACAGGTGCGTAGAGAAAGGCGTTTGCGACGTCGATTTGTCGTAGCTTTTTCTTCTTCATGGCGGCGATTGCGAGGAGAATGCGTAGTGAGGTGTGTCGGCTGACCGGAGCAAAGGTTTCGGTGAAGTCGCGTCCGTGCTCTTGGTCGAAGCCGCGTACGACCCAGCGCGCCTTGAATTTGTCGATGGTGCCATCTGCTTTCGTCTTCACGCGGAAGACCCATTTTCCGGTGAGGATGGTCTTGTTTCGTGCTACACCGATAGGAACGATTTTCCAGGTGTTGCGTTCTTCTAGCGCTTTCAGCTCCTTGTCCATGGCTTCGCGCCATTTTTCCCTGTGTTCCCCCCCCAGAGCCTGCTGAACCGTTGCAGGCTCTTTAGGAATGGCGGCGCCGTGGACCGCGGTGACGAGCCCGAGTATCTGGAGTCCACTCTGTGTGTAGCGGGGGAGTGTGGTGTCCTCGGGATAGACTGCCTCGTCTCCAGCTTCTGGATCAGGTGCGAAGTTGGTGTCAGAATAACTGAGCAGGAATGAAATGAACTAGCACAGAGTTTGGTACAAGTAGGAAACCCTAACTTTGTGTACCCCCTAAGGTGTAACCCACTACAGCCTACACAATATAAACATACAATGTTTGACACACCCCCATAGGCGCAGTGGGAGACAACCACAGGGTCACAAGACCAGTCAAAGCAAAGCAAAGCAAGCTCAGGGTGGATCTCAAGGATTCCACACAAATTCCGAGCACAAGCAAGTGGTCACAAGACCAGTTCACATGCAGGTTTATAACAAAGCAAGAGATACAGTGATCACAACCTAGCAAAAGTAAACAAGTAGGCATATATATATAGTGATCACAGTACAAGCAAGGTCAAGAGGTAAGCAAGTGAGGCCCAGTAGGTACAAGGCCTAGCAGAGTGCAAAAGCGCTGATGGTCACAAGGCTGAAGCGCCTTGGTGAACACATCAGCAGTGTTGGCCTCCGTGGCCACGTAACGCAGACAAAGCTGACCACGCTGCTGCAGCTCTCGAGCAAGGAAGTACCGCAGAGCGATGTGCTTCGTTCTGTGCTCCAGTCTGTGCTCCTCACACAAGGCAATGGCAGCCTTGTTGTCGACGTACAGCACTGGAGGAGAACGAGGCCGCTCTCCGAGGTCGGTCAGCAGGTAGGTCAGCCAGCGTAGCTCCTGAGCAGCCATGGCTGTGGCGTAGATCTCAGCCTCACAACTGGAGCTGAGAACAGAAGAAGAGCGAGTAGAACGCCAAGAAACTGAGCCAGAGCCAAGGCTGAAGGTGTAACCCTGGGACGACCGCTGAGTAGCCTGGTCGTCTGCCCAAGAAGCGTCTGAGTGCCCTGTGAGAACAACCCGGTCTCGCCCTCCAAGCACAAGCCCCATGCCCGACGTACTGCACAAGTAGCGCAACACCCTCTTAGCAGCATCCATGTGCTCCTTCCGGTGACGGCCAGGAGCGACATAGCGTGCTAGGATGCTAAGAGGGTATGCAAGGTCAGGTCGAGTGCAGGTCATCAGGTACATGAGGCAGCCCACAAGCTCTGGATACGGGCCACTCGGCTCTACGGACTCATCCGAAGGCAGAGCTGAGAGCGAGTGACCGGTAGGCAGAGGAGTGGACTGAGGCGAGGAGTACGTGAAGCGGAAGCGCTGAAGGATCTGCTGCACCATGTGTGACTAAGTCAAGGTGATGGTGCGCCGTGCTCTGTCCCGGGTGATCCGCAAGCCAAGATAGCTCGTCAGCTCACCCAGGTCTGTGCACGTGTGTCTCCTCTGCAGCTCCGACTTCACGTGGGCGAGTGCCGCGGTGTCAGCAGTGGCAAAGACCAAGTCGTCGACGTACACAAGGATGTAGAACGGCGGCAGCGAGGTGTCGGTGCGTAGAAACAGCGACGGGTCAGCAGTAGAGGGAGCGAACCCAAGAGCCGCAAGTGTCGTCCTCAGTGTGTCGTGCCACTCACGTGGCGCCTGGCGGAGACCGTAGACCGGCCGCTGAAGCCTCCACTGGGTGCCAGGAGGAACTGACCCAGTGAAGCCAGGGGGGCGGCGCAGCCAGATCTCCTCGTGCAGGCTGCCCTGTAAGAAAGCAGTGCTGAAGTCAAGAGAGTGAAGCTCGTAGTCACGGTGAGCGGCTATGTGCAGCAGCACCCGAAGAGTGGTCATCTTCGGGGTGGGGGAGAAGGTCTGAAAGAAGTCTACTCCCTCTCGCTGACTGAAGCCTCGAGCCACGTAGCGCGCCTTGAAGACAGGCGGAGAACCCGGCGGCCGCTTCACCCTGAAAATCCACATGCCACTGACGATGTTCGCCCCAGGAGGGGGAACCTCGTCTACGTAGGTGCCTGTGGACTTCCAGGAAGCCATCTCTGCGTCCATGGCTGTCTGCCACTGAGAGGAGTAGGGACCCGCCATCGCCTCAGCGTAAGAGCGTGGGGTCGGGATGTCTGGAGCATCCGGGTCTCCCTCAGGGGCAACTAGCAAGGACACGAGACGGGGCAAAGCAGCAGCAAGGCAGTGGAACTCCTCCTGTCTGTCCTCAAGGACGTCCGTGCCAAGAGCACACTCACCCCCGACGGACGGAGGACAGGCAGACGCAGACTCAGACTCAGCGACAAGGCTGGCAGCGTAGTCTAGGCGACAGCGAGCAGCAAAGTCAACCAACTCAGCGACCAGAGCAGACGCAGCAGAGGACTCAAAGGTCGGGTCAGTGACAACTGTAGCGAGGAGACGCGTAACAGTGGGACTGGCAGCACGACGGGAGTCAGACTCCGGGTCAGGAAGAGTAGGAAGAGAGGACGCAGGAGGAGACGGCAGCGGGACACGCTGCGGAGCAGTGGAGGGACGCAGAGTCATGTAGTGAGTGCCAGGGACAGGAGGAGGACGCTCACGTGGGACACGACGACCAGTGCGAGCAGTACGAACAGGCGACGCAGGACGAGACTCAGGCTCACGACGCTCTGTAAGACCTCCTGTGGGACCAGCGTAAGGAGAGGGAGCAGGGAGAGGCGAGGCAGGCGGGAACTGTGACTGCGGCTGGACAGGCAGAGGACACTCGACGGAGGGAGGAGGACTAGGAGGAGGAGCCTGACCAAGAACCTGCTGAAGGAGCGGTACGAAGTACGGTCGCGGCCGCGCAGCGTCTCCAGAAGCAGCAGGGACACCAGTGGCAGCCCCAACGCCCGAGTCCTCAGCACCAGCAGGAGCTCCAACGCCCGGGTCCTCAGCACCAGCAGTAGCGCCACCGGTCGGGTCCTCAGCACCAGCAGCAGCTCCAACGCCCGGGTCCTCAGCACCAGCAGCAGGGCCACCGGTCAGGTCCTCAGCACCAGCAGCAGCGCCACCGGTCGGGTCCTCAGCACCAGCAGCAGCTCCAACGCCCGGGTCCTCAGCACCAGCAGCAGCTCCAGCCCCCGGGTCCTCAGCACCAGCAGCAGCTCCAGCGTCCGGGTCCTCAGCACCAGCAACAGCACCACCGCTCGGGTCCGCAGCACCAGGAGCACCACTACGAAGACTGCAGCGCCGCGTGTACCACTCGCGGATCACCTGAATGGGGGGGAGCTCCTGGGTAGGAGGGGAAGTACCGGGACGAGCTCCAGAAGCACCTCTCCGGAGGCGGCAGTACTCGAGGTACCTCTCCTGCAGCTGCTGGGAGGAGAGGGCTCCTCCAGGTGGAGCACGCTCAGGCTCAGCACCCCCAGACTCAGCACCCCCAGACTCAGCACCCCCAGGCTCAGTACCTCCAGGCTCCGCACCTCCAGGCTCCGCACCTCCAGGCTCCGCACCTCCAGGCTCAGCACCCCCAGGCTCCGCACCTCCAGGCTCAGCACCCCCAGGCTCCGCACCCTCAGACGCAGCACTCCCAGGCTCAGCACCCCCAGACGCAGGACGCGAGTCAACAGCTACCTCGACAGGCTCACCCGGGTCTACCTGGGACACACCTGAGGGAGCGGCACCCTGAGGGGGGAGGGGGTCTGGTACCTCAGCACCTGGAGCGAGGAAGAGAGGCGGGGGGGGGAGCGGGGCAGTGCGGTAGGGGAAGAGGCGGTAGTAGGGGATGGACTCGTCAAAAGTGACGTCCTGAGAGGCCAGAACCCGGCGCGAGGTGACGTGGTAAAACTGCCATCCAGGCGCGTCGGGAACAAAGCCAAGAAAGACACAGGGAACAGCGCGACGCGAGAGCTTGTCCGCAGACGTGTCGCGGACAAAAGCTCGAGATCCCCAGACCCGGAAACGCGACGCATCGCCAACCTCTCCCGTCCACCGTAGAGTCGGGGAAGTCTCCGGCAAGGAGACACGGGGCCAGAGGTTGAGCTGATGCGCGGCGTATCGGACCGCAAACGGCCACAGAAAGTGGGGAGCAGCCGCATGGGTCAGGGAGGTACGAGCGACCTCCATGACTAGGCCAATGCGGCGCTCAGCGACCCCATTCTGCTGTGGAGAGGCCGGAAGCGTGAACGACTGCTCAATGCCGTGCTCAGCACAGTAGGCTGCCAAGAGGTCGGAGGCGAACTCACCACCTCTGTCAGAGTGCAAGTGAGGACAGGAAAGTCCGAGTGAAAGCGCTTGCCTAGTTGGAGACGGGCTCGGCTGATCCAGGGGATCAAAACACCAGGGACGTCACCCTTGGCGCGCAAGGGGAAGACCGTGGTGTAGCGCGAGTAGTCGTCAACAACTATCAGGAAGTACCTCTCCTGACCCTGACCACGGACGCGGGCTGGGCCCCACACGTCCATGTGGAGCGTCTGCAAGGGAGCAGTCGTCGGGGGAAAGGAGGAGGAGTGAGGAGCGGCGCGCTGCCGCCCCTCGACACAGGGAATGCAGTCAGGAGCAGGGGAGTCGGGAAGGGGAGGGAGCACCCTGGGAAGACCAGCAACAAGGTCCCGTTTGTGCATGGCCCGAAGGCGCTGCACAGACGGGTGACCAAGGCGGTGGTGCCAGAGGACAGTCTCATGCGCCAGAGAGCGACATGAGCAGGGGGCGGACAGCTGACCTGACGCAGACGCAGACGCAGACGCAGCTACCTGAGGGGACTCAGTGGTCAGTGTGTACAGGTCCGACCCCGGCTCCCGAGTGAAGGTAGCCAGGTGGCGGCCCGTCCGAGCACACGTGCAATGTGTCACACGCTCGTAGGCAGGGGTGAACTGGTGAACACCCCCGTCCTGCAGAGCACAGCCCGCCACCAAGTTCGTAGAGAACGAGGGGAGGTAGAGACCTGAGAGCGTGCCGGACGGAACCGCTGGACACGGAAGTGTAGTGGAGGAGGTCGCAATGACCGGACCCCCTGAGGGGTCAGCAAGAGAGACAGCAACCGGCCGAGCTAGTGGCTCAAGGGCAGTGCGGTCACGAAAGAAAGAGCGAGAAGCACCTGAGTCCAGTGTGAAGGTGTGCAGTGCTGCAGTTGACTCAGTACCAGGGGGCATAGACGCACTAGCACCTAGGGCAGCTGCTGCAGCAGGACCTGTGGGAGCAGACACACTAGCACCTAGAGCAGCAGCTGGGCTGGCCTGAATGCCCGGGTCGGGCGGAACACGCAAGTACTGAGCACCCTCTCCACTAATAGACATTGCATACATGGCAGTGAGAATAGCATCAAAGTCTAGAGCCCAGATATCAACACCCCTCTTTTCCAGATCAGCCCAGCGCGGCAGCTCAGTGGCAGCAGGAAACTGAGTGCGCCACGCGTCGTTAAGGCGCGCGAAGCAGCGCTGCGTGGGGTGCGGCCTCCCACACTGCTGGCCGCTGCGGTCACCTGTGCGAATGACGTACGTGCAGATAACGCTACGCTGCGCATACCACTCACGGGCGGCCTGAAGCGTCGGGGCGGGCTGCTGACTCTGCCCTCCGCCAGTGCCTCCACGACCACCACCCCCACCGCCGCCGCCCCGGCCACCTCCACCCCTGCCGCCGCCACGACCACCTCCGCCTCCGCGGGCCGCCTCCACCACCACTCCCACCGCTGCTGTCTCCTCCCCCACTGCCGCCACTAGTCTCCCCAGCCGCGCCTCCACTCCCACCGCCTCCACCCCCACCTCCTCCGCCACCACCCCCACCCCTGCCCCCCTTGTTCCTGCGGCGCCCGCTCGAAGCAGACGCGGTCCCGACCTTCTCAGCACCAAGGAGGTCGACAGCAGCAGCAGAGGCGACAGAGGGGAGGAGGGGGGAAGGGGAACACCCCTCAAAGAAGGGGCCGCGGGGGTCGCCACGAGAGGTGCCTACAGCGACGATACTGGCCTCAGCTGCAAGCAGTTCCTTCTCGAGGAGGGCTACGGTGAGCTCGGTGGGGGAGCGAGAGAGGAAGTGGTCCCTGACTGCGCGCAGAGAGTCAGGGAGGCGAGTGACGATGTGGTAGAGCGTGATCCAGAGCGGGGGGGGGTTGCTAGCGAGGAACTCGTCAGGCATGGCAGCGCGAAAGCGGGCCTCACTAGTCTTAAGGTGGGTGATGAGGTCTGCGACAGTGTGAAAGGAGGCCAGGTCGGGGAACAGGTAGGGGAGAGTGAGGCGGCCTAGCGTGGCAGAAGCGGGTGAGGAGTAGCGGGCAACGACAGCGGTGTACAGTTCCTTAGCAGTCTTGCACTGGCCAAAGTGCTCGCGCTCATCTAGCGGCAGGGAGTTGCGTATGGCGAAGCGAGCGTGCGCGTCACGGGTCTGCCACTGTGAGCGCTCAGTGGGGGGAGCAGTAGTAAGAGGGGCAGTAGCGTGGCCGAGAGCATGGTCGTACAGAGAAATATCCTCCTTGGCCGTGAGCTGTAGGAACAGGTGCAGGTCATCGAGCCAGGTTTCGAACTTCACTGGACGGCCCTCGGCGTCGAAAGCTAGAACGGGAGGGCTAGCCATAGCGATAGTAGCAGTAGCAGCAGTAGTAGACAGAGTAGGGCCGCTGTAGCTGTAAAGACGCACTAGCAGGAGTCGCAGGGGCGCACGGGCTGCGGTGGTAGGTCGGTAGTAGCGGCGTGCGGTGGCGGCTGCAGGTGCGGACAGTCAGTAGCGGCGGGCCGGCAGCGAGGGCGTGCGGCGGCGGCTGCGGGTGCGCACGGGCGGCAGCGGCGGGCCGGTAGCGGGTGCGTGCGGCGGCGGCTGCGGATAAGGACGGGCGGCAGCGGCGGGCCGGCAGCGGGTGCGTGCGGCGGTGGCTGCGGGTGCGCACGAGAGGCAGCGGCGGGCCGGGAGCAGGCTGCGTGCAGGCCGCGTAAGCAGCGCGCGGGCCGGTAGTAGGTAGCGGGCGGTTCGCGGGCGGCGCGCAGGCCGCGCGGGCGGTTCGCGGGCGGTTCGCGGGCGGCGCGCAGGCCGTGTGGGCGGTTCGCGGGCGGTTCGCGGGCGGTTCGCGGGCGGCGCGCAGGCCGCGCGGGCGGTTCGCGGGCGGTTCGCGGGCGGTTCGCTAGAGGGCCAACGGGGCCGGTAGGTGTGATCGCAATCGAGGGGCCAGCAGGGCCGGGAAAAAAAAGGTAGCGCTCGGAAGGGCGCTACGGGGGAGACGCTAAGAACGCGCTCCGGTAGGTAGGTAGGTAGGTAGGTAACGGTGGGCCCTAAGAACGGTCCTAGCGATGGACCTGCTCTGATACCATGTCAGAATAACTGAGCAGGAATGAAATGAACTAGCACAGAGTTTGGTACAAGTAGGAAACCCTAACTTTGTGTACCCCCTAAGGTGTAACCCACTACAGCCTACACAATATAAACATACAATGTTTGACAGTTGGGCCCTATGCGTTCTGCTTCGTTGGTGTTGACTTCAGCAGGTGTTACGTAACCGTTGTCGGCGAAGTGGTAGTAGGTTTCGGCGTTGACGCTTTCGCGAGGGTTATCTTCGTCCATCGGTACGTCCACTGAGCAGTAGGGGAGAGGTCCGGCTTCTTCCGAGGCTCCTTCCACGTTCTGCTCGTCCCAGTCAGCTTCGTCTCCTGCCGAAGCGAAGGCTCGATCGCCACGGAAGCCACCTGTGGGGTCTCGATTTTCGTCCAGGTTGGCAAGGTATGTTGGCAGTGTGAGCCGCTCGTAGAAAATGACATCACGTGCTGCTACTGTTTCCTTGGTGTGGATGTCGAAGATTTTCCACGCGTTGTAATGTTTTTCGATGCCCAGGTGTAGTCCCCACTGTGCCCGTTGGGAGAATCGGCCGGCTCGTGCAGATGGGGGTCGGTACTGTACCATGCAGCCGAAGACTCGTAACATTTTTGTGCTGCCCAGTTTCCCTGTCCACAGCAGATGCGGTGATGTGTTGTTCGGGAGTGACGACGAAGAAAGCAAGTTGTGCAGCATCACGGCGTGGTCCATTGCCTCGGGCCACTGGTGGTTGGGTAGCCGCATGCCACGTAACAGTTTGCGCATGGTGTTCTGCAGAGTCCTGTTCATCCTTTCTGCTACACCCTGCTGTTGATGGGCGTAGGGAAGGGAGATGAGTCTCTTGATTCCTTTCTCCGCCAGATACTGCTTGAACCGCTGTGACGAGTATTCTCCTCCTCCGTCTGATTGGAAATTTTTGAGCTTAGCTCCCGATTCCCGTTCTGCTGCTGGAAGCCATGCCACAAAAACCTCGAAAGCCATGTCGCGACTTGGTAAGTTTAGGTGCCAGACGTAACGTGTAGCGGCGTCGATGAAGGTGATGGTGTAGTTATACGCGTTTTGTCCGGGTTCGCGGTTGTACAAGATGTCGCTGTACACTTTCTCGAGTGGTGCATATGCAGGTGCGCTTGGGTTGTGATGCGAAACGAAGGGCTGATGTGGTAAGTCAGCTTCGGGGCAGGTGAAGCACGTTCCTCGAGCTCGCTGAAGTTCTCTGCCGTCGGTCAGTAAGAGTGAATCCTTGTCAAGTACTCCAGCTCTTATCGTGTTGTTTAATACTGTGTTGCTCGGGTGTCCCATTCTTGCGTGCCAGGTTTCTTCATTGGCGCGGTGTCCTGGCGAGCGTCGGTACATGTCGGAGTTGGAGTAGAAGCCGGCGATGATGTTCGCGCTTCTGTGAACTTCCCGTGGTGCCGGGTTGAGCTGCTGCGCCGGTGTCGGCGGCGTCTCGTTGATGAAGGGCTGTGCCGTTGAGGGACCAGTGACTGGTGTTAATGTTTCTGCTGCTGCTGCTGTTGTCGGTGCTGCTGTCGATGTTGTTTCTCCTGCTCCTGATGTTGTCTGTGCTGCTGCCGATGTTGTCTCTGCTGCTGCCGATGTTGTCTCTGCTGCTGCCGACTGCTGAATTGTCGCTAACGCCCTTGTTCTCTCTGTTTCAGAAATGGTGTGCGAGTACCAGAAACCGCTCGGACTGAAGTCTGGATCAAGATCTGGAGGATGTGTCCAGTTGGTGAAGTTTACGATGGCGTCGCTGTCGGCCGTGCCAAGATCGGGAACGAAGTCGAGAACGAAGACGTTGTTCTTGAGGACCGCCTTCCCGATGTAGAGACCTCCCCTTCCGTGGTACAGCTTGAACTCTTGAGTTGTGCTGTCTGCTTCAAGATGAATGCCTTTCGCCATCAACTGACTGACGCTCAGTAAGTTGTAGCCCAAGCCCTCTGCGATTAGGACCTTGGACATCTGCAAAATAACATTTGTCTCTCGTGACTGAAGTTGAACAACTCCTTGTCGTCGTGTGCGCAGGTTCTGATTGTTGGCGACGGTGATGACAGCTTCCCGTTGAAGTTGGTACTCTCGCTGCACGAAGCGTCCTGAAGAACACATGTGTTGCCCGCAGCAACTGTCCAAGAACCACGTGTCTTTTCCGGATGGCTCGTTTTGGGCGATGGCTGCGTAGGTTGGATTCGGTTGAAGTGCTTCGCGGCGAGGTGTCGTTTCATCGAGCTGTTCTTCTGGTGAGTAGTATGGTGGTGATTCCGTGACGCAAGAGTCACTCAGTCTTGCCATGCAGCTAACGATATTTCTTGTTTCTTGTGCAGGTTGTCCCGTTGAGGTCGTTGAAGCTTGAATTTGAGTCGTCGGGTTCGCCTGTGTTGACGCAACTTGATTGCTTGAAGGCCGTAGATGCCGCTGCGGAGTTGTTGACTGTTGACGGTTTGGGCAATGTGTGCGCGGGTGCCCTGAAGTCTTGCAGATGTGGCAGAAAGGAGGTACTGGCTTCGGTTGTTGCTGTCGATTGTTGTAGTTGTTGTGACGTCGTTGAGTGTGAAACGCGAACTCTGATGTTGTCGTCTTCTTTCTGTGTCGTTCTTCTTGCAGGTCCATGTCCTGCTGCTCGGCGTGGATTTCGGCGCAGAGTGCTGCTTCAGAAATTCTGCCGTGGGCTCGGAGGATAGCTTTGGTGGCGCGCCATTGGGGACCGAGACCACCAATGATGACTGTCACGAAGGCGTCCTCGGAGATCGATCCTCCGCATCGAAGAAGCTTGTCGCGCAGTTCGCGACATCGGCTGATATACGTCATCCCCTTTTCTCCCGGTTTCATTTCAACTGTTGTCAACTGCGCCATTAACTTGCTTTGGTTTACGCTGTCTGTTGCTTGATACAGGCTCTTCAGGTGGCTGTACGCGAGCTCAGCGGAGTTGCCGTAACCCCGGTAAGAGCGTATGTTCTGCTGCTGAGTTGGTGTGACGTTCCTCAGCAGAATCGTATACGCCATCATCGATTGATACGTGTACTGCTGCTTCTCATACTGTGTGCCGTTTGCTGGATATTGCAGGGACCCGTCGAAGAAGCCGAGTATCTGCGCGCCTTCCATCATTAACTCAAACTCGAATGACCAAGTAAAGAAGTCCTTTCCGTCGAAAGGTCTTGATGTCTGCAGTTTTAGAACGTGCGCGAACTGTGATTGCACTTGTAACGCGTCCAGTGGCTTGTCTTGTGCAGGTGAAGATTGCGGCATGAAGCTGATCGACCCGCGCTCGTACGGGGCGAAGGTAGGTTGCTGCTGTTGGTTTCCGCGTGCATATGACGACCCGTCGAGGCTCATGGGTGTCGCTCCGTTGTTGTTGCTGTTGTGTGATTGTGCAGGTCCCGACTGCTGGTGCTGCTCGTAGAAGGACATGAAGGAGAAGAACTTCTCCATTATACTCGGGTCGAAGTTCGCGGGGTGATTTGCGGGAGTCTCAGTAGATGTCATTCTTGGTCTTGTTGCCGTGCCTTCCTCTGTCTGCAGGCCAGAGGCAGGAGGTGGAGTAGGAGTAGTGCCTGGGGAGCCGTTAGATGAGCTCCTTTCCTTGCTTGTTGCCATGTCTTGTAATGATTTGAAGGTAGTAGAGTTTCCCCTGTTTGCTCTCATACCATGTTGGGCTGAGATAGCCCCTTAGGATCTTTTCAAGGGAGAACTCTGGGTGGGATAGTGTTGTAATAGCGGAAGCGTTTAACAAAGTTTGTGAACCACCTTGCGCTGGTATATGAGGGCAAAGTAGATTGATTATAGCAAGGAAGTACAAGATTATATAATAATACAAGGAATATGAAAGGATGCAGTTTGTAACTTCTTTACTGTTGCTGTTGCGGTTCGATACAGTACGACTCGGGCAACTGCTCTGTAACGAGTCAGTTGTGTGTCCTTAACTGTCGCGCTGTATTTGTCAGGTCAAAGGTCGCTTGACCTTTGACTTTCGCGTAACCTCCGGCAACTTCTCAACCTCCGAAGGTTGACTCGCGTTTGTTTCGATACAGCTTGCTTCGCTTCTGGTGCGATGTTTCGACACGACTGAAGCGCTTAAGATTCACTATTTCCAACAATTTTTAGACACACTTTGAAGCACCCCTTTGAACATTTTGAAAGTGTGTTCAAAAGGATGCCTCAAATAGTGAATAAAATCACTCTTGAATGACATACCCATAAATGTGAAACCAAATATGCACGTACTATCATGTTGAAACCATGAATTTGCTCGACCGCCCCAGCATCGTCGATTAATACGGCGGATGGTACGGCCGAGCATCATATTCTGGCATCAATATGAACGAATGCAATTGTACAAATGAACAACAAGGTATGAGGTGGTGCGATTGCTTCATAGTGAATGCTAAAATGCATTATGTAGCAACAGAGGTTGATGGGGTCGTTGAAACAGCGAAAACACGCTGCCCCAAAGAGGATTAACAACCTCAAATTGCATACATAACACATAATGACACCACACTTTGAAACAAACATCCCACAACGAATGCACACACACGTAAAAATGTACGACACCACGGAACGGTTGTGAACGCATCAAGGTGGATGGTTGATATACACCAATGCTACAACTGAGATTGATGGGGTCGTTGAAACAGCGAAAACACGCTGCCCCAACGACGATGACAACCCCAGCTGCAAACATGATGCACACCAGTGTCAAAATGAGGAATGGATGATGCATTGATGTTGGTTGGGGTACATATAGCTAACCCTAAGTTTTGTACCCCCTAAGACAAACCTCACTATAGGCTACAACATTTGACACACCCCCATAGCCTAAGTGAGGGGTGTCTAGCAGAACCAAACGAGTACGGTCACAAGACCAGTCCAAGAAACGAAGCTCAGGGTGGATCACAACGTCACCACACAGTCTGAGCACAAACAACAGTGGCCACAAGGCCAGTCCAAGAAGTAACAGAGGTATATAGAAAGCAAAGTAAACAGTACACTCAAGCCTAAGCAACACGAGAACCAGTGTCAACAAGGCCTAACTGCACACAGCACCTCTGGTGGTCACAAGGCGGAAGCGCCTTGGTGAAGATGTCTGCAGTGTTGGCCTCGGACTCCACAAACTCAAAGCGAGCCTGTCCACGCCTCTGCAACTCTCGCAGAAGAAAGTACCTGACGTTGATGTGCTTCACTCTGCTCTCCAGTCGTGGCTCTCGACAAAGGAGAATAGACGCCTTGTTGTCAGTGAACAAGGTCGGTGCAGAGCTCGGCCGCTCACCAAGGTCGGTGAGCAAGAAGGTCAACCAACGCAGCTCCTGTGCCGCCATGGCACCAGCGTAGATCTCAGCCTCAGCTGTAGAGGTCGAGACCGAAGAGGAGCGCGTGGACCGCCAGGAAACAGCTCCAGAACCCAGGCTAAAACAGTACCCCTGAGTAGACCTGTGAGTCTCAGCGTCGTCAGCGTAAGAGGAGTCACAGTGACCAGTAAGTACGACAGACTGCTGCCCTCCAAGAACTAGCCCCACGCCTGACGTCGTCGCTAGGTACTTCGCCACCCTCACAGCTGCTGTCCAGTGAACAGGACAGTGTCTCCCTGGCGCAACAAAGCGCGCAAGAACGCTGAGAGGGAAGGCGAGGTCCGGGCGAGTACAAGTCATCAGGTACATGAGGCAACCCACAAGCTCTGCGTAGGGACCACTAGGCTCGAACGGCTCGTCAGGAAAGGGTCCAGTGAGTCTGTGGTCAACAGCAAGAGGTGTGCGCTGTACTGTGGAGTGCTGAAGCCCGAACCGCTGAAGGACCTGCTGCACCATGTGCGAGCAGCTCTGTCCCTGGTGATCTGCAGGCCAAGGTAGTGGCGCAGCTCACCAAGATCAGTGCAGGTGTGTCTCTTCTGCAGTTCGGACTTCACGTGTGCCAAAGCAACCCTGTCAGGGGTGGCGAAAACAAGGTCGTCAACGTAGACCAGAACAAAGAAAGGTGTGGGGCCACGACGAACGAACAGCGACGGGTCAGCAGAAGACGGCTGGAACCCAAGGTCAGACAGGGTAGAACGCAGGGTGTCGTGCCACTCACGAGGAGCCTGACGAAGACCGTAAACCGGTCGCCTCAGCCTCCACTGGGTCCCAGGAGGGAAAGAGCCAGTGAAGGCAGAGGGACGACGCAACCAGACCTCCTCGTGAAGACTGCCCTGAAGGAAAGCAGTAGAGAAGTCAAGAGAGTGTAACTCGTAGTCTCTCTGTGCTGCTACGTGTAGTAACACCCGAAGAGTGGTCATCTTCGGGGTGGGCGCGAAGGTCTGAAAGAAGTCAACTCCCTCGCGCTGACTGAAACCTCTAGCCACGTAGCGTGCCTTGAAGACCGGAGGAGATCCCGGTGGCCGCTTCACCCTGTAGATCCACATGCCGTCGACTACGTTCGCCCCCGGAGGGGGAACCTCATCGACGTAGGTGCCTGTGGATCTGTAGGAGGCCATCTCTGCGTCCATGGCAGCTCTCCACTGAGAGGCCCAAGGCCCTGACACTGCCTCAGCGTAAGTGCGAGGAGTCGGAATGTCAAGGGCGTCGGGGTCACCCTCAGGGGCGAGGAGCATGGCACAGAGATGAGGGGAAGCGGCGGCCAGGAACTCTAGCTCAAACTGCCTGTCCTCTAGGGCGTCACAGCCAAGGGCAGACACACCCCCGACGGCCAGAGGACTGGAAGGAGGAGCAGCCACAAGAGCGGTGGCGAAGTCAAGGCGGCGGGTAGAGGCAAAGTCAGTGACTGCGGCAGTAAGAGCGGACACAGAGGACACAGAGGCACGAGGGTGAGTAACAAGCGAGGCGAGAACACGAGAGAGAAGAGGACGGTACGTGCGGTAGTAGTCTGTGACAGGAGTAGGGAGCGACGCAGTGAGAGCCGACTCAGGAGGAGACGGAAGCACAGACGGAGACGGACGAGGTGGACTAGAACGAAGTAAGGCAGTACGAAGGTCAGTGAAGGGAACAGGAGACGAGGGACGAGCACGAGGGGAGCGACGAGAGGCCCAAGTCTGAGAAGAAGGAGGGGACAACGAAGACTGAGAACGAGGGAAAACAGCGGGAGAGGGGTCAGGAGGAGGAAGCGAAGGACCAGAGACGGGAGGAGAGGGGGAGGAGGAAGGAGAGGGAGAGGGGAGACCAAGGGTCCGAAGACCCGAGACAGGAGGAGGAGACGGCAGCTGCTGCTGCTGCGGCTGCTGCGGCTGCTGCTGCTCCAGCGGCTGCTGCCCCTGCTGCTGTCGCTCCTGCTCCTCGAGCCGCTGCAACTCTCTCTCCTCTCTCTCCAACTCCAGCTGCTCCTCACGAGCACGGCGAACACGAGCCTGGAACCTGGTCGGGTAGGGGTGGGGGGAAGGAGTAGTGTCCGGGGCAGCGGCAGCCCCAGAGTCGACCTCCGAAGCACCAAGCACACCACCCCCAGAGGCAGCACCAACACCAGCTCCAGACCCAGGCTCTCCAGAAACCGAAGGAACACCCTCACCCCCAGACGCAGCACCCCCAGACTCCGCACCAGCACCCCCAGACTCCGCACGACCAGTACCAGCCCCCGGAAGACAAGAGTCCTCTGCAACCCGCGGCTCAGCTCCAACTCCAGCACCCCCAGAACCAGAGACCTGTACAGGGACAGTCGCAGGACCAACCTCCCGAGAGGGAGCACCTGCAGGAGGCGGCGAGGAAGACTGTGGGGAGGGAGGCTGTACAGGGGGGGCTACCGAAGGGGGAGGGCTAGCCTGAGACACACCAGACGGGGCTGGACCAGGGGGGGGAGGCTGTACCGGGGGAGCAGGCGGGGGAGCGGCTGTCAGGAAGAGGGGGGGAGGAGGAACCGGGAGACCTCGACTGGGGTACCTGACGTAGTAGGGGGTGGACTCCTCGAAACGGACGTCACGGGAGTCAAAGAACCGGTGAGAGGGAGGGTGGTAAAAGGTGAAGTCAGAGGAGTCCTCAGGGAAACCAAGGAAGACACAAGGAACGGCGCGAGGCGAGAGCTTGTCCGCGGAGGTGTCGCGGACAAGAGCCAAGCACCCCCAGACACGAAACCTCGACGCGACACCAGGGGACCCTGTCCAAAGACTGGTCGGTGAAGCCTCCGGCCGAGAGACGCGTGGCCAGAGGTTCAGCTGGTGCGCGGCGTACCTGACTGCGTATGGCCACAGGAAATGGGGGGCACGGGCGTGAGTCAAGGAGGTGCGGGCAATCTCCATGACCAGGCCTATGCGACGCTCAGCAACCCCATTCTGCTGTGGGGACTCCGGAAGCGTCCAGGACTGACGAATGCCCTGTTCGCGACAGAATCCAGCGAGAATGCCGGAGCGAAACTCGCCCCCGCGGTCGGAGTGGAGACAGCTGACACGACGACCACGAGTGTCCTGGGTGGTAAGCAACCACCTGATCAGCGTAGAAGTCACCTCAGACTTCCTCGCCAGGGGGAACACTGTGGTGTAGCGGGAGTAGTCGTCAACGACCACCAAAAAGAAACGCTCACGCTCAGGGCCAGGGCGAGGAGAGGGGCCCCAGACGTCCAAGTGCAGTGTCTCAAAAGGCTCGGTGGCCGGACGAAGGGAGGAGGAGTGAGGGGTGGCACGCAGCCTACCCTCGACGCAAGGACCGCACGGTGGTGCAAGGGACGGCGGCAGCGACGGCAAGACACGCGGGAGACCTAAGACCAGACGCTGACTAGACATAGCACGCAGACGTGGAAGAGAAGGGTGTCCCAGCCGGTGGTGCCACAGAACGGTGGGGTGGGCAAGCGACCGACAGGAGCAAGACGCAGCGACTGGACTGGACGCGACAACCTGAGAGGACGGAACCACCTGGTGAGACGCAGGGAGGAGACTAGGGGGAGGGACAGGAACTGGGAGGAGGGGCTGCTGTGACGGCGGCCGCTGTGGCTGCGGCTGCTGCTGCTGCCGCTGCTGCTGCTGCGGCTGCTGCTGCAGCTGCTGCTGCGGCTGCTGCTGCTGCTGCAGTCGCTGCTGAGCGCGCGGGCCAGTGTGAAGAGTGTAGAGACCGGAGCCCGGCTCAGCAGCAAAAGTGGCGAGGGGCTGGTAAGAGTCCCCGTCAACACACACCGCAGTCTCTCCAGAAGGCTCAAACCACACACCCACGTGCTGACTCACAAGGGGTCGCACGCCCACCAAGTTCCGGGAGAACGAGGGGACGTGAAACCCAGTGAGAGACCCAGAAGGAGCAGCCGGACACGGCAAGGTGGTAGTGTGACGCGCGGTGACTGGTCCCGAAGTGGGATCAGCCAGCGCCACAGAAACAGGCGCAGGAAGAGGCGTAAGTGTCGTGCTGTCACGAAAGAAGCAGTGAGAGGCTCCAGAGTCCAGCGTGAACGACAGCGAACCGTCCTCTGAGGTAGCCGCTGGACTAGAGTCTACACAAGAACCTACACTAGCAACAGGCAACTGAGCAAGGCTAGCACCTAAGCTAACAACACCAGAGTAAGCAGAGTCAGAAACACTAGAGTCAACAACAGCATACATAGCATGAGGAGCACCAATCAGATCAACTAACTGCTCAGCAGACATGCCCCACAGAGCGGAGCCGTAGCGCTGAACCAGAGGAAGCCAGTCAAGGGCAGGACCGCCAACCCCGTAGGCCAACCGGACCGTGTCAGTGAGCTGAGCAAAGCACTGACCAGGGGGGTGAAAGCGGCCACAAGGGTGGCCCCGACGAGGACCTGTCAGAACCTGATAGGTGCAGGGAGGGTAAGCAGCACCACGCTGGGGCTGACGCAGCCCCGACCCCGGAGCCAGCTGCTGACGCTGCTGCTGCTGAGGCTGCTGGGAGGAGAGGGGCTGCTGGTGCTGCTGAAGCCGCTGCTGACGCTGAGCCTGGTACCACGCCGCTGCTCCACCTAGCGGGGCCGGCAGTACAGGAGACGACTGACGAGCTCGGGCGTCGCCACCACCAGCAGGCGCAGTGGAGTCACCAGCCGCTGCACGAGAGGTCTCTCCAGACGCTGCACTCCCACCACCGCCAGTCGCAACAGCACCCCCACTACCTCCGCTACCTCCGCCTCCACCTCCACCAGAACCACCTTTCTTGCCCCCCTTGCCGCGGGACCGCGACGCAGTCGTAGCAGCAGCTGCAGTCGCGTCAGTAGCGGCAGTGGCAAGAGAGGCAGTGAAGGTGGGTAACTGCGGGACTGTGCACCCGTGGAAGAGTGGGGGGGGCACAGCACCAGAGGCGGCAGCTACCGAGCGAAGGTTGCTCTCGACGTCCTTGAGCGCAGACTCAAGGACCTCAACTGTCAGCTCACTAGGGTGCTTCAGCAGGAGCGCGTCACGTACGGAGGCAAGGCGGTCAGGGAGGCTAGTGGCGATGAAATAGATAGTAATCGCCATGGGGGGAGGAAGCAGTGCAAGCTGTGCCTCAGTGCAAGCAGCGCGGTAACTAGCGTCGAGCGAGCGGAGGTGAGCGATCAAGTCAGCAGAGCGCTCAAACGAGGCGAGATCAGGAAACAGGAACGGGAGGAAAAGACGGCCAAGAGAGACAGTAGCGGGAGTAGAGTAGCGGGCCTTAATCGCAGTGAGGTACGCAGCAGCGGTGCGAACCTGAGTGAAGTGGACCTCCTCTGACTCAGGGAGGAGGCTGCTGAGTGCGATGCAGGCCGCAGCGTCACGTGACGTTTAAGCCGTCCTGTCAGCGCGCTGACGGGCAAAGCGAGCCGTAGCAGCATCGTCAGGGGCAGGACCTAAAGCGGCAGGCTCGGGGGGCTCGGGGAGGTCACCAGTAGCGTGCGACCAGAGGGTCTCGCCCCCCTGGACTTGACTCTCTAACAGACGGCGAGCACGAAGAAGCCAGACGGAAAAGTCAAGAGGTCTACCGTCAGCGTCGAAACGAAGAACTCGCGGAGTCGCCATAGCGAAAACTAACGCGAACGAGCAGGCGAGTAACAGCAGGAGGTAAGAGGCAAATTAGGGTGCAGGTGGGACTTAGTCGCAGCGGAAGAGCGGGCTAGAGCGACGGGCCAGGGCGTAGGGTCGACGGGACGGGGGAAAGGGCGGGCACGATGCGACGGGGCAGGGCGACGCGACGGGGCAGGGCGACGCGACGGGGCAGGGCGACGGGACGGGGAAGGGCGACGCGACGGGGCAGGGCGACGGGACGGGGAAGGGCGACGCGACGGAGCAGGGCGACGGGACGGGGCGACGGGACGGGGCAGGGGCAGGGCGACGGGACGGGACGGGACGGGACGGGACGGGGCAGGGCGACGGGACGGGACGGGGACGGGACGGGGCAGGGGCGACGGGACGGGACGGGGCGACGGGACGGGACGGGGCAGGGCGACGGGACGGGACGGGACGGGACGGGACGGGGCAGGGCGACGGGACGGGACGGGGACGGGACGGGGCAGGGGCGACGGGACGGGACGGGGCGACGGGACGGGACGGGGCAGGGCGACGGGACGGGGCAGGGCGACGGGACGGGGCAGGGCGACGTGACGGGGGGAAAGGGCGCGACGCGACGGTGGGAAAGGGCGCGACGCGACGGGGGGAAAGAGCGCGACGCGACGGGGGGAAAGGGCGCGACACGACGGGGGGGGACGGGCGCGACGCAACGGGGGGAAAGGGCGCGACGTGACGGGGGGGAAAGGGCGCTAGGCGACGGGGGGAAGGGCGCTAGGCTCGGCACTAGGCGCGGTAACAACGGAACCGGTACGAACGAGAGGTAGGATCAGGCTCGGGAGATACGAACGGAGAACGGAGGAACGGGATCCCACAGGATCCTAACCTAACTGATACCATGTCAAAATGAGGAATGGATGATGCATTGATGTTGGTTGGGGTACATATAGCTAACCCTAAGTTTTGTACCCCCTAAGACAAACCTCACTATAGGCTACAACATTTGACAACCAGCACCACACCTTGAAACAATCACAACCAACTGACATGAATGACTTGTTGAACTTACACACACGCATAAACACACACGCACAAAGACCCACGCACGGACACACATGTATATACACATACATACAAAGAGGATAGAGAGAGCAAACAAGGAGTGGGTTGAATATCAACAATCACTGCTAGCCTGCCCCCGGTTCCTATCCTGTTCCCCTTTCCCTCTTCATCCCGCGCATTTCCACATCTTTCCCTCGCCTTCCTTCTCTGCCCCCCGCGATGTGGCTCGCATATCCTGAAAAACATACAGGTCACGCAAAATAAATTGAAATAAAATAAAAATTGCCGTGAGTGAATTCAGTGAGTTATGTAAGGCGCCAGCGCACCGCAGCAAGGCGCCAGCGCACCGCAGCAAGGCGCCAGCGCACCGCAGCAAGGCGCCAGCGCACCGCAGCAAGGCGCCAGCGCGCTGCAGTAGAAATAGTAAAGCATGATGAAAAGGGTTGTTACTAGCAGTGCAGTAAATCGATAGAAGATTAATATTGAAGGCAAATCTAATTTGAAGTCTCACACGTGTGGCTTAAAACTCGAATCCAAGGCATCACGAATAAAATATACCACATCAGCATGCACAGAAGGCATCACCTGCAGCAGAAAGGAAAGAGAGCAGAAGTGGTAGTGGAGAAGTTTTGGCACCAAGTCCACACATGGCGCCAGCGCGTATGGCGCCAGCGCACATGGCGCCAGCTCGTTAGGCGCCAGCGCGCATGGCGCCAGCGCGTATGGCGCCAACGCGCATGGCGCCAGCGCGTATGGCGCCAGCGCGCATGGCGCCAGCGCCCATGGCGCCAGCGCGCATGGCGCCAGCGCCCATGGCGCCAGCGCGCATGGCGCCAGCGCGCATGGCGCCAGCGCGTTAGGCGCCAGCGCGCATGGCGCCAGCGCGCATGGCGCCAGCGCGTTAGGCGCCAGCGCATTAGGCGCCAGCGCGTTAGGCGCCAGCGCGTTAGGCGCCAGCGCACTAGGACCAACCGGCAAAAAGAACTTACGGAAAAAAGTAGGAGAAAAATGAAACTTTGGAGGGAGTGGAGAGGAAAAAAGGTCCAGGAAACGAAAACGCACCTGAAACGACGGTGCCTCACAAAACGCGCGGTCGCGCAGCAGCCCGCGCTCGCGCTCGTGCACCCACCAGAGGCGACGGCGGGAAGGGATGGAGGGCGACGGCGAGGAGGAAGGGAGAGCGACGGAGGGGACCGAGGGAGAGGCTATGATGGGGAGGGAGGGAGACGCCACGGTGGGGAGTGAGGGAGAGGCAACGGTGTTGAGTGAGGCGACGTTGGAGTGAGGAGAGGCGACTGGAAGAATAGTTGGTAGGGAGTCGTAATAGGGAGGGAGGAAGTAAAGAGAGCAGCGTGGGGTGCTTGGATTCAAGAAACCTGGAGCAGGTGCGTCAAGGGGTACGTTCCTGGCTTGGTTGGGATTGTGTGGCACTGGCAAGAAAATTTTCTGCCAAAGCAAAACAAGGCGCGAAACGGTTTTTACATGGGAGTACAGTGCGAGGACGATGGCACGAATTGCAAGCTGCAAGCTACTCGGGCACATACATTCCAAACAAAACAAGAGGCGACGAGATCGTCTTAGGGTTGCGAAGCGCTTTGCAAAGTTAACACATATTGTACGACTTATAACACCAAGTATAGATCTTGTTTTGGATGGATGCCTTAACTTTTATACCGAGTATGTAACTCAGGTTGAAGTTTACAAAATTGCGCCTTGTAAGAATCGAACCCTAGTCCTTTTCGATGAGAGTCGAAATCTTACCTGCGACACCACAGACGTTTGGGACGTAGAGAAAGGCGTTTGCGACGTCGATTTGTCGTAGCTTTTTCTTCTTCATGGCGGCGATTGCGAGGAGAATGCGTAGTGAGGTGTGTCGGCTGACCGGAGCAAAGGTTTCGGTGAAGTCGCGTCCGTGCTCTTGGTCGAAGCCGCGTACGACCCAGCGCGCCTTGAATTTGTCGATGGTGCCATCTGCTTTCGTCTTCACGCGGAAGACCCATTTTCCGGTGAGGATGGTCTTGTTTCGTGCTACACCGATAGGAACGATTTTCCAGGTGTTGCGTTCTTCTAGCGCTTTCAGCTCCTTGTCCATGGCTTCGCGCCATTTTTCCCTGTGTTCCCCCCCCAGAGCCTGCTGAACCGTTGCAGGCTCTTTAGGAATGGCGGCGCCGTGGACCGCGGTGACGAGCCCGAGTATCTGGAGTCCACTCTGTGTGTAGCGAGGGAGTGTGGTGTCCTCGGGATAGACTGCCTCGTCTCCAGCTTCTGGATCAGGTGCGAAGTTGGGCCCTATGCGTTCTGCTTCGTTGGTGTTGACTTCAGCAGGTGTTACGTAACCGTTGTCGGCGAAGTGGTAGTAGGTTTCGGCGTTGACGCTTTCGCGAGGGTTATCTTCGTCCATCGGTACGTCCACTGAGCAGTAGGGGAGAGGTCCGGCTTCTTCCGAGGCTCCTTCCACGTTCTGCTCGTCCCAGTCAGCTTCGTCTCCTGCCGAAGCGAAGGCTCGATCGCCACGGAAGCCACCTGTGGGGTCTCGATTTTCGTCCAGGTTGGCAAGGTATGTTGGCAGTGTGAGCTGTTAAATTGTAATGTGTTATATGTTGGTAGGCTGTAGTGGGGTAGCCAATATGGGGTACAACCCCAACTAGGGTTTGCTACTTGTACCCAACTGTTTCATTCAATGCACCATTCTTGCCTAGTCCTGTTGAAATGGTATTCAGAGCAGGAGGTCCCTAGGACCTACCGACCGTTTTTTTAGGGCCCACCACCGCTCGCATGCGGTTACCACGCTACCCCGTGCCCTAGCCTCGTAGCGCCCTCGTGCGCCCTCGTTAGCGCCCTCGCGCGCCCTCGTTAGCGCCCTCGCGCGCCCCTCGTTAGCGCCCTCGTGCGCCTCTCGTTAGCGCCCTCGTGCGCCTCTCGTTAGCGCCCTCGTGCGCCTCTCGTTAGCGCCCTCGTGCGCCTCTCGTTAGCGCCCTCGTTAGCGCCCTCGTTAGCGCCCCTCGTTGCGCCCTCGCCCGCCACGCTGCTCGTCGCGCTGCCCGTTGCGCTGCCCGCCGCGCTGCCCGCCAATAGCTCCGCCCATCCGCCGCGCTATCCGCTCGCGCTGCCCGCTCGCACCGTCGCCCGCTCGCCGCGCTGCCCCCCCCCGCAGTGTCGCCCGCCCGCCGCGCTGCCCGCTTGCAGCGCCGCCTGCCCACCGCGCTGCCAGCTTCGTAGCCCGCCCGCCGCGCTGCCCGCTCGCAGCGTCGCCCGCCCGCCCGCCGTGCTGCCCGCTTGCAGCGCCACCTGCCCGCCACGCTGCCAGCTTCGCCACCCGTCCGCCGCGCTGCCCGCTCACAGAGCCGCCTGCCCGCCGCGCTACCTGCCACGCTGCCCGCTCAGAGCGCCGCCCGCCCGCCGCGCTCCCCACCGAGCTCTCTGCTTTCAGCGCTGCGGCAGCTTGCTTTGCTCAGTCGCACTGTCGCTATGGCTTCCATCCGCGTGCTGTCGTTCGATGCTGAGGGCCGCCCTGTGCAGTTCACCACTTGGCTAGATGACCTGCAGCTGTTCCTCCTGAGCGATAGCAAGGAGCATGTGTCGCTCTATGACTACGCGTCTGGTGCAGCGCCTGCCCCTCCCGCCACAGCTGAGCTTAGTGTTCGTTCCCACTGGCAGACTCGTGACGCAGCTGCTCGCCTAGCCATTCGCAGTCACCTGCCGTTAGCTGAGCTCGAGCATTTTGGCGACTGCAAATCCGCTAAGGCCCTGTACGACGCTGTTGTTACTCGCTACTCCTCGCCTGCCACAGCCGAGCTTAGCCGCCTCATGCTGCCTTACCTGTTCCCTGACCTGTCCACCTTTGCTACAGTCGCCGATCTTATCACCCACCTTCGCACTAGTGATGCTCGCCTGCGTGCCGCCCTTCCCACCGAGTTCTGCGCTAAGCACCCCCCTCCACTGTACTGGACACTCCACTTCATAGTCACCCATCTCCCTGACACCCTCAGCTCAGTTCGAGACCACTTCCTTGCTCGCTGTCCCACTGAGCTCACAGTCGCCCTCCTAGAGGAGAAGCTGCTAGCGGCCGAGAAGACCATTGTAGCTGTCGGTGCTGCTCGTGGCGCTCCTCGCACCCCCATCTTTGAGGGGTGTTCTCCCTCTCCCCTCGCTCCCTCCTACGCTACTGCTGCTGCTGTTGACTTCCTTGGTGCTGAGTCTGCTGGCGCTGCTTCTGCTCCTGGTGGGAGGCGCCGCACCGGCAAGGGCAAGGGGGGCAAGGGTGGCGGGGGTGGCGCTGGGGGGGGAGGAGGTGGGGGAGGTGGGGGGGGAGGCGGTGCTGGAGGGAGCGGTGGCGGGAGTGCTGGTGGGAGTGGGGTCGGCAGCGGAGGCGGGGGCGGCGGAGGGAGCGGTGGCGGCGGTGGCGGCGGTGGCGGTGGCGGCGGTGGCGGTGGCGGCGGTGGCGGCGGTGGCGGCGGTGGCGGCGGTGGCGGTGGTGGCGGTGGCGGTCGGAGGTAGTGGTGGCGGCGGAGGTCGGAGTGGAGGCACTGGCTCGGGCCAGAGCTCCCAGCAGCAGCAGCGTCCCCAGACGACCCAGCAGCTTCGTGAGTGGCTTGCTCAGCGTGGGACGTCGGGGGGCAGTGGCCGCTGTTCTTATGTCATTCGCACTGGTGACCGCACGGGACAGACTTGTGGGAAGTTCCACACCCAGCACCGCTGCTTCTCCCGCCTTGACGACGCTTGGCGTGAGGAGATGGGCGAGGATGTTGAGCGCCCCCGCTGGGCGGAGCTGATGAGGGCTGGTGTTGATATCTTTGCTCTTGACTATGATGCTATTATTGCTGCTATGTATGCATTGACTGTTAGTGCCGAGGGAGACTGTTACTTGTGTGTGCCGCCTGACCCAGGTATAGAGCCCGCTGCCCTAGGTACTCGTGAGTCTGCTCTCTCTGGTATGGTGCCCTCTGTGGCTGCTCCCTCCGGTACTGTCCCTGCTGCTTGTGAGTCTGCTCTCTCAGGTACAGCACCCACAGAGACTGCTCTCTCAGGCACTGCACCGGCTGAGACCTGTCACACCTTCACCCTTGACTCAGGTGCTTCCCGCTGTTTCTTTCGTGACCGTACTGAGCTCACACCGCTTCCTGCACCGGTCCCAGTCTCCTTGGCTGACCCCTCTGGGGGCCCAGTCCTTGCACGGTCCACCACTGTGCTCCCGTGTCCAGCGGTTCCGTCTGGCTCGTTGTCGGGTTTCCACCTCCCCTCGTTCTCGACGAACCTGGTGAGCAACGCTGTCATCCAGGATCAGTGGGTTGACACCTTTACCCCTGGAGGACAGCGTGTGGCGATCCTCACGTGCTCCAGGTCCGGCCGTCACCTGGCTACGTTTACCCGTCAGCCGGGGTCGAGTCTCTACACACTGACCACTGCGTCTCCCCAGGTCGCTGCTGTCGGTCAGGTGTCCGCGTCAGGTCTGGTGGCCCACGCCTGTGAGTGTCGTTCCCTGTCGCACCAGACTCTTCTCTGGCACCATCGCCTGGGTCACCCCTCCTTGCCACGCCTCCGTGGCATGCACCGTCGCCACCTTGTGTCTGGTCTTCCCAGGTCCCTCCCTCCCCTCCCTGCCTCGCCTGCGCCGCCTTGCCTTCCTTGCGTCGAGGGGCGGCAGCGCGCCGCTCCTCACTCCTCCTCGTTCCCCCCGACAGAGGCTCCTCTGCAGACCCTCCACCTGGACGTGTGGGGCCCAGCCCGCGTTCGTGGTCAGGGCGGTGAGCGGTACTTTTTGCTGGTTGTCGACGACTACTCGCGTTACACCACGGTCTTCCCCTTGCGCACCAAGGGTGAGGTCCCTGCTGTTCTGATCCCTTGGATCCGCACAGTTCGTCTCCAGCTCCGCCGCCGTTTCCGGACGGATCTTCCTGTCCTGCGTCTGCACTCTGACAGAGGTGGTGAGTTCTCCTCCGACCTCTTGAGGACCTTCTGTCAGGCGGAGGGCATCGAGCAGACCTTCACGCTTCCGGACTCCCCACAGCAGAATGGGGTTGCTGAGCGCCGCATTGGCCTGGTCATGGAGGTCGCTCGTACCTCCTTGGTCCACGCGGCGGCTCCCCATTTTCTGTGGCCGTTTGCTGTCCGGTACGCCGCGCATCAGCTCAACCTCTGGCCCCGTGTCTCCTTGCCGGAGACCTCGCCCACACTGCGTTGGACGGGGGAGGTTGGCGATGCGTCGCGCTTCCGGGTGTGGGGTGCTCGTGCCCTTGTCCGCGATACGTCCGCGGACTAGAACGAAGTAAGGCAGTACGAAGTAAGGCAGTACGAAGGTCAGTGAAGGGAACAGGAGACGGACGAGGTGGACTAGAACGAAGTAAGGCAGTACGAAGGTCAGTGAAGGGAACAGGAGACGAGGGACGAGCACGAGGGGAGCGACGAGAGGCCCAAGTCTGAGAAGAAGGAGGGGACAACGAAGACTGAGAACGAGGGAAAACAGCGGGAGAGGGGTCAGGAGGAGGAAGCGAAGGACCAGAGACGGGAGGAGAGGGGGAGGAGGAAGGAGAGGGAGAGGGGAGACCAAGGGTCCGAAGACCCGAGACAGGAGGAGGAGACGGCAGCTGCTGCTGCTGCGGCTGCTGCGGCTGCTGCTGCTCCAGCGGCTGCTGCCCCTGCTGCTGTCGCTCCTGCTCCTCGAGCCGCTGCAACTCTCTCTCCTCTCTCTCCAACTCCAGCTGCTCCTCACGAGCACGGCGAACACGAGCCTGGAACCTGGTCGGGTAGGGGTGGGGGGAAGGAGTAGTGTCCGGGGCAGCGGCAGCCCCAGAGTCGACCTCCGAAGCACCAAGCACACCACCCCCAGAGGCAGCACCAACACCAGCTCCAGACCCAGGCTCTCCAGAAACCGAAGGAACACCCTCACCCCCAGACGCAGCACCCCCAGACTCCGCACCAGCACCCCCAGACTCCGCACGACCAGTACCAGCCCCCGGAAGACAAGAGTCCTCTGCAACCCGCGGCTCAGCTCCAACTCCAGCACCCCCAGAACCAGAGACCTGTACAGGGACAGTCGCAGGACCAACCTCCCGAGAGGGAGCACCTGCAGGAGGCGGCGAGGAAGACTGTGGGGAGGGAGGCTGTACAGGGGGGGCTACCGAAGGGGGAGGGCTAGCCTGAGACACACCAGACGGGGCTGGACCAGGGGGGGGAGGCTGTACCGGGGGAGCAGGCGGGGGAGCGGCTGTCAGGAAGAGGGGGGGAGGAGGAACCGGGAGACCTCGACTGGGGTACCTGACGTAGTAGGGGGTGGACTCCTCGAAACGGACGTCACGGGAGTCAAAGAACCGGTGAGAGGGAGGGTGGTAAAAGGTGAAGTCAGAGGAGTCCTCAGGGAAACCAAGGAAGACACAAGGAACGGCGCGAGGCGAGAGCTTGTCCGCGGAGGTGTCGCGGACAAGAGCCAAGCACCCCCAGACACGAAACCTCGACGCGACACCAGGGGACCCTGTCCAAAGACTGGTCGGTGAAGCCTCCGGCCGAGAGACGCGTGGCCAGAGGTTCAGCTGGTGCGCGGCGTACCTGACTGCGTATGGCCACAGGAAATGGGGGGCACGGGCGTGAGTCAAGGAGGTGCGGGCAATCTCCATGACCAGGCCTATGCGACGCTCAGCAACCCCATTCTGCTGTGGGGACTCCGGAAGCGTCCAGGACTGACGAATGCCCTGTTCGCGACAGAATCCAGCGAGAATGCCGGAGCGAAACTCGCCCCCGCGGTCGGAGTGGAGACAGCTGACACGACGACCACGAGTGTCCTGGGTGGTAAGCAACCACCTGATCAGCGTAGAAGTCACCTCAGACTTCCTCGCCAGGGGGAACACTGTGGTGTAGCGGGAGTAGTCGTCAACGACCACCAAAAAGAAACGCTCACGCTCAGGGCCAGGGCGAGGAGAGGGGCCCCAGACGTCCAAGTGCAGTGTCTCAAAAGGCTCGGTGGCCGGACGAAGGGAGGAGGAGTGAGGGGTGGCACGCAGCCTACCCTCGACGCAAGGACCGCACGGTGGTGCAAGGGACGGCGGCAGCGACGGCAAGACACGCGGGAGACCTAAGACCAGACGCTGACTAGACATAGCACGCAGACGTGGAAGAGAAGGGTGTCCCAGCCGGTGGTGCCACAGAACGGTGGGGTGGGCAAGCGACCGACAGGAGCAAGACGCAGCGACTGGACTGGACGCGACAACCTGAGAGGACGGAACCACCTGGTGAGACGCAGGGAGGAGACTAGGGGGAGGGACAGGAACTGGGAGGAGGGGCTGCTGTGACGGCGGCCGCTGTGGCTGCGGCTGCTGCTGCTGCCGCTGCTGCTGCTGCGGCTGCTGCTGCAGCTGCTGCTGCGGCTGCTGCTGCTGCTGCAGTCGCTGCTGAGCGCGCGGGCCAGTGTGAAGAGTGTAGAGACCGGAGCCCGGCTCAGCAGCAAAAGTGGCGAGGGGCTGGTAAGAGTCCCCGTCAACACACACCGCAGTCTCTCCAGAAGGCTCAAACCACACACCCACGTGCTGACTCACAAGGGGTCGCACGCCCACCAAGTTCTGGGAGAACGAGGGGACGTGAAACCCAGTGAGAGACCCAGAAGGAGCAGCCGGACACGGCAAGGTGGTAGTGTGACGCGCGGTGACTGGTCCCGAAGTGGGATCAGCCAGCGCCACAGAAACAGGCGCAGGAAGAGGCGTAAGTGTCGTGCTGTCACGAAAGAAGCAGTGAGAGGCTCCAGAGTCCAGCGTGAACGACAGCGAACCGTCCTCTGAGGTAGCCGCTGGACTAGAGTCTACACAAGAACCTACACTAGCAACAGGCAACTGAGCAAGGCTAGCACCTAAGCTAACAACACCAGAGTAAGCAGAGTCAGAAACACTAGAGTCAACAACAGCATACATAGCATGAGGAGCACCAATCAGATCAACTAACTGCTCAGCAGACATGCCCCACAGAGCGGAGCCGTAGCGCTGAACCAGAGGAAGCCAGTCAAGGGCAGGACCGCCAACCCCGTAGGCCAACCGGACCGTGTCAGTGAGCTGAGCAAAGCACTGACCAGGGGGGTGAAAGCGGCCACAAGGGTGGCCCCGACGAGGACCTGTCAGAACCTGATAGGTGCAGGGAGGGTAAGCAGCACCACGCTGGGGCTGACGCAGCCCCGACCCCGGAGCCAGCTGCTGACGCTGCTGCTGCTGAGGCTGCTGGGAGGAGAGGGGCTGCTGGTGCTGCTGAAGCCGCTGCTGACGCTGAGCCTGGTACCACGCCGCTGCTCCACCTAGCGGGGCCGGCAGTACAGGAGACGACTGACGAGCTCGGGCGTCGCCACCACCAGCAGGCGCAGTGGAGTCACCAGCCGCTGCACGAGAGGTCTCTCCAGACGCTGCACTCCCACCACCGCCAGTCGCAACAGCACCCCCACTACCTCCGCTACCTCCGCCTCCACCTCCACCAGAACCACCTTTCTTGCCCCCCTTGCCGCGGGACCGCGACGCAGTCGTAGCAGCAGCTGCAGTCGCGTCAGTAGCGGCAGTGGCAAGAGAGGCAGTGAAGGTGGGTAACTGCGGGACTGTGCACCCGTGGAAGAGTGGGGGGGGCACAGCACCAGAGGCGGCAGCTACCGAGCGAAGGTTGCTCTCGACGTCCTTGAGCGCAGACTCAAGGACCTCAACTGTCAGCTCACTAGGGTGCTTCAGCAGGAGCGCGTCACGTACGGAGGCAAGGCGGTCAGGGAGGCTAGTGGCGATGAAATAGATAGTAATCGCCATGGGGGGAGGAAGCAGTGCAAGCTGTGCCTCAGTGCAAGCAGCGCGGTAACTAGCGTCGAGCGAGCGGAGGTGAGCGATCAAGTCAGCAGAGCGCTCAAACGAGGCGAGATCAGGAAACAGGAACGGGAGGAAAAGACGGCCAAGAGAGACAGTAGCGGGAGTAGAGTAGCGGGCCTTAATCGCAGTGAGGTACGCAGCAGCGGTGCGAACCTGAGTGAAGTGGACCTCCTCTGACTCAGGGAGGAGGCTGCTGAGTGCGATGCAGGCCGCAGCGTCACGTGACGTTTAAGCCGTCCTGTCAGCGCGCTGACGGGCAAAGCGAGCCGTAGCAGCATCGTCAGGGGCAGGACCTAAAGCGGCAGGCTCGGGGGGCTCGGGGAGGTCACCAGTAGCGTGCGACCAGAGGGTCTCGCCCCCCTGGACTTGACTCTCTAACAGACGGCGAGCACGAAGAAGCCAGACGGAAAAGTCAAGAGGTCTACCGTCAGCGTCGAAACGAAGAACTCGCGGAGTCGCCATAGCGAAAACTAACGCGAACGAGCAGGCGAGTAACAGCAGGAGGTAAGAGGCAAATTAGGGTGCAGGTGGGACTTAGTCGCAGCGGAAGAGCGGGCTAGAGCGACGGGCCAGGGCGTAGGGTCGACGGGACGGGGGAAAGGGCGGGCACGATGCGACGGGGCAGGGCGACGCGACGGGGCAGGGCGACGCGACGGGGCAGGGCGACGGGACGGGGAAGGGCGACGCGACGGGGCAGGGCGACGGGACGGGGAAGGGCGACGCGACGGAGCAGGGCGACGGGACGGGGCGACGGGACGGGGCAGGGGCAGGGCGACGGGACGGGACGGGGACGGGACGGGGCAGGGGCGACAGGACGGGACGGGGACGGGACGGGGCAGGGGCGACGGGACGGGACGGGGCGACGGGACGGGACGGGGCAGGGCGACGGGACGGGACGGGACGGGACGGGACGGGGCAGGGCGACGGGACGGGACGGGGACGGGACGGGGCAGGGGCGACGGGACGGGACGGGGCGACGGGACGGGACGGGGCAGGGCGACGGGACGGGGCAGGGCGACGGGACGGGGCAGGGCGACGTGACGGGGGGAAAGGGCGCGACGCGACGGTGGGAAAGGGCGCGACGCGACGGGGGGAAAGAGCGCGACGCGACGGGGGGAAAGGGCGCGACTCGACGGGGGGGAACGGGCGCGACGCAACGGGGGGAAAGGGCGCGACGTGACGGGGGGGAAAGGGCGCTAGGCGACGGGGGGAAGGGCGCTAGGCTCGGCACTAGGCGCGGTAACAACGGAACCGGTACGAACGAGAGGTAGGATCAGGCTCGGGAGATACGAACGGAGAACGGAGGAACGGGATCCCACAGGATCCTAACCTAACTGATACCATGTCAAAATGAGGAATGGATGATGCATTGATGTTGGTTGGGGTACATATAGCTAACCCTAAGTTTTGTACCCCCTAAGACAAACCTCACTATAGGCTACAACATTTGACAACCAGCACCACACCTTGAAACAATCACAACCAACTGACATGAATGACTTGTTGAACTTACACACACGCATAAACACACACGCACAAAGACCCACGCACGGACACACATGTATATACACATACATACAAAGAGGATAGAGAGAGCAAACAAGGAGTGGCAAGTAGTTGAATATCAACAATCACTGCTAGCCTGCCCCCGGTTCCTATCCTGTTCCCCTTTCCCTCTTCATCCCGCGCATTTCCACATCTTTCCCTCGCCTTCCTTCTCTGCCCCCCGCGATGTGGCTCGCATATCCTGAAAAACATACAGGTCACGCAAAATAAATTGAAATAAAATAAAAATTGCCGTGAGTGAATTCAGTGAGTTATGTAAGGCGCCAGCGCACCGCAGCAAGGCGCCAGCGCACCGCAGCAAGGCGCCAGCGCACCGCAGCAAGGCGCCAGCGCACCGCAGCAAGGCGCCAGCGCACCGCAGCAAGGCGCCAGCGCGCTGCAGTAGAAATAGTAAAGCATGATGAAAAGGGTTGTTACTAGCAGTGCAGTAAATCGATAGAAGATTAATATTGAAGGCAAATCTAATTTGAAGTCTCACACGTGTGGCTTAAAACTCGAATCCAAGGCATCACGAATAAAATATACCACATTAGCATGCACAGAAGGCATCACCTGCAGCAGAAAGGAAAGAGAGCAGAAGTGGTAGTGGAGAAGTTTTGGCACCAAGTCCACACATGGCGCCAGCGCGTATGGCGCCAGCGCGCATGGCGCCAGCGCGCATGGCGCCAGCGCGCATGGCGCCAGCGCGCATGGCGCCAGCGCGCATGGCGCCAGCGCGCATGGCGCCAGCGCGCATGGCGCCAGCGCGTTAGGCGCCAGCGCGCATGGCGCCAGCGCGTATGGCGCCAACGCGCATGGCGCCAGCGCGTATGGCGCCAGCGCGCATGGCGCCAGCGCCCATGGCGCCAGCGCGCATGGCGCCAGCGCGTTAGGAGCCAGCGCGTATGGCGCCAGCGCGCATGGCGCCAGCGCGTTAGGCGCCAGCGCATTAGGCGCCAGCGCGTTAGGCGCCAGCGCGTTAGGCGCCAGCGCACTAGGACCAACCGGCAAAAAGAACTTACGGAAAAAAGTAGGAGAAAAATGAAACTTTGGAGGGAGTGGAGAGGAAAAAAGGTCCAGGAAACGAAAACGCACCTGAAACGACGGTGCCTCACAAAACGCGCGGTCGCGCAGCAGCCCGCGCTCGCGCTCGTGCACCCACCAGAGGCGACGGCGGGAAGGGATGGAGGGCGACGGCGAGGAGGAAGGGAGAGCGACGGAGGGGACCGAGGGAGAGGCTATGATGGGGAGGGAGGGAGACGCCACGGTGGGGAGTGAGGGAGAGGCGACGTTGTTGAGTGAGGCGACGTTGGAGTGAGGAGAGGCGACTGGAAGAATAGTTGGTAGGGAGTCGTAATAGGGAGGGAGGAAGTAAAGAGAGCAGCGTGGGGTGCTTGGATTCAAGAAACCTGGAGCAGGTGCGTCAAGGGGTACGTTCCTGGCTTGGTTGGGATTGTGTGGCACTGGCAAGAAAATTTTCTGCCAAAGCAAAACAAGGCGCGAAACGGTTTTCACATGGGAGTACAGTGCGAGGACGATGGCACGAATTGCAAGCTGCAAGCTACTCGGGCACATACATTCCAAACAAAACAAGAGGCGACGAGATCGTCTTAGGGTTGCGAAGCGCTTTGCAAAGTTAACACATATTGTACGACTTATAACACCAAGTATAGATCTTGTTTTGGATGGATGCCTTAACTTTTATACCGAGTATGTAACTCAGGTTGAAGTTTACAAAATTGCGCCTTGTAAGAATCGAACCCTAGTCCTTTTCGATGAGAGTCGAAATCTTACCTGCGACACCACAGACGTTTGGGACGTAGAGAAAGGCGTTTGCGACGTCGATTTGTCGTAGCTTTTTCTTCTTCATGGCGGCGATTGCGAGGAGAATGCGTAGTGAGGTGTGTCGGCTGACCGGAGCAAAGGTTTCGGTGAAGTCGCGTCCGTGCTCTTGGTCGAAGCCGCGTACGACCCAGCGCGCCTTGAATTTGTCGATGGTGCCATCTGCTTTCGTCTTCACGCGGAAGACCCATTTTCCGGTGAGGATGGTCTTGTTTCGTGCTACACCGATAGGAACGATTTTCCAGGTGTTGCGTTCTTCTAGCGCTTTCAGCTCCTTGTCCATGGCTTCGCGCCATTTTTCCCTGTGTTCCCCCCCCAGAGCCTGCTGAACCGTTGCAGGCTCTTTAGGAATGGCGGCGCCGTGGACCGCGGTGACGAGCCCGAGTATCTGGAGTCCACTCTGTGTGTAGCGAGGGAGTGTGGTGTCCTCGGGATAGACTGCCTCGTCTCCAGCTTCTGGATCAGGTGCGAAGTTGGGCCCTATGCGTTCTGCTTCGTTGGTGTTGACTTCAGCAGGTGTTACGTAACCGTTGTCGGCGAAGTGGTAGTAGGTTTCGGCGTTGACGCTTTCGCGAGGGTTATCTTCGTCCATCGGTACGTCCACTGAGCAGTAGGGGAGAGGTCCGGCTTCTTCCGAGGCTCCTTCCACGTTCTGCTCGTCCCAGTCAGCTTCGTCTCCTGCCGAAGCGAAGGCTCGATCGCCACGGAAGCCACCTGTGGGGTCTCGATTTTCGTCCAGGTTGGCAAGGTATGTTGGCAGTGTGAGCTGTTAAATTGTAATGTGTTATATGTTGGTAGGCTGTAGTGGGGTAGCCAATATGGGGTACAACCCCAACTAGGGTTTGCTACTTGTACCCAACTGTTTCATTCAATGCACCATTCTTGCCTAGTCCTGTTGAAATGGTATTCAGAGCAGGAGGTCCCTAGGACCTACCGACCGTTTTTTTAGGGCCCACCACCGCTCGCATGCGGTTACCACGCTACCCCGTGCCCTAGCCTCGTAGCGCCCTCGTGCGCCCTCGTTAGCGCCCTCGCGCGCCCTCGTTAGCGCCCTCGCGCGCCCCTCGTTAGCGCCCTCGTGCGCCTCTCGTTAGCGCCCTCGTGCGCCTCTCGTTAGCGCCCTCGTGCGCCTCTCGTTAGCGCCCTCGTGCGCCTCTCGTTAGCGCCCTCGTTAGCGCCCTCGTTAGCGCCCCTCGTTGCGCCCTCGCCCGCCACGCTGCTCGTCGCGCTGCCCGTTGCGCTGCCCGCCGCGCTGCCCGCCAATAGCTCCGCCCATCCGCCGCGCTATCCGCTCGCGCTGCCCGCTCGCACCGTCGCCCGCTCGCCGCGCTGCCCCCCCCCGCAGTGTCGCCCGCCCGCCGCGCTGCCCGCTTGCAGCGCCGCCTGCCCACCGCGCTGCCAGCTTCGTAGCCCGCCCGCCGCGCTGCCCGCTCGCAGCGTCGCCCGCCCGCCCGCCGTGCTGCCCGCTTGCAGCGCCACCTGCCCGCCACGCTGCCAGCTTCGCCACCCGTCCGCCGCGCTGCCCGCTCACAGAGCCGCCTGCCCGCCGCGCTACCTGCCACGCTGCCCGCTCAGAGCGCCGCCCGCCCGCCGCGCTCCCCACCGAGCTCTCTGCTTTCAGCGCTGCGGCAGCTTGCTTTGCTCAGTCGCACTGTCGCTATGGCTTCCATCCGCGTGCTGTCGTTCGATGCTGAGGGCCGCCCTGTGCAGTTCACCACTTGGCTAGATGACCTGCAGCTGTTCCTCCTGAGCGATAGCAAGGAGCATGTGTCGCTCTATGACTACGCGTCTGGTGCAGCGCCTGCCCCTCCCGCCACAGCTGAGCTTAGTGTTCGTTCCCACTGGCAGACTCGTGACGCAGCTGCTCGCCTAGCCATTCGCAGTCACCTGCCGTTAGCTGAGCTCGAGCATTTTGGCGACTGCAAATCCGCTAAGGCCCTGTACGACGCTGTTGTTACTCGCTACTCCTCGCCTGCCACAGCCGAGCTTAGCCGCCTCATGCTGCCTTACCTGTTCCCTGACCTGTCCACCTTTGCTACAGTCGCCGATCTTATCACCCACCTTCGCACTAGTGATGCTCGCCTGCGTGCCGCCCTTCCCACCGAGTTCTGCGCTAAGCACCCCCCTCCACTGTACTGGACACTCCACTTCATAGTCACCCATCTCCCTGACACCCTCAGCTCAGTTCGAGACCACTTCCTTGCTCGCTGTCCCACTGAGCTCACAGTCGCCCTCCTAGAGGAGAAGCTGCTAGCGGCCGAGAAGACCATTGTAGCTGTCGGTGCTGCTCGTGGCGCTCCTCGCACCCCCATCTTTGAGGGGTGTTCTCCCTCTCCCCTCGCTCCCTCCTACGCTACTGCTGCTGCTGTTGACTTCCTTGGTGCTGAGTCTGCTGGCGCTGCTTCTGCTCCTGGTGGGAGGCGCCGCACCGGCAAGGGCAAGGGGGGCAAGGGTGGCGGGGGTGGCGCTGGGGGGGGAGGAGGTGGGGGAGGTGGGGGGGGAGGCGGTGCTGGAGGGAGCGGTGGCGGGAGTGCTGGTGGGAGTGGGGTCGGCAGCGGAGGCGGGGGCGGCGGAGGGAGCGGTGGCGGCGGTGGCGGCGGTGGCGGTGGTGGCGGTGGCGGTGGCGGCGGTGGCGGCGGTGGCGGCGGTGGCGGCGGTGGCGGTGGTGGCGGTGGCGGTCGGAGGTAGTGGTGGCGGCGGAGGTCGGAGTGGAGGCACTGGCTCGGGCCAGAGCTCCCAGCAGCAGCAGCGTCCCCAGACGACCCAGCAGCTTCGTGAGTGGCTTGCTCAGCGTGGGACGTCGGGGGGCAGTGGCCGCTGTTCTTATGTCATTCGCACAGGTGACCGCACGGGACAGACTTGTGGGAAGTTCCACACCCAGCACCGCTGCTTCTCCCGCCTTGACGACGCTTGGCGTGAGGAGATGGGCGAGGATGTTGAGCGCCCCCGCTGGGCGGAGCTGATGAGGGCTGGTGTTGATATCTTTGCTCTTGACTATGATGCTATTATTGCTGCTATGTATGCATTGACTGTTAGTGCCGAGGGAGACTGTTACTTGTGTGTGCCGCCTGACCCAGGTATAGAGCCCGCTGCCCTAGGTACTCGTGAGTCTGCTCTCTCTGGTATGGTGCCCTCTGTGGCTGCTCCCTCCGGTACTGTCCCTGCTGCTTGTGAGTCTGCTCTCTCAGGTACAGCACCCACAGAGACTGCTCTCTCAGGCACTGCACCGGCTGAGACCTGTCACACCTTCACCCTTGACTCAGGTGCTTCCCGCTGTTTCTTTCGTGACCGTACTGAGCTCACACCGCTTCCTGCACCGGTCCCAGTCTCCTTGGCTGACCCCTCTGGGGGCCCAGTCCTTGCACGGTCCACCACTGTGCTCCCGTGTCCAGCGGTTCCGTCTGGCTCGTTGTCGGGTTTCCACCTCCCCTCGTTCTCGACGAACCTGGTGAGCAACGCTGTCATCCAGGATCAGTGGGTTGACACCTTTACCCCTGGAGGACAGCGTGTGGCGATCCTCACGTGCTCCAGGTCCGGCCGTCACCTGGCTACGTTTACCCGTCAGCCGGGGTCGAGTCTCTACACACTGACCACTGCGTCTCCCCAGGTCGCTGCTGTCGGTCAGGTGTCCGCGTCAGGTCTGGTGGCCCACGCCTGTGAGTGTCGTTCCCTGTCGCACCAGACTCTTCTCTGGCACCATCGCCTGGGTCACCCCTCCTTGCCACGCCTCCGTGGCATGCACCGTCGCCACCTTGTGTCTGGTCTTCCCAGGTCCCTCCCTCCCCTCCCTGCCTCGCCTGCGCCGCCTTGCCTTCCTTGCGTCGAGGGGCGGCAGCGCGCCGCTCCTCACTCCTCCTCGTTCCCCCCGACAGAGGCTCCTCTGCAGACCCTCCACCTGGACGTGTGGGGCCCAGCCCGCGTTCGTGGTCAGGGCGGTGAGCGGTACTTTTTGCTGGTTGTCGACGACTACTCGCGTTACACCACGGTCTTCCCCTTGCGCACCAAGGGTGAGGTCCCTGCTGTTCTGATCCCTTGGATCCGCACAGTTCGTCTCCAGCTCCGCCGCCGTTTCCGGACGGATCTTCCTGTCCTGCGTCTGCACTCTGACAGAGGTGGTGAGTTCTCCTCCGACCTCTTGAGGACCTTCTGTCAGGCGGAGGGCATCGAGCAGACCTTCACGCTTCCGGACTCCCCACAGCAGAATGGGGTTGCTGAGCGCCGCATTGGCCTGGTCATGGAGGTCGCTCGTACCTCCTTGGTCCACGCGGCGGCTCCCCATTTTCTGTGGCCGTTTGCTGTCCGGTACGCCGCGCATCAACTCAACCTCTGGCCCCGTGTCTCCTTGCCGGAGACCTCGCCCACACTGCGTTGGACGGGGGAGGTTGGCGATGCGTCGCGCTTCCGGGTGTGGGGTGCTCGTGCCCTTGTCCGCGATACGTCCGCGGACAAGCTCTCCTCCCGCACGCTTCCCTGTGTCTTCCTTGGCTTTGTCCCTGACGCGCCTGGCTGGCAGTTTTACCACCCCACCTCGCGCCGGGTCTTCGCCTCTCAGGACGTCACCTTTGACGAGTCGGTCCCTTTTTACCGTCTCTTCCCCTACCGCACTGCCCCCCTCCCTCCCCCGCCGCTTTTCCTTGCTCCTGGTCCCCCTCCGGTAGACCCCCTCCCCCCTCAAGGTCCTGCTCCTTCAGGTGTCTCTCAGGTAGACCCTCCTCCCGTCGCTGAGCCTGTCGAGGTCACAGGTGACTCAGGTGCTGCTGCAGGTGGTACTGCTGGGAGTGCTGAGCCTGGGGGTGCTGAGCCTGCGGGTACTCGGCCTGGGAGTGCTGGGGCTGCGGGTGCTGGGACTTCGGGTACTGGAGCTGAGGGTACTGTGCCTGAGAGTTCGGCGCCTGGGGGTGCTGAGCCTGGGGGTGCTGCGACTGGGGGTGCTGAGCCTGCGTGTACGGAGTCTGGGGGTGCTGAGCCTGGGGGTGCTGCGCCTGAGGGCGCTGAGTCTGGGGGTGCTGCCGGCTCTGGGGGTGCTCTTCCTGGCGGTACTGGAGCTGCTGGAGCTGACGACACTGGAGAAGACGGTTCTGGACACGGTGGTCCCGCTGGTTCTGGAGGTGCTGACAAGGGGAGGTCTGACGCTGCTGGGGCCTCTGGTGCTGACGTCGCCGACTCGGGGGGTGCTGCGGCGGAGGGTGCTGGTGCTACGGGTGCTGACGGTGCTGGCGGAGCTCCGCCGTCGCGCCTGTTCTTTGCCCCTCCGTCGCCGTCGGCTTTGCCGCCGCCTGACACGGTGCTTCGCCAGGTTCTTTCCCTCCCGTCTTCCACTGGCCTTCCCCTCCAGCCTGGCTCCCCCCTCCCTGCTCCTGTGCCTTACACTGCACAGCCGGACTCGCTTACGGAGCGTCGTGAGCCTACGTCTCGTCCTGCCTCGCCTGTTCGCGCTGCTCGCACTGGTCCCACTGGCCGTCGTGTCGCGCGTCCGCGTCCTCCTCCTGTTCCTGGCACGCACATTATGGCACTTCGTCCTTCCACTGGTCCACAGCGTGTCCCCCTACCGTCTCCACCTGCGTCTTCTCTTCCTGACGTTCCCGACCCTGAGTCTGACAGTGTTCGTGCTGCCCACCCTACTGTCACGCGTCTTTTCGCCACTGTTGTCACTGACCCGTCGTTTGAGTCTTCTGCTGCGTCTGCCCTGGTCGCTGAGCTTGTCGACTTTGCTGCTGCCTGTCGCCTCGACTACGCCGCCAGTCTTGTTGCTGGGTCTGAGTCTGTCTGTCCTCCGTCCGTCGGGGGTGAGTGTGCTCTTCGCACGGACGTCCTTGAGGACAGGCAGGAGGACTTTGACTCTCTTGCGGCTGCTGTACCTCATCTCGTGGCCTGGTTGCTTGCCCCTGAGGGAGACCCGGATGCACTAGACATCCCCACTCCGCGCACTTACGCAGAGGCGATCTCGGGTCCCTACTCCTCTCAGTGGCAGACAGCCATGGACGCAGAGATGGCATCCTGGAAGTCCACAGGCACCTACGTCGACGAGGTTCCCCCTCCTGGGGCGAACATCGTCGATGGCATGTGGATTTTCAGGGTGAAGCGGCCGCCAGGTTCTCCGCCTGTCTTCAAGGCTCGTTACGTTGCTAGAGGCTTCAGTCAGCGTCAGGGGGTTGACTTCTTCCAGACCTTCTCCCCCACCCCGAAGATGACCACTCTTCGGGTTCTACTGCACGTTGCTGCTCAGCGTGACTACGAGCTTCACTCTCTTGACTTCAGCACAGCGTTCTTGCAGGGCAGCCTGCATGAGGAGATCTGGCTGCGCCGCCCACCTGGCTTTACTGGGTCGTTTCCTCCTGGTACCCAGTGGAGCCTCCGGCGGCCAGTCTACGGTCTCCGCCAGGCGCCACGCGAGTGGCACGACACACTGAGGACTACACTTGCGGCCCTTGGGTTTGCTCCTTCCACTGCTGACCCGTCACTGTTCCTGCGCACAGACACGTCGCTGCCGCCGTTCTACATCCTCGTGTACGTCGACGACTTGGTCTTTGCTACTGCTGACACTGAGGCACTCGCTCGTGTGAAGTCAGAGCTGCAGAAGAGACACACGTGCACTGACCTGGGTGAGCTGCGTAGCTACCTTGGCTTGCAGATCACCCGGGACAGAGCACGCCGCACCATTACCCTGACTCAGTCACACATGGTGCAGCAGGTTCTTCAGCGCTTCGGCTTCCAGTTCTCCTCACCACAGGCCACACCTCTGGCTACCAGCCACTCGCTCTCAGCTCCACCTTCGGACGAGTCCGTAGAGCCGAGTGGCCCGTACCCAGAGCTTGTAGGCTGCCTCATGTACCTGATGACTTGCACGCGACCTGACCTCGCGTACCCTCTTAGCATCCTTGCTCGTTACGTTGCGCCTGGGAGACACAGGCGAGAGCACTGGGAGGCTGCTAAGAGGGTGCTGCGTTACTTGTGCAGTACGTCAGGCATGGGGCTGGTGCTTGGAGGACGCGACAGAGTTGTCCTCACTGGTCACTCGGACGCTTCTTGGGTGGATGACCTGGCTACGCAGCGGTCGTCACAGGGTTACACCTTCAGCCTTGGCTCTGGTTCTGTCTCGTGGCGGTCCACCCGCTCTTCTTCTGTTCTCGGCTCTAGTTGTGAGGCTGAGATCTACGCCACGGCCATGGCTGCACAGGAGTTACGCTGGCTCACCTACCTGCTGACTGACTTGGGAGAGCGGCCTAGTTCTCCTCCAGTTCTGTACGGTGACAACAAGGCGGCCCTTGCCTTGTGTCAGGAGCACAGACTGGAGCACAGGACGAAGCACATTGCTCTTCGCTACTTTCTTGCTCGAGAGCTTCAGCAGCGCGGTCAGCTTCGGCTTGTGTACGTGGACTCGAAGGCCAACACTGCTGATATCTTCACCAAGGCGCTCCCGCCTAGTGATCATCAGCGACACTGTACTTCTTTAGGCCTTGTGTCCACATTCCCTCATTTGCTTACTACTTGACTTTCTTTGTATTGTACTTTATATATATCTTGTTGCTTGCTTGCTAGGTTTTGATCACTGTGTTGCTTGTCTTGTACTATATCTAGCACTGCATGTGAACTGGCCTTGTGGCCTTTGCTTGTGCTCGGAGTGTGGTGACGTTGTGATCCACCCTGGGCTTGCGTTGCTTTGCTGGACTGGTCTTGTGACCCTTTCTTCTCCCCCACTTTGCCTATGGGGGTGTGTTAAATTGTAATGTGTTATATGTTGGTAGGCTGTAGTGGGGTAGCCAATATGGGGTACAACCCCAACTAGGGTTTGCTACTTGTACCCAACTGTTTCATTCAATGCACCATTCTTGCCTAGTCCTGTTGAAATGAGCCGCTCGTAGAAAATGACATCACGTGCTGCTACTGTTTCCTTGGTGTGGATGTCGAAGATTTTCCACGCGTTGTAATGTTTTTCGATGCCCAGGTGTAGTCCCCACTGTGCCCGTTGGGAGAATCGGCCGGCTCGTGCAGATGGGGGTCGGTACTGTACCATGCAGCCGAAGACTCGTAACATTTTTGTGCTGCCCAGTTTCCCTGTCCACAGCAGATGCGGTGATGTGTTGTTCGGGAGTGACGACGAAGAAAGCAAGTTGTGCAGCATCACGGCGTGGTCCATTGCCTCGGGCCACTGGTGGTTGGGTAGCCGCATGCCACGTAACAGTTTGCGCATGGTGTTCTGCAGAGTCCTGTTCATCCTTTCTGCTACACCCTGCTGTTGATGGGCGTAGGGAAGGGAGATGAGTCTCTTGATTCCTTTCTCCGCCAGATACTGCTTGAACCGCTGTGACGAGTATTCTCCTCCTCCGTCTGATTGGAAATTTTTGAGCTTAGCTCCCGATTCCCGTTCTGCTGCTGGAAGCCATGCCACAAAAACCTCGAAAGCCATGTCGCGACTTGGTAAGTTTAGGTGCCAGACGTAACGTGTAGCGGCGTCGATGAAGGTGATGGTGTAGTTATACGCGTTTTGTCCGGGTTCGCGGTTGTACAAGATGTCGCTGTACACTTTCTCGAGTGGTGCATATGCAGGTGCGCTTGGGTTGTGATGCGAAACGAAGGGCTGATGTGGTAAGTCAGCTTCGGGGCAGGTGAAGCACGTTCCTCGAGCTCGCTGAAGTTCTCTGCCGTCGGTCAGTAAGAGTGAATCCTTGTCAAGTACTCCAGCTCTTATCGTATTGTTTAATACTGTGTTGCTCGGGTGTCCCATTCTTGCGTGCCAGGTTTCTTCATTGGCGCGGTGTCCTGGCGAGCGTCGGTACATGTCGGAGTTGGAGTAGAAGCCGGCGATGATGTTCGCGCTTCTGTGAACTTCCCGTGGTGCCGGGTTGAGCTGCTGCGCCGGTGTCGGCGGCGTCTCGTTGATGAAGGGCTGTGCCGTTGAGGGACCAGTGACTGGTGTTAATGTTTCTGCTGCTGCTGCTGTTGTCGGTGCTGCTGTCGATGTTGTTTCTCCTGCTCCTGATGTTGTCTGTGCTGCTGCCGATGTTGTCTCTGCTGCTGCCGACTGCTGAATTGTCGCTAACGCCCTTGTTCTCTCTGTTTCAGAAATGGTGTGCGAGTACCAGAAACCGCTCGGACTGAAGTCTGGATCAAGATCTGGAGGATGTGTCCAGTTGGTGAAGTTTACGATGGCGTCGCTGTCGGCCGTGCCAAGATCGGGAACGAAGTCGAGAACGAAGACGTTGTTCTTGAGGACCGCCTTCCCGATGTAGAGACCTCCCCTTCCGTGGTACAGCTTGAACTCTTGAGTTGTGCTGTCTGCTTCAAGATGAATGCCTTTCGCCATCAACTGACTGACGCTCAGTAAGTTGTAGCCCAAGCCCTCTGCGATTAGGACCTTGGACATCTGCAAAATAACATTTGTCTCTCGTGACTGAAGTTGAACAACTCCTTGTCGTCGTGTGCGCAGGTTCTGATTGTTGGCGACGGTGATGACAGCTTCCCGTTGAAGTTGGTACTCTCGCTGCACGAAGCGTCCTGAAGAACACATGTGTTGCCCGCAGCAACTGTCCAAGAACCACGTGTCTTTTCCGGATGGCTCGTTTTGGGCGATGGCTGCGTAGGTTGGATTCGGTTGAAGTGCTTCGCGGCGAGGTGTCGTTTCATCGAGCTGTTCTTCTGGTGAGTAGTATGGTGGTGATTCCGTGACGCAAGAGTCACTCAGTCTTGCCATGCAGCTAACGATATTTCTTGTTTCTTGTGCAGGTTGTCCCGTTGAGGTCGTTGAAGCTTGAATTTGAGTCGTCGGGTTCGCCTGTGTTGACGCAACTTGATTGCTTGAAGGCCGTAGATGCCGCTGCGGAGTTGTTGACTGTTGACGGTTTGGGCAATGTGTGCGCGGGTGCCCTGAAGTCTTGCAGATGTGGCAGAAAGGAGGTACTGGCTTCGGTTGTTGCTGTCGATTGTTGTAGTTGTTGTGACGTCGTTGAGTGTGAAACGCGAACTCTGATGTTGTCGTCTTCTTTCTGTGTCGTTCTTCTTGCAGGTCCATGTCCTGCTGCTCGGCGTGGATTTCGGCGCAGAGTGCTGCTTCAGAAATTCTGCCGTGGGCTCGGAGGATAGCTTTGGTGGCGCGCCATTGGGGACCGAGACCACCAATGATGACTGTCACGAAGGCGTCCTCGGAGATCGATCCTCCGCATCGAAGAAGCTTGTCGCGCAGTTCGCGACATCGGCTGATATACGTCATCCCCTTTTCTCCCGGTTTCATTTCAACTGTTGTCAACTGCGCCATTAACTTGCTTTGGTTTACGCTGTCTGTTGCTTGATACAGGCTCTTCAGGTGGCTGTACGCGAGCTCAGCGGAGTTGCCGTAACCCCGGTAAGAGCGTATGTTCTGCTGCTGAGTTGGTGTGACGTTCCTCAGCAGAATCGTATACGCCATCATCGATTGATACGTGTACTGCTGCTTCTCATACTGTGTGCCGTTTGCTGGATATTGCAGGGACCCGTCGAAGAAGCCGAGTATCTGCGCGCCTTCCATCATTAACTCAAACTCGAATGACCAAGTAAAGAAGTCCTTTCCGTCGAAAGGTCTTGATGTCTGCAGTTTTAGAACGTGCGCGAACTGTGATTGCACTTGTAACGCGTCCAGTGGCTTGTCTTGTGCAGGTGAAGATTGCGGCATGAAGCTGATCGACCCGCGCTCGTACGGGGCGAAGGTAGGTTGCTGCTGTTGGTTTCCGCGTGCATATGACGACCCGTCGAGGCTCATGGGTGTCGCTCCGTTGTTGTTGCTGTTGTGTGATTGTGCAGGTCCCGACTGCTGGTGCTGCTCGTAGAAGGACATGAAGGAGAAGAACTTCTCCATTATACTCGGGTCGAAGTTCGCGGGGTGATTTGCGGGAGTCTCAGTAGATGTCATTCTTGGTCTTGTTGCCGTGCCTTCCTCTGTCTGCAGGCCAGAGGCAGGAGGTGGAGTAGGAGTAGTGCCTGGGGAGCCGTTAGATGAGCTCCTTTCCTTGCTTGTTGCCATGTCTTGTAATGATTTGAAGGTAGTAGAGTTTCCCCTGTTTGCTCTCATACCATGTTGGGCTGAGATAGCCCCTTAGGATCTTTTCAAGGGAGATTTCTGGGTGGGATAGTGTTGTAATAGCGGAAGCGTTTAACAAAGTTTGTGAACCACCTTGCGCTGGTATATGAGGGCAAAGTAGATTGATTATAGCAAGGAAGTACAAGATTATATAATAATACAAGGAATATGAAAGGATGCAGTTTGTAACTTCTTTACTGTTGCTGTTGCGGTTTGATACAGTACGACTCGGGCAACTGCTCTGTAACGAGTCAGTTGTGTGTCCTTAACTGTCGCGCTGTATTTGTCAGGTCAAAGGTCGCTTGACCTTTGACTTTCGCGTAACCTCCGGCAACTTCTCAACCTCCGAAGGTTGACTCGCGTTTGTTTCGATACAGCTTGCTTCGCTTCTGGTGCGATGTTTCGACACGACTGAAGCGCTTAAGATTCACTATTTCCAACAATTTTTAGACACACTTTGAAGCACCCCTTTGAACATTTTGAAAGTGTGTTCAAAAGGATGCCTCAAATAGTGAATAAAATCACTCTTGAATGACATACCCATAAATGTGAAACCAAATATGCACGTACGTATCATGTTGAAACCATGAATTTGCTCGACCGCCCCAGCATCGTCGATTAATACGGCGGATGGTACGGCCGAGTGTCAAGATAGTAGCTAGAGGTGAGGAGCCATGCTAGGGTGAAGAGGAGAAAGTGTCGAGAGAGTTTAGGCAAGGAAAGGAAGTTTCACTATAGCACACAAGGTACATATAGCAAAGCAACAAAGAAGGTGCACCACCAACTCTTAATAATAATAACTACAGTAACTACAGCACGCAGGGTATATATTAAACATATTGTTTGACACACCCCCTTAGCCTGCGTGCAGTAGAAACTGGTGCAGCCAGCACCCCCTGAACGAGCAAACCAAGCGCTGTGGAAGAAGGCAGAGAAGTGAGGAAGGTGAGAGGAGAGGAGAGAAGAGGAGAGGAGAGGAGAGGAGAGGAGAGGAGGTGGGGGGCCAGGACCGGCGGACCCGCTTACGAACCTCCTTTTACAAAGGGGAGGTGAGAGAGGGAAGGGAGAGGAGGTGGGCTAGGCGGGCTTGAGCGCGAAAGCTCATAGCGATCCCCCCCCGTTAAGAACCCCCAAGTCCCGATGAGGAGAGGAGGTGGGCTAGGCGGGCATGAGCGCGCACGCTCAATGCGATCCCCCCCCGTTAAGAACCCCCTAGTCCTCACCCCCCTCGTCACTCAACCCCGTCAACCTCACACCTTCCGCACCTGTCTTCTCCCGCCACCCCCTCACCCTTCTGCACTTCTCTCCCCCCCCCCCCTACAGCAACAGTTGCTGCAGGGAGAGAGGAAGAGGGAAGGGAGGGATGGCAGGCTCCTCACACCCGCCGCACCTGTCTTCTCCCGCCACCCCCTCACCCTTCTGCACTTCTCTCTCCCCCCCCCCCCTCCAGCAACAGTTGCTGCAGGGAGAGAGGAAGAGGGAAGGGAGGGAGGAGTGGCAGGCTCCTCACACCCGCTCCCCCCCCACAACCCCTTCCCCCTCCCTCCCCCCTCCCCACGACGGAAGCCGCGGAAGGGAGGGCGGGGGGGGGGGGGGGGCGGCGGTAGCTGCTGCTGGCGCTGGCGGCTGGCCGCGGCGCTGGCCTCCGCGCTGGCGGATTGCGGGGTGACGGGGGCGACGAAACGGGGGCTGCGTGGCGATGAAATGGGGGCCGCGTGGCGACGAAACGGGGGGGCAGCGGGCGACGGGCAGGGCGTCCGCGGGGCAGCCGACGGGGCGTCCGCGAGGCAGCGGGCGACGGGCAGGGCGTCCGCGGGGCAGCCGACGGGGCGTCCGCGAGGCAGCGGGCGACGGGCAGGGCGTCCGCGGGGCAGCCGACGGGGCGTCCGCGAGGCAGCCGACGTGGCACGTTCGGGGGGACGGGCAGGGCGCGCGCGACGGGCGAACGGGGAGAAAAAAAAAAAAAATAGCGCATTTCGCGCTGTAGTACGGGCGGGCCCATGATTCTTAAAAAAAAGAGAAGGTTCCGGGAAAGAACCAGCTCTGTACCATGTCAAGATAGTAGCTAGAGGTGAGGAGCCATGCTTGGGTGTAGAGGAGAAAGTGTCGAGAGAGTTTAGGCAAGGAAAGGAAGTTTCACTATAGCACACAAGGTACATATAGCAAAGCAACAAAGAAGGTGCACCACCAACTCTTAATAATAATAACTACAGTAACTACAGCACGCAGGGTATATATTAAACATATTGTTTGACACCGAGCATCATATTCTGGCATCAATATGAACGAATGCAATTGTACAAATGAACAACAAGGTATGAGGTGGTGCGATTGCTTCATAGTGAATGCTAAAATGCATTATGTAGCAACAGAGGTTGATGGGGTCGTTGAAACAGCGAAAACACGCTGCCCCAAAGAGGATTAACAACCTCAAATTGCATACATAACACATAATGACACCACACTTTGAAACAAACATCCCACAACGAATGCACACACACGTAAAAATGTACGACACCACGGAACGGTTGTGAACGCATCAAGGTGGATGGTTGATATACACCAATGCTACAACTGAGATTGATGGGGTCGTTGAAACAGCGAAAACACGCTGCCCCAACGACGATGACAACCCCAGCTGCAAACATGATGCACACCAGCACCACACCTTGAAACAATCACAACCAACTGACATGAATGACTTGTTGAACTTACACACACGCATAAACACACACGCACAAAGACCCACGCACGGACACACATGTATATACACATACATACAAAGAGGATAGAGAGAGCAAACAAGGAGTGGCAAGTAGTTGAATATCAACAATCACTGCTAGCCTGCCCCCGGTTCCTATCCTGTTCCCCTTTCCCTCTTCATCCCGCGCATTTCCACATCTTTCCCTCGCCTTCCTTCTCTGCCCCCCGCGATGTGGCTCGCATATCCTGAAAAACATACAGGCCACGCAAAATAAATTGAAATAAAATAAAAATTGCCGTGAGTGAATTCAGTGAGTTATGTAAGGCGCCAGCGCACCGCAGCAAGGCGCCAGCGCACCGCAGCAAGGCGCCAGCGCACCGCAGCAAGGCGCCAGCGCACCGCAGCAAGGCGCCAGCGCACCGCAGCAAGGCGCCAGCGCACCGCAGCAAGGCGCCAGCGCGCTGCAGTAGAAATAGTAAAGCATGATGAAAAGGGTTGTTACTAGCAGTGCAGTAAATCGATAGAAGATTAATATTGAAGGCAAATCTAATTTGAAGTCTCACACGTGTGGCTTAAAACTCGAATCCAAGGCATCACGAATAAAATATACCACATTAGCATGCACAGAAGGCATCACCTGCAGCAGAAAGGAAAGAGAGCAGAAGTGGTAGTGGAGAAGTTTTGGCACCAAGTCCACACATGGCGCCAGCGCGTATGGCGCCAGCGCGCATGGCGCCAGCGCGCATGGCGCCAGCGCGCATGGCGCCAGCGCGCATGGCGCCAGCGCGCATGGCGCCAGCGCGCATGGCGCCAGCGCGCATGGCGCCAGCGCGTTAGGCGCCAGCGCGCATGGCGCCAGCGCGTATGGCGCCAACGCGCATGGCGCCAGCGCGTATGGCGCCAGCGCGCATGGCGCCAGCGCCCATGGCGCCAGCGCGCATGGCGCCAGCGCGTTAGGAGCCAGCGCGTATGGCGCCAGCGCGCATGGCGCCAGCGCGTTAGGCGCCAGCGCATTAGGCGCCAGCGCGTTAGGCGCCAGCGCGTTAGGCGCCAGCGCACTAGGACCAACCGGCAAAAAGAACTTACGGAAAAAAGTAGGAGAAAAATGAAACTTTGGAGGGAGTGGAGAGGAAAAAAGGTCCAGGAAACGAAAACGCACCTGAAACGACGGTGCCTCACAAAACGCGCGGTCGCGCAGCAGCCCGCGCTCGCGCTCGTGCACCCACCAGAGGCGACGGCGGGAAGGGATGGAGGGCGACGGCGAGGAGGAAGGGAGAGCGACGGAGGGGACCGAGGGAGAGGCTATGATGGGGAGGGAGGGAGACGCCACGGTGGGGAGTGAGGGAGAGGCGACGTTGTTGAGTGAGGCGACGTTGGAGTGAGGAGAGGCGACTGGAAGAATAGTTGGTAGGGAGTCGTAATAGGGAGGGAGGAAGTAAAGAGAGCAGCGTGGGGTGCTTGGATTCAAGAAACCTGGAGCAGGTGCGTCAAGGGGTACGTTCCTGGCTTGGTTGGGATTGTGTGGCACTGGCAAGAAAATTTTCTGCCAAAGCAAAACAAGGCGCGAAACGGTTTTCACATGGGAGTACAGTGCGAGGACGATGGCACGAATTGCAAGCTGCAAGCTACTCGGGCACATACATTCCAAACAAAACAAGAGGCGACGAGATCGTCTTAGGGTTGCGAAGCGCTTTGCAAAGTTAACACATATTGTACGACTTATAACACCAAGTATAGATCTTGTTTCGGATGGATGCCTTAACTTTTATACCGAGTATGTTACTCAATTTTAAGTTTACAAAATTGCGCCTTGTAAGAATCAAACCCTAGTCCTTTTCGATGAGAGTCGAAATCTTACCGACTGCGACACCACAGACGTTTCAATGCGAAACTAAATCTATTTGTAATATTAAGACGCGATGAACACCAACACCCTCAGTGTTTGGTGGGTCTCTTCTTTTCCCTCCCTCTCTTCTTCTCGCTGGTCACGCTCTACCAACTCAGCCTAGTCTAACTCCAACTAAGGTGAGAACATTTAGCTCTAACTCCAATTAAGTTAGATGCTTATTAGATAAGACTAACATTTAGTTATCTCGTATCCTAACGGTTTACTATTAGCTAGACTTAGTCGTTTAAACTTAGGATCTAGGCCCTTCGTAGAAATTTCAAGTTCTCGTTTTTTTTTTTTTTTTTTTTTTTTTTAGATTTCGTTTCTTCCTGTATAATCTTGCATCCGTATCTTCTATTCTTCATCGTTAGTTTTCATTTCGTCGGTTTCCTTTTCTTCATAATTGCATGTTTTCAGTTTTTTTTTTTTTCAACCTCGTCTTAGGTTGTACATAACGATTATAATAGGCTGCATGTTTAGTCCATTTTGTTCTCTCTTGTTCTCTCTCGCTCTCTCTCTTTTTCCCATTCTCTCTCGTTCTCTCTCTCTCTCTCTCTCTCTCTCTCTCGTTCTCTCTCTCTCTCTCTCTCTCTCTCTCTCTCTTTCTCTCTCTCTCTCTCTCTCTCTCTCTCTCTGTCTCTCTCTCCCGCTCTCTCTCTCCCGTTCTCTCTCTCACGTTCGCTCTCTTCCGTTCTCTCTCTCTCGTTCTCTCCCTCGCGTTCTCCCTCTGCCGTTCTCTCTCTTGCGTTCTCCCTTTCGCGTTCTCCCTCTCTCGATCTCCCTCTCTCGTTCTCCATCTCTCGCTCTCTCTCTCTCTCTCTCTCTCTAATGGTCCTTTCATTGATGTAGGCGGCGGATTACAGACATGCAGAGTATAGGCATAAGCTGACATCCAAGCAGTCAAAACAAGCCACGCATGCAATCATCTAACTCAGAACTAGACCTTCTGCCTCCCCTCTAGCCCCTCCCCACCTAGGGGAGGTCCAGGGCGGGCTCAAGGACGGTGAGGCAGTCCCCGAGGGACGGGGCCTCACCAGGAGCCTCCACCAGGGGATTCTCTATTGCCGCCGCCAGGTTGCACTTCGATAGGTAGCCGACGGATTGCCCACGCTGCAGCGCCACCGACCATCGCTGGCGGTATTGGTGCAGATTTTTTGCGGCTTGGTAAGAAGTGGGCTCTGCATTGAAGTGGTGGCGGGCGGCCTTTTCCGCCAGCAGTTTAAGGAAGTCGACGACTTCCGAACACGGGCATCCGTACGTCTTGACGGCAAGAGGGAAAAACTCCACCTCGTTCGGGCGGTCTCTGTAGAGGTCGACCTTTTTGGCTGCTGCTTCCTGTGCTGCCCAGCCCCGCCCTTTTACAGCATTCTCATCACGGGTGCTAATTGGATCAGTAACTGTGACATCACAGATCCACACCTTGCCCGTCGTTCGGTCGCGTATGGCCAGGTCGGCAGTTTTCTCCTCGACGGGGCTGAAAGCGGCCGTCTCTTTGTGCACCATAAAACCGGCGTCTTGCGCCATGCGCACACACTCGTCGCGTAACTCGTTGTGTGTGTTGATTCGTCCCCCCCCTGTACCGCATCGCAGCAGATGATTGGGGAGGCGTTTATCGGGGATTGCCACCCTGTCCGTGCAGTTGCATACCCCGGGAGCCGCAAAGGGCAGCCCCAGCCGAAACTGAAGTGCGTTGGCGTAGTGAGGGGCTTCTAGGCGAAGCGCACGGTTCAGCGGCACTGCGTTTAACCAATCCCCCGCCCCATATCCGCTCAAGGAAAGCAGCCGCTGGGTGTGGCCGTTATTAGGGTTAGGCCTCATTGCGCGTACGGCCTCCACCTGGACCGCGTAGCGTTGGCCCTGCACTGCAATGGCCAGCCCATGCTGCAGCTTGTCTGTGGACGGGGCAGCTCGTTCCGATTGTAGTAGCTCTTGTGCTGGTAGGGGTAAGTTTTCCTCGCATTCTGCTAACCATCCAGCCAGCGGCGACGAGTCGGTGTAGGGGCCGCGCATCTGCACCCGAGTTTCCGCCAGTGCGCCAATGCTGTCGCCGTTGAGCGAATCAAGCAGTTGCTGGGCCTGCGTGAAGCTGGCCAGGAAACTATAGCGTCCCTCGACTGCAGGGTCAGCCAGCCCCAGCCCTCCGAGGGATACAGGTAGGGAGGCTTGGGCCCAAACGCGGGATATCTCCGCCTCGCCCCGTGGATGACGGATATCGCAGGACGTTAGTAAGCTCTCCAGCAGGCGCCTTCCCCAGCCCGTCCACTCCTCCTGAGGCAGGTGAGACAGGGGCGTTGTGCGAGCCAGGTAGGAAACGCGCCGGGATATGCAGCGGGATAGCAGCAGTCCAGCCAGCTGCGGCTCCATCCGTTCGATAAGCCTCAGTGGGCTGCTCATGGATTCCAGGCTGCTGCGGATGAAGGCTGAAGTAGCAGTGTTGTCCCCAATAAAACTGCCGAGCACCTTCAGTCCATCGTTGCTGAGAGGCACGCCTTCAGGTAAGGGGGATTCCAAAGGCGTGGTGCGTGACCAGTCCGCGCACTTCGCCGGGTTGTGCGTGAGGCCGAGTCCAGCCAGGCTGCTTGTGAAATGATCGAAGGCAGCGGTGCAAAAATCCGGATCCCCCAGAAACGTTACATCGTCGGCGTACGCAAGGCAAACGACCGAGGGGTAAGCTTCCGCCGCGGCCCTCAAGGCTGGGTGCATGGCCGCGGCGAAGAGGAGGGGACCAAGGGGGTCTCCCTGCCGTACCCCCGTCTCGCTACGCAGTGGCGCGTGTTCAAAAGCTGCATCCAGGTGCAGAGATGAGGGCTGTCCGTATGAGAATCGAACCAGGGGCAGTAGCGGTTCTAGCTGGGATCCTTTCAGGGCGGCAGCAATTGTCTGACGGTCAACGCTGTTAAAGGCGTTGGCCAGGTCTGCTTGAAGGATCAGCGCGCCCGGGTTGGCAGCAGTGAAAGCGCGCACGGTGTGAATAATGGCCTCAGCCCCGCCAGCAACTGCTACTCCGAACTGCAAAGGCAGGAAGTATTCTCTAGCTGCTCCCGCGATTTGTGAAAGTGCTGCCTTAGCCGCTAACCGTAACAGGCATTCGTCGATGGCAATCGGCCTTGTTCCACCGTCAGGTTTGCTCAGGGCAATCAGACGTGATGCCGTGAGTAGGTTCCCGACGTCTAAGGGCAGCTTCCCCCTAAGCACGGTGTTGACTAAGGCGTGCAGGTGGGCGCCTACTGAAGCGTGAACCAGGGCTGCCTCGCGCAGGTGCTCGAACGTAGTGCACGAGGGTCCTGCGCCCACGCCGTTCTCACAACGCGACAAGATTTTCAAGAAGGCCTCCAGCGTAACTGACAGGTGAGCGTCAGGTTCAGGCTGGGGCCAGCGGAAGTTGGAGTCGCGGGCGCTCGGGTGCTTGGCGCGGAGTGAATCGAGTACAGCTGGCGACGGGGAGCTGACAGGAGTGGCTTCCAGAGCCATCACCGCCCGCCTGAGACTGCCCCGTCGCGCAAGGCCCTCGGCTCTGGATATCGCCCCCAGCTCATCAGGTTGGTGTTTTGGCGGGGGGGGGATTGGCCAGTGAGTCCACTGCTGCCTGGTACAGAGCCTCCCATTCCCCACGGAGGAATTGTCGCAGGCGGCTTTTCGTCGCCTTCCAATCAGGGAACTTGGGGGATTGCTGACCCAGTGTCAGCCGAGCCGCGAAAAGCAAAACAGTCCAGGCTGGGAGGGAATCAGGGTCTCTTGCGAGGCGTAGAAGCGGTGTCAGCAACACCATCGCAAACAGTAAGCGAAGCTTCTCAGGTAGGCGCCGGGACAGAGGTGCGTGGCGACTGTCGCGCAACTTCTCCAGGTCCCAGTTACTGACATTTGCGAAGAGCGCGTCATCTCTGGCGAGTGCCTCTGGCGACCTCTGGGGTGGGGGTTGGGGTCGCGGCTGGTTACCCCCAGTGGCGGCTCGATGTGCACTGCCAGCTGTTGGAGGTAAATTCGGCTGAGCGGATTGGATGGGAGTGACAGGTGGGTTGTCAGGTGCGGCTTGGGCTCAGTTTGGAATTCGTCGCTGAGTTGGTGTGCCCCCAGAATTTCTTGTCGCGGCTCGGGCATGTGTTGAGCCACCACCACGCTGGGCTGGGGTTTGTGACTGAATCTCCCCAGCAGCATTCGAACTTGAAGTTGAGTCGGTTGACTCCTCGTCCCCTTCATAAATACTTCCTGATACTTCAGCTTCCACATTAGTTCTTCCAATGTCGCTTAAAGCCCTTCTACCCGCCGCTTGGTAGACGTTCTCAGGACCTCCTCCACTTGCTCCTCTGCCTCGCCCGCGATTCCCGGCGCGACCCTCGCCTCTTAGCGGGCTGGGCGCAGCCGCCACAGAACTCCCTCGCCGTCCGCCTCTAACTGCCCTCGGATTTCGTGGTGGCCTTGACGCCGCCATCGCGCGTGTCCGGGGTGTCGTCTGAACTCCCCTTGATGGAGCGTCCGCCTGCCGTTGCCGAAAAGGAGAGTACCGCGGAGAGCGCGCCTGCTCCGCCGCCACGTCCTGCTGTAAGCGTCCCGGTCCGTCCCTCTGCTGCTGCCGAAGAGATTCGCCGCCGCTTTGAGGCTCAACGCGGCGCTGGTTCGTCGCCTCCAAAAGAGGTGGAGCGCGCGGAGTCGGCGGTGTTGCGTGGCGCGGTGGTTGAGCGCCACCGCGGACGGTCCCCTCATCTCCAATCGCCTGATTCTCGTAGCGGTCGCTGTCAAACATATGTGCTGCATACTGTCTAGGCTGTAGTGGGGTAGCCCATATGGGGTACAACCCAAATTAGGGTTTACTACTTGTACTCCTGCATGCTGCTAGTTCACCCATTCCTGCCTGTTCATTCTGACATGGTATCAGAGCAGGTCCTTTGCTAGGACCGCTCCTAGGGCCCACCGCTACCTACCTACCTACCTACCTATCGTGCGCCCTCGTGCGCCCTCGTGCGCCCTCGTGCGCCCTCGTGCGCCTCTCACTACCGAGCGCCCTCGTGCGCCTTCGCGCCCTCGTGCGCCCCTACCTACCGCGCGCCCTCGTGCGCCTTAGCGCCCTCGTGCGCCTCTACCTACCGCGCGCACGCAGCCCGCTAGCCACCCGCGCGCGGCTCGTTTTTAACGCGCGCGACTCGCTAGCCGCCCGTGCGCGGCCGATTTTTCGCGCGCGCGCCTCGCTAGCCGCCCGCGCGCGGCCGATTCTTCGCGCGCGTGACCCGCTAGCCGCCCGCGCGCGATCCCTCAGCCGCCCCTTCGCGGCTTCGACTTCGTCTGCAGCAGCTGCCGCCACCAACCTGCAGCAGCAGCCGCCACCGACCCTGCAGCAGCAGCCGCCGACGACCCTACAGCAGCGGCCGCCGCCGACCCTACAGCAGCAGCCGCCGCTCGACCTGCAGCAGCTGCCGCCGCCGAGCCTACAGCAGCGGCCGCCGCCGACCCTACAGCAGCAGCCGCCGCTCGACCTGCAGCAGCTGCCGCCGCCGAGCCTACAGCAGCGGCCGCCACAGACCCTGCAGCAGCAGCCGCCGCCGACCCTGCAGCAGCAGCCGCCGCCGAGCCTACAGCAGCGGCCGCCGCCGACCCTACAGCAGCAGCCGCCGCTCGACCTGCAGCAGCTGCCGCCGCCGAGCCTACAGCAGCGGCCGCCACAGACCCTGCAGCAGCTGCCGCGGAGCTCCCTGCTACGACCTGGCCCCGCCCCGCTGTTGCTGCTCGTGAGTGGTACGCCGGCTTCCAGCAGCCGAGCCTGCAGCAGCAGCCGCCACCGACCCTGCAGCAGCAGCCGCCGCCGAGCCTACAGCAGCGGCCGCCGCCGACCCTACAGCAGCAGCCGCCGCTCGACCTGCAGCAGCTGCCGCCGCCGAGCCTACAGCAGCGGCCGCCACAGACCCTGCAGCAGCTGCCGCGGAGCTCCCTGCTACGACCTGGCCCCGCCCCGCTGTTGCAGCGGCCACGCTGTCGCCACTGTCTTGCGCCCGCCGCACCAACCACTGGTGAGCTTTGCCGTGCTAGCACTGCTACCGTTACTGCTGCTGCTACTGCCTTTACTGCTCCTGCTGTTGCTGCCGCTACTGCTGCTGCTCCTGACGTGGCCAGATGCAGCTCCAGCAGGCTCGTGAGTGGTACGCCGGCTTGGGCAGTCGGGGTGGCCGTAGTGGTAGTCGCTCTGGAGTGCGTCGTTCGGGAGCCTCTGGTAGTAGACCGGTGCAGCAGACGTGCCCTCTTCTGCTCCAGCAGGCTCGTGAGTGGTACGCCGGTTTGGGCAGTCGGGGTGGCCGGCGTGGTAGTCGCTCTGACGTGCGTCGTTCGGGAGCCCCTGGTAGTGGACAGGTGCAGCAGCCGTGCCCTCTTCTGGTCCAGCAGGCTCGTGAGTGGTACGCCGGTTTGAGCAGTCGGGGTGGCCGTAGTGGTAGTCGCTCTGGCGTCCGTCGTTCGGGAGCCTCAGGTAGTGGACAGGTGCAGCAGCCGTGCCCTCTTCTACTCCAGCAGGCTCGTGAGTGGGACACAGGTTTGAGCAGTCGGGGTGGCCATAGTGGTAGTCGCTCTGTAAGTGTCGAGGCAGCCGCTCTCGGTGCCAGTACGTCTGTTGCCCTCGGTGCAGGTGAGGCTACCACTCCCGGTACTCGCGTGTCTGCTACTCCAGGTGCTGGTGAGCCTACTACTCTAGGTGCTAGTGCGTCTGCTGCTCCAGGTGCTCGCGTGTCTGCTACCCCAGGTGATGGTGAGGCTGCCGCCCTAGGTGCTAGTGCGTCTGTGCCCCCTGGTACTGAGTCGACTGCAGCACTGCACACCTTCACCCTGGACTCAGGTGCTTCTCGCTCTTTCTTTCGTGACCGCACTGTCCTTGAGCCACTCGCTCGACCAGTTGCTGTCTCCCTTGCTGACCCCTCTGGGGGTCCGGTCATTGCGACCTCCTCCACTGTCCTTCCTTGTCCTGCGGTCCCGTCCGGCACGCTGTCAGGTCTCTACCTCCCCTCGTTCTCTACGAACTTGGTGGCGGGTTGTGCGCTCCAGGACTCGGGTGTTCACCAGTTCACCCCTGCCTACGAGCGCGTGACACACTGCACGTGTGCTCGGACGGGTCGCCACCTGGCTACTTTCACTCGAGAGCCAGGGTCGGACCTGTACACACTGACCACTGAGTCCCCTCAAGTAGCTGCGTCTGCGTCTACGTCTGCGTCTGCGTCAGGTCAGCTGTCCGCTCCCTGCTCGTGTCGCTCTCTGGCGCATGAGACTGTCCTTTGGCACCACCGCCTTGGTCACCCGTCTGTGCAGCGCCTTCGGGCCATGCACAAACGGGACCTTGTTGCTGGTCTTCCCAGGGTGCTCCCTCCCCTTCCCGACTCACCTGCTCCTCCCTGTCTTCCCTGTGTCGAGGGGCGGCAGCGCGCCGCTCCTCACTCCTCCTCCTTTCCCCCGACGACTGCTCCCTTGCAGACACTCCACATGGACGTGTGGGGCCCAGCCCGCGTCCGTGGTCAGGGTCAGGAGAGGTACTTCCTGATTGTTGTTGACGACTTCTCGCGCTACACCACGGTCTTCCCCTTGCGCACCAAGGGTGACGTCCCTGATGTCTTGATCCCTTGGATCCGCAGATCTCGTCTCCAGCTTAGTGAGCGTTTCCGCTCCGACTTCCCTGTCCTGCGTCTGCACTCTGACAGAGGTGGAGAGTTTTCCTCTGGCCTCTTGGAGGCCTTCTGTCAGCAGGAGGGCATTGAGCAGTTGTTCACGCTTCCGGCCTCTCCACAGCAGAATGGGGTTGCTGAGCGCCGCATTGGCTTGGTCATGGAGGTCGCTCGTACCTCCTTGGTTCATGCGGCTGCCCCCCACTTTCTGTGGCCGTTTGCAGTCCGATACGCTGCGCATCAGCTCAACCTCTGGCCCCGTGTCTCCTTGCCTGAGACTTCTCCGACATTGCGTTGGACGGGAGAGGCTGGCGATGCGTCGCGTTTTCGGGTCTGGGGATCCCGAGCTTTTGTCCGCGACACGTCCGCGGACAAGCTCTCCCGTCGCGCTGTCCCCTGCGTCTTCCTTGGCTTTGTCCCGGACGCCCCTGGCTGGCAGTTCTACCACCCCACCTCGCGTCGTGTCCTGGCCTCTCAGGACGTCACTTTTGACGAGTCCGTCCCCTACTACCGCCTCTTCCCCTACCGCACTGCCCCGCTCCCCCCCCCGCCTCTCTTCCTCGCTCCAGGTGCTGAGGTACCAGACCCCCTCCCCCCTCAGGGTGCCGCTCCCTCAGGTGTGTCCCAGGTAGACCCGGGTGAGCCTGTCGAGGTAGCTGTTGACTCTCGTCCTGCTTGGGGTGCTGAGCCTGGGGGTGCTGCGCCTGGGGGTGCTGAGCCTGGGAGTGCTGAGTCTGGGGGTGCGGAGCCTGGGGGTGCTGAGCCAGGAGGTGCGGAGCCTGGAGGTGCGGAGCCTGGAGGTGCTGAGCCTGGGGGTGCTGAGTCTGGGGGTGCTGAGTCTGGGGGTGCTGAGCCTGAGCGTGCTACACCTGGAGGAGCCCTCTCCTCCCAGCAGCTGCAGGAGAGGTACCTCGAGTACTGCCGCCTCCGGAGAGGTGCTGCTGGAGCTCGTCCCGGTACTTCCCCTCCTACCCAGGAGCTCCCCCCCATTCAGCAGATCCGCGAGTGGTACACACGGCGCTGCAGTCTTCGGAGTGGTGCTCCTGGTGCTGCGGACCCTGGGGGTGGCGCTGCTGCTGGTGCTGAGGACCCGGACGTTGGAGCTGCTGCTGGTGCTGCGGACCCGCCTGGTGGAGCTACTGCTGGTGCTGAGGACTTGGACGTTGGAGCTGCTGCTGGAGCTGAGGACCCGGGCGGTGGCGCTGCTGCTGGTGCTGAGGACCCGGACGGTGGAGCTGCTGCTGGTGCTGAGGACTCGGACGGTGGAGCTGCTGCTGGAGCTGAGGACCTGAGCGGTGGCGCTGCTGCTGCTGCTGAGGACCCGGGCGTTGGAGCTACTACTGGTGCTGAGGACCCGGCCGGTGGAGCTGCTGCTGGTGCTGTGGACCCGGACGCTGGAGCTCCTACTGGTACTGAGGACCCGGCCGCTGGAGTCTCCTCTGCTTCTGGAGACGCTGCGCGGCCGCGACCGTACTTCGTACCGCTCCTTCAGCAGGTTCTTGGGCAGGCTCCTCCTCCTTGTCCTCCTCCCTCCGTAGAGTGTCCTCCGCCTGTCCAGCCGCAGTCACAGTTACCGCCTACCTCGCCTCTCCCTGCTCCCTCTCCTTATACTGGTCCCACAGGAGGTCTTACAGAGCGTCGTGAGCCTGAGTCTCGTCCTGCGTCGCCTGTTCGTCCTGCTCGCACTGGTAGTCGTGTCCGTCGTGAGCGTCCTCCTCCTGTCCCAGGCACTCACTACATGACTCTGCGTCCCTCTACTGCTCCTCAGCATGTCCCTCTACCGTCTCCTCCTGCGTCCTCTTTGCCTGACGTTCCGGACCCTGAGTCTGACCGGTATCGTGCTGAGCACCCTACTGTTACGCGTCTCCTCGCTACTGTTGTCACTGACCCTACCTTTGAGTCCTCTGCTGTGTCTGCTCTGGTCGCTGAGTTGGTTGACTTTGCTGCTGCCTGTCGTCTAGACTACGCTGCTAGCCTTGTTGCTGAGTCTGAGTCTGCGTCTGTCTGTCCTCCGTCCGTCGGGGGTGAGTGTGCTCTTGGCACGGACGTCCTTGAGGACAAACAGGAGGAGTTCCAGTGTCTTACTGCTGCTTTGCCCCGTCTCGTGTCCTTGCTAGTTGCCCCTGAGGGAGACCCAGATGCACCAGACATCCCGACCCCGCGCACTTACGCTGAGGTGATGGCGGGTCCCTACTCCTCTCAGTGGCAGACAGCCATGGACGCCGAGATGGCTTCCTGGAAGTCCACACGCACCTACGTCGACGAGGTTCCTCCTCCTGGGGCGAACATCGTCAGTGGCATGTGGATTTTCAGGGTGAAGCGGCCGCCGGGTTCTCCGCCTGTCTTCAAGGCACGTTACGTGGCTCGAGGCTTCAGTCAGCGAGAGGGAGTTGACTTCTTCTAGACCTTCTCCCCCACCCCGAAGATGACTACTCTTCGGGTGCTGCTGCACATAGCCGCTCACCGCGACTACGAGCTTCACTCACTTGACTTCAGCACAGCTTTCTTGCAGGGCAGCCTGCGCCGCCCACCTGGCTTCACTGGGTCGTTTCCTCCTGGTACCCAGTGGAGGCTTCAGCGACCGGTCTACGGTCTCCGCCAGGCTCCGCGTGAGTGGCACGACACACTGAGGACTACACTTGTGGCTCTTGGGTTCGCGCCTTCTACAGCTGACCCGTCGCTGTTCCTGCGCACCGACACTTCGCTGTCGCCGTTCTACATCCTCGTGTACGTCGACGACTTGGTCTTTGCCACTGCTGACACTGCAGGACTCGCCTACGTGAAGTCGGAGCTGCAGAGGAGACATACGTGCACAGACCTGGGTGAGCTGACAAGCTATCTTGGCTTGCGGATCACCCGGGACAGAGCACGGCGCACCATCACCTTGACTCAGTCACACATGGTGCACCAGGTTCTCCAGTGCTTCCGCTTCACGTACTCCTCGCCTCAGTCCACTCCTCTGCCTACCGGTCACTCGCTCTCAGCTCTGCCTTCGGATGAGTCCGTAGAGCCGAGTGGCCCGTATCCAGAGCTTGTGGGCTGCCTCATGTACCTGATGACCTGCACTCGACCTGACCTTGCATACCCTCTTAGCATCCTTGCACGCTATGTCGCTCCTGGCCGTCACAGGAAGGAGCACATAGATGCCGCTAAGAGGGTGTTGCGCTACTTGTGCAGTACGTCGGGCATGGGGCTAGTGCTTGGAGGGCGAGACCGAGTTGTGCTCACTGGACACTCAGACGCTTCTTGGGCGGACGACCAGGCTACTCAGCGGTCGTCTCAGGGTTACACCTTCAGCCTTGGCTCTGGCTCAGTTTCTTGGCGTTCCACACGCTCTTCGTCTGTTCTCAGCTCCAGTTGTGAGGTTGAGATCTACGCCACAGCCATGGCGGCCCAGGAGCTTCGCTGGCTGACCTACCTGCTGACCGACTTGGGAGAGAGGCCTCGTTCTCCTCCAGTGCTGTACGTCGACAACAAGGCTGCCATTGCCTTGTGTGAGGAGCACAGACTGGAGCACCGAACGAAGCACATCGCCCTGCGGTACTTCCTGGCTAGAGAGCTACAGCAGCGTGGTCAGCTTTGTCTGCGTTACGTGGCCACTGAGGCCAACACTGTTGATGTGTTCACCAAGGCGCTCCAGCCTTGTGACCATCAGCGCTTTTGTACTCTTTTGGGCCTTGTGCCTACTGGACCTCACTTGCTCACTTCTTGACTTTGCTTGTACTGTGATCTCTATATATATACCTGCATGTTTACACTTGCTAGGTTGTGATCACTGTATCTCTTGCTCTGTTATAAACCTGCATGTGAACTGGTCTTGTGACCGCTTGCTTGTGCTCGGAATTTGTGTGGAATCCTCGAGATCCACCCTGAGCCTGTTTTGCCTTGCTTTGCCCTGACTGGTCTTGTGACCCCTTGTTCTCCCCCACTTTGCCTATGGGGGTGTGTCAAACATATGTGCTGCATACTGTCTAGGCTGTAGTGGGGTAGCCCATATGGGGTACAACCAAATTAGGGTTTACTACTTGTACTCCTGCATGCTGCTAGTTCACCCATTCCTGCCTGTTCATTCTGACAGTCGCCGTGAGCATCGCTCCTCTCGTCACCGCGTCTCACCGGATCGGTCTCCCCGGCGCGCCTCTCGCCATCGCTCCCCGTCACGCCAGCGGTCCCGATCGCGTTCGCCCGTGCGCCGCTCGTCTGCTCGCCGATCTCCAGCTCGCCGCTCGCCTCCTGAATCTCGGGGGAGGCATCAGCGGCGGGATTCCCCCGTGTGGCGCGTGCGCTCGCCGTGCGCCACGAGCGCAGCTCCTCCCGGCGCCCGTCGCCTGAGCGCTCGTGGTCACACAATCGCGGCCGCCGCGGGGGGCGGGGAGGTCGCGGTCGCGGAGGGGGAGGGCGCCAGTCGTCCTCCGACGTTGTGAACGCCCTAAAGGGGCCCCTGGAGGCTGTTGCGCAGGCGCTGCGCGAATCGCGGGCGGCGTCGTCCAACCAAGCGGCTCCGTCGGGTGCTCCTCCCAATCCTCCTGCTGTTGAAGAGTCCTCAGGCCACGCGGCGTCCCCGGCGCGCTTAAATCAGCTGCAGCCGGGACTTCCTGGATTTGTTGGTGCTGGTGGGGGGCCAGCGAGGCGCCCGTATGTCCCGCCAGACATTCCGCGTCCTCCGGTGGCAGCGGCTGCTCGGGAAGTCCCCACGGCGACCCTTCGCCAGCTGTGGGGTCTAGGAGAGTGTCTTCGGGCGCTCGTACAGATTCTTCACTCCACGCGGGCGTCGATGCCGATAGACCGTCCGAGCAGATTTGCTGAGAATCCGCGAGCAGAGTGCTATCGGGCGGCGAACGAATTCTGCTCACTCGTGGCGCCACTGCAGGTTGCGCCTGTCCCGGGTGCAGAAGCGGCCAGCCTGCTGGCTCACGCGGTCCTGGATCTGAGGAACACCGCAGCGTCCCCGGAAGGCACACCTGTAGATGCCTTAGCCGCGTCCGTGTTAGTGGCCCGCCACATGTGGCAGACCTTGCGCGGTATGCTAGTTGCGCTGGAGGCGGACCGCATGTAGGCGGCCCCTTTCTACGAGTGTAGATCTTCTCCATGTGCTGGTGCTAGTTGTAGGCGGTTGCCGCTCTTGTTGTCATTTTTCCCTCCTGTTAGTCTTGCTTGCTTGATGTTGCTTGCCTCCGAAAGCACGCGGCCGCAGGCCGCGCACGCGAGCGACGGCGGCCGAAGGCCGCCGGCGCGAGCGCCGATTTCAGAAACCGAACGAAATAATGAGAAGAACAAGGCCCTAGAGGCCCTTATATAGCTGGAGGAAGAGGGCAGAGGTCTAGAGGACAGAGGGCAGAGGGCAGAGGCAAAGGACCCATCTCTCTCTCTCTCTCTCTCTCTCTCTCTCTCTCTCTCTCTCTCTCTCTCTCTCTCTCTCTCTCTCACACACACACTCTCTCTCGTTCTCTCGCTCTCGTTATCTCTCTCTCTCTTGGTCTATCATTCTCTTGTTCTCTCGTTCTCTCTCTGTAAATTTCACAGCTAAGGTACATCGTTGTTTCCCCGTCTCTTTGCTTCTTGTAATACGTCTCTTATTCTCTACGTTTCTCCTTCCATTGTTGTCGCTTACATTTCTGAATATGTTGTTTCTCCTTTCGTTGTCGTCATTCCTTTCCGTCCTAATGTTGTTTGCCCTATTTTCTTTCCTACCGTATGTTTCTTATTTCATCATCGCCGCTCTTAATTTCTGTGTTGTCGCCTCTCTAAGTCTTTCTTGAACCTGTATTTCATGAGTACATTGTCGCAGATATAGTCACGTCGCGATGTATGGTGCCACTTTTAAGACTTGTCGTATTCTGACCTTCGTTCATCAATTTTAATCAATGTCCTTCACCTCTCTCTCCTATTCTCTCTTTTCACCTTTGTTCTGTATTTCAGATTGCTCTCACATTAAAAAAATCAAGTCATAATGTGGAAAGCTGGAAGATACCGTACTAGTGGTGGCTTGTAGAATTCGTTCATTTGTGTCACTCATGTGCCTTGTATTTTTATTACGTTGTTGGTTTTGTTGCGTGTGCGGATGCGTTTGGTATGCGTGCGTGCGTGCGTGTGCGTGTACTTGTTCATTTTCATTTATCCATATCATCAGGCCTCTGGATAGGATTTGGGGTACTCTTCCTCGTAAGGCCAACACCCAGCTGTTACTCTTTCAGTAAGGGTGCTTCACAGGAACTGCTCTTAAAAATCAGGGTGCAAACAAATTAAACAAAACTGTCGAATAGCTTTGCTGAGCATACTATGTAGGGTGTTAGTGTTGCAGTGTGTTGAGTCATCGTTGTTATGTGGAGGACCCAAGTTCGATACCTGTCGGGGTCATGCACCGTAGGAAATGTGTTTTACGCGACCAATCCTGGTATCCTCTCTTAGATCGAACTCGATTTCATCAGTGCTACTACACCACATAGCTCTGAAATATCAGTGTCATACAATCGATCACTTTTTTTGGTAAGGGTCGAAAACAAAACCAGTCTTGTAAAAAAGGGTGCATCGTAAAACCCGCCCTTATAGTAAGGGTCATAAGGGTGAATCACCCTGATATCGAGAGGCCAGCATATCATCATTGCAATAATAATGCATGTCTGTAGGTTTTAAAAAAATGGCTCAAGTCTATCATTTCATTAGAAGGTTCATTGGGCGCCTGTCGGGAGCCCACTTGAGCTGGATCTGATAGAGTTGACCATTTTTTTAGGATTCACAGATTGTGTTGTTTCATGTGAATGCTGATTATCCAAAAATTATGCTATTAGCTCCTCCCCATCAGGGCTCTGGCTAGGTTTTTGGCCCGTCTGAAATGAAAGTACGAGAAAAATTTTCGTCTGAAGGAAATATGAGCAAACTCCGGTGGTCTGATTTTATAGATGAAACATCAACACGCGTCTGAATTTCCAGACAAAAACTATACTAGATTTCCGAACATTCTGTGCAACAGCAGGAATCGAACCCTGCCCTTCACTGTTACGGAAAATTGACTACGGACTGAGTCAATCCAGCAGGTAGAGATCCGCGTGAACTTTATTGTTTTTTTTTACCGTACTGCAGGTGCGACCTGGCTTTGGTACTTGTCTGTTTCAAGATTGAAACATACTCTCTGTCTGAGTACTCAGACGAGTTATAAGCCCTTAGTCTTATTTTTCAGATGAATCAAAATGCTTTATCTGAGAGATCATACGAACATAAATGACTGGTCTGGAAAATCATATGAACACAAAAAATCGTGTCTGAATATCAGACAATCAGACGAAATTTGTCTGATATCCAGAGCCCTGCTCCCCATGCTAGGCAGAGGATGCGGTAGCGTAGTTTTGGGGTCGTTAGCTTTCACGCATCTTTATCATATATATGCATTATGATGTGTCGTTAATAAGCATTATTCATATATCATATCATACTATATTTTACATACATAATATATGCATTTTCATATAACATCATTATATTCATCTACATTCACCAATCACGATATGCATCGTTTCATATCATGTGCATATTACACGGTACGGTAGTAAAGCACAACATCAAAAAGCACATAGACAACGTAGTTGTGTTCCAAAAATCACTACCAGAATACTATAATTAACAAAACTGTACCGTCATACCCCGGATATACCCCCATGGGGGGCAATAATAAAACAGGTTTTTTTAGGGGGGGTGGGCTTATAATCGGGTAAATTTATAAGCGCCGGCGTTTATAAAACGACATATATATTTTATATATGTTTTAACACCAAGCTGTAGATCTCGTGCTAGCCTTTTTCAATCGAGTCGAAGTTCTGTGAAATTTCTCGCGCGCGCTGGAGATACACCTACTCTGACAGCTCCTGACAGCTTCTGACAGCTTCTGACAGCTCCTGACTGCTCCTGCTGACTGGTCCCGCATCCAGTGCAGGGTCCGAATGTGAAGGGAAGCGAATCTGCAACACATCCCCCTGCTGAAGTAGAAATCGTTACAGTGTTTCGAACACAATTCAAAATTTAAAGTTTACGTGCGCTTATAATAAAACAAGTTTTTTCAGGGGGGTGCGCTTATAATCGAGCACCGGATATAAGCGCCGGGCGCCGATTAAAAGCGCCAGGCGCTTATCCGCGGGTGGCGCTTATATCCGGGGTATGACGGTGTCAGAGGTCCACTGGAGATCCCCGATGATCCTAGGGAAGGGTTACAGGCACGTCGGCATGGGGGGTTATGGGCGCACTCACCCGCTACTTAAACAAGCCCTTTTATCCCAGTGGTTAGTGGCTGGGATTCTGACATGGTATCAGAGCGAAGGTCTCGGGTTCGATTCCCGGTGTGTGCACTTCGGGCATCCCAGTGCGGGGGGGTGTCAGAGGTCCACTGGAGATCCCCGATGATCCTAGGGAAGGGTTACAGGCACGTCGGCCTGGGGGGTTATGGGCGCACTCACCCGCTACTTAAACAAGCCCTTTTATCCCAGTGGTTAGTGACTGGGATTCTGACAGACGGTACCTCCTACAAATTACATAGCTAGCAATTAGTGCATCCAGATTTTTTCACATTTTATTTTAAATAATATTTTAAATAAATATAAAATGTGAAAAAAAAACTGGTCAAATCGATCGTAATAGGTTGCTTCGCAACCAAAAAAACACACAAACACACACAAAAATTGGATCATTATGTCACGTGACAACACGCGCACAAACACAAAATCCAACTAGCTGACACGTATGGTTAGCTGCAAATAAACAAACCCACTAAAACTATACGATAGTGCCATTTACACATAAACACCACTAAAAAAATTGATTTCAAATATAATGTAGACATTTACCCATTACAACCATTCAATGTGAAGAAAAACTAACATGACGAAGAACGGATTGAGGAACTATAAACCTGTTACAAACAGGATGAAGATTAGTGACGTGTATATCAAACATTGCTCGTGCCTTCATACAACAACTATATAATTATTACGCAACCCATACGACGTAAACGTCGAGTCTTGTTCTTTTTCGATTTGGGAGGTGCCACCATGGTAGGGTTAGTTCGTGTGGAGGGATGCTTGTTTCGTGGGTGGAGGAGGGTGTTCCCACGCCCAGTACTTCCCTCCCGTCATCGTCGCACTTCCCCGTGAAGGGTGGGTGGCCGATGGCGGGGCGGTGGCGGACAAATTTGCCCGAGGAGGAAGGTGGCGAGGGAAAATAGGCACCTTTTTGGTCGTCCATTTCCCTGAGGGGAAATGACTGTTCTGCAGGCATTTCCCTTCGATTAGGTTCGGAAGGGAAATGACTGCCACGTCAGCTTTTCCGGGCTGACCGCCCCTTCGAACCTAAAATTGCAGAGGCGCGCAGCTTCCTATTTTCCCTCCCCTTCCCTCCGTGATGCCTGCAGAACGATCCTATTGTGTTGCGACCGTTCGTTCTTTTCAGACCCCGAACCACGGCCGATCGTTCGTTCCACAGCATGATTGGTTTATCACTGATCTTGCGGAGATACCGCGTCCTAAATTTGCGGATTGCTCGCACTCTACCTCAGCACGCCAACTAGCGACGCTAAGTTTCAGGAAAAGCGAAGATCACGAGCAAGCCAGCGGCAAGGTCTTACCTTCAGCGCGGAGGTCGTGGGAAGCCTATCAATTCGGCAGAACTAGAATCGTTTTGGATAGTCCGTAACCCGACTGCAAACTTAGCCACACCCTGATGTGACGAATCCTCGCGAGACCATCTATTAGGGTTGCCTCATCCCGGCGGCGTCTCGATTCTCCACCCGCCAGTCGACCCTCACCGCAGCTAAAGTGGTGTTGCACACATTGGAGGTTGGTACCGATAGCACGGGCTTGTCGGTCTCCAGCCTTGCGCGATGTGAACAAGCAGCGCGAACCTCTTAGCAGCCGCTTCTCGTGTCGGCCCGTCACCGTCGCTCGCGCGACGCACGCGACGCGATTCACCGCGACTTAAGCAAAGCCCGTTGCTGCGCATGGAGCACAAGGGAGACGAGCCCGAGGTAGTCGAGCTCATGGAGCCTGAGGGGGACGAGCCCGAGAGAGACGAGCGCATGGAGATGCATGAGGGAGATGAGCGCATGGAGCACGAGGAAAACGAGCCCTTCTTTGGCGAGGCTCGGTTGGAAACGTTCACGAAACTCGAGATGCCGCATCCCCTATACGACGATTGGCTCGTGCTGACTAAGCGCGACGCAGAAACACTGCAGCCACGGCGATGGGTGTCTGGGGAAGTCATTGAGTGGTTCGGACTGTGAGTGCTGATGTGATTGCAGTGCATCCGAGCCATCGGATGCACAGTTGAGTCATCGAGTGCTGTAATTTGCTGTGCATCAGAACCATGCTTGCAGCCCGTGCTGACCTTGCATGCGGCCCTCGTTCCTTGTAATACGCAGGATGCTCCAGTACGTAAACAAGTACGAGGAATTCTCGTGGCTATACTGCTCTACTTATACTCTCAGTTTGATCTCAATGCCTCGTCGCCCAGGCGAGGGTTTCCCAGTCCTGGCACATGAGAACATGCTGTTGTTCAAATGGGTTCTCATTCCGCTGCACGCAGAGTAAGCTGGGTATCAAATCCTTGGGAGGGTGGGTGAGACCCATTTCACAAGTTGTGCAGCCACGGTTGTCTGTGTTTGCACTGACGGTGCGCATGTGGGACTCATTGTCATTGTCATTCTCATTCTCATTGTCTCATTGTCATCGCCATTGGCATTGTCATTGTCATTGTCATTCTTATTGGCATTGTCATTGGCATTGTCATTGTTGTGGCAGTAATCATTGGAGTTTGGTCATCCTGGACAACGACCGCTCGCCCACACTGCCACGCCGCCCCACCCGCATCCTACATGCCGACTCCTTGTCCATGCACACAAACTTCGAAGCACCATTGCGTGAGTAAGCACCTATCCCCGAGCCTGTGGCCTTATCATGCGTGCAATTCTGTGGTTTGAAACCCCATCACCGGAGCAAGTCGTGTGTTGGCCTGGCAGGTACCTGCGGCAGCAGCTGCGAGAGTTGATGCCAAACGTGGTGTCCGAGGCAGATGCAGACGACTGGATTTCTCGCGTGCCTTTAGTCAAAGTCCAGGTGGGTGAGGGATTCACATGGACAGTGGGTGAGGGATTCACATGTATGGTGGGTGAGGGATTCACATGGATGGTGGGTGAGGGATTCACATGGATGGTGGGTGAGGGATTCACATGGCCCCAAAAGGTTCGCATTGACAGTCAGCCTGCTTTCTTACTCATCAAACGCTCACTCTAAACCCTCTTTACACCGCCCCACCCCTTCCTGCTGCAGGCAACACATCAGACGGACGCGTATAACTGTGGCGTGTTTGTGATGAAATACATGCAGTACCTCGTTCTCTCGCGCTTTCTCTACCCTGAGTGCATTCACCTTCCTCCCCCCCCCCGGCTGCAGGCAACACAGCAGACGGACGCGTGTAACTGTGGCGTGTTCGTGATGAAGTACATGCAATACGTCGTGCTCTCGCGCTTTCGCTTCGCTGACCGCATCCACCTGCATGGCGATGCCGAGTGGTGGTGGGAGGAGCTGCTAGAAGATCTCCTCGAGTGGACCGTCTATTACAATCGACGCATGCCAAGCTATTTATCAAGCACCGCACCCATTTCATAAAGAGCTGCACCCGTTCCTCAAAGCACTGCACCCATTTCATCCCAAGGATCACAGTAGATTACTGCGGCCAATCCTGATGATCAAATAAGGCCCAAGGGTAATCAACATATGTGAGACTTAAAGAGGATCAATCACGATGTACTGTACGGTAAAGAGGATCGTAATGTTATGTTACCCTAAGGTAACATGGTACCGTAAGAAGAGCTTTTACACGTCCAGTTGGAAGCAGCATATTGAGACTCTGAAATTCTCAAGGTCCTACCGTAGTACATTTTGAGCTCTGGAAAAGCTTCTGCATCCATAACGTGCAGAATCCAGAACACCGGTACATGTACATCAGAATAACCACTGTAACGTGGATACACATTATCGTACAGTACAGCTTCTGGGTGTAGTACCAGTCCTCTGCCTCGCCCAGCTCGCGCCAGTAGAGATTCTTGTCTCTTCTACAAAAGTCTGCCACGCACTTCCTTGTTGGGCTGAGATAGCCCCTTAGGATCTTTCAAGGGAGAACTCTGGGTAGGATAGTGTTGTAACAGCGGAAGCTTTAATGAAAGATTATGAACCACCTTGCGCTGGTATGTGAGGGCAAAGTAGATTAATTATAGCAAGGAAGTACAAGATTATATAGTAATACAGGGAATATGAAAGGATGCAGTTTGTAACTACTTTACTGTTGCTGTTGCGGTTCGATACAGTACGACTCGGGCAACTGCTCTGTAACGAATCAATTGTGTGTCCTTAACTGTCGCGCTGTATTTGTCAGGTCAAAGGTCGCTTGACCTTTGACTTTCGCGTAACCTCCAGCAACCTCTCAACCTCCGAGGGTTGACTCGCGTTTGTTTCGATACTGCTTGCTTCGCTTCTGGTGCAATGTTTAGACACGACTGAAGCGCTTAAGATTCACTGTTTCCAACATTCCTAAGGTACTTTTGAGGCGCTTAAAAAACAATTTCATACTCTTGAGGTGCTTAAAAAATACTGTACGGTGGTGCTACTCGTCCTCTGCCTGGCCCTGTGTGCGCAGGTTGAGGTTCTTGTCTCTCTTCTGAAAGCCTGTCATGCCCTGCCCGCTCCCCACCACCCCCACCTTGCCCCCCACATCCTCTGGTGATTTGAAAATGCTCTCCTTCTTGCGGCCTGTCAGAAACCCCGCCTGGGACGGGACGGGATGGGACGGGATGGGATGGGATAGGATGGGACGGGGTGGGATGGGATGGGATGGGATGGGATGGGATGGGATGGGAGGAGAGAGAATGCTTTCGAGGTGCCTCAAAAGTCACCCCCACCTTGCTGCCCACGTCCTCTGGCGATTTGAAGATAGTCTCCTTTTTTCGACCTGTCAGGAAGCCTGGCTTGGGAGATGGCATGGTAGGGGAGAGAAGGAGAAGATTTAGTTGCTAAGATGAGGCATATCGGATGTGGTCACTTGATAACAAGCTTACTTTGAAAAGACTCAGGATGCTCTCCCTCTTGCAGCCTGTCAGGACGGCCCGCTGGGGGGATGGGATAGGAGAGGAGAGAGAACACTTTTTGAGGCACCGCAAGGAGGGGCGAGAAGAGAGACATGGTTGACTTTTGAGTTGACTCAAAAGTCAACACGCCGGGAAGCCTGCCTGAGAGGAGGGGATGGGAAGGGGGGGGAGGTAACATAGATGTGGTAACTGAAATGAGGCTTATCAGGTTTTTGACGCCCCTAAAAAATGTTGCTCTCCTTCTTGCGGCATCTCAGGAAGCCCTCCTGTCAGGAAGCCCTCCTGTCAGGAAGCCCTCGTGGGCTGGGACGACGGCATGGCAAGGGATGGGAGGAGAGAACGCACTTTTGAGGCGCCTCAAGAGTCAGCAGGTCCACCTGGGGCGATGGAATGAGCGAGGGGAGAAGAGAGATGTGGCCACTTGATAACCAGGCTGTTTTGAGACACCTCAAGATGCTCTCCTTCCTGCGGCCTGTTAGGACCCCTCCCTGGGGGGGTGGGATGAGATGAGGGAGAGCAGAGATGCAGTCGGTGAGATGAGGGAGAGCAGAGAAGAGATGGTGAGATGAGGGAGAGCAGAGAAGAGATGGCGAAAAAGTGTCCAGTGCGCAGAGCGAAGAAGACCGTCGGAGGGAGAAAGATGGTGATGAAGCGCATAGAGGTGACTTATGCATGCACATGCACAAGCAGGATGGCAGACTGAGGAGCAGGAGTGACGAGAAGTGAGGGGAAAATAGGGGGTAAAAAGAAGGAGGGGGGGAATGATAAAGTAAGGGAGGGAGTGAAAGCTTTGAAAGGACAAAAATCATCAAGCTACCGTAAAAGAGGAAGTGAGAGAGGGACACGATAAGATGGACACACTAAAAACAACAATGGAAAGGGAGGGAGAGGGTGGGTGCAGACCTTCTTCTTGATGCCCTTGGTTTGGAACTGCTGCCACGTGTTCTGCTTTTGCGGCACCTCAAAAGGAGAAGCAAGTACAGAGATAAATTAGGGAGAGGTGGGTGCAGAGCATACCTTTTTCTTGATGCCCTTGGTTTGGAACTGCTGCCACGTGTTCTGCTTCTTGTTGGTCATCACCTCCAGCATCTCCATGCGCTGCTTCGACTTGAACGCGTGAATCTTCCGCTTCTTCTCCGCTCTCTGGGGGGAAGAGGGCGGGGAGAAGGGATACGGGTACAGGAGATGGGACAGAAACGAGTGAATTTGCATCTTGTTCTCTGCTTTGAGACGTCTCAAAACATTTCTTTTATCATTTTGCAGCTTGTTCTCTGCTTTCTCGGGAAAGGAACAGGGGAAGAACAGAGGAAGCACAAGGAAAAGGGAGAAGGGAATGAAGACCCTTGAAAGGGATAGAGGACAGTGGACGGGAGGCGAGGAAACGGGAAACACTTCAAGTACGGAGAACAGAGAATATTGGACGTTACAAGAAATAAGAGAGAGTAGCAACTGAACCTAAAACCACCAGCAATATCACCTCACCAGGAACCACGCCCACAGTGTGGCGTACATACCCGTCATTCCTCTCCACCCCTCTGCACCGCACTCACCACGTCCTCCGAGTCCTCCGGTTTGATCCTCAGCTTCTGCGGAACCTCCTTCTTCACCAGCTCAGTCCTGGAAGCTTCCTCCATCTTCCGCTTGAGTGCTCTCCTCGTCTCATCTGCCTCTCTCTCCACGGCTGCCAACGCCTCCTGTGCTCGCTTCCTTGCATCTTCTTCGCTCTCCTCCACCCGCCGTACTCTTGTTTCTCGCACCTATTGGTGGTTTGTGTGTGAGGGGGGGTGAGGCAGGTGGTGAGGTTGGGGGGTTGTGTGGGGGGTGTGAGTGCTCTCCTCGCCTCATCCGCCTCTCTCTCCACGGCTGCTAATGCCTCCTGTGCTCGCTTCCTTGCGTCCTCTTCACTCTCCTCCACCCTCCGTACTCTTGTTTCTAGCAATGAGTGCTCTCCTCGTCTCATCTGCCTCTCTCTCCACGGCAGCCAGTGCTTCTTGTGCTCGCTTCCTTGGGTCCTCCTCGCTCTCCTCCACCCGCCGTACTCTTGTTTCGCGCACCTGCAGGTGGCGTGTGTGTGAAGGAAGTGGGGGGTGTGTGTGTGAGTGAATGGGCTGTGTGTGTGGGGGATGAGAGGGCGAGTCTCATCCGCCTCTCTCCACAGGTTCTAATGCCTCCTGATCTCACTTCCTCGCTCTCCTCCACCCGCCGTACTCGTGTTTCTCGCACCTGTTGGTGGTATGTGTGTGCGGTGGGGTGAGGCGGGTGGTGAGGGTGGTGGGGTTTGTGTGGGGGGGTGGTGAAGTGGTGTGTGAGTGCTCTCCTCGTCTCATCCGCCTCCCTATCCACGGCTGCCAGTGCCTCCTGTGCTCGCCGCCTCGCGTCCTCCTCACTCTCCTCCACCCGACTCACTCTCGTCTCGAGGTGGTGTGTGTGGGTAAAGTGGTGTGTGGGGTTCAATCGAGTGGTGTGTGTGTGTGTGTGTGTGTGTGTGTGTGTGTGTGTGTGTGTGTGTGTGTTTGTGAAGTGGCATGTGTGTCAGCCAAACAGCTGCAGCGGTTACGTCATTTCAAACGTTGAAGAAAGAACCAAGAAACCCACTGTGCACACGAGTGCACAAAGCAAGATGTGATGTGCATAATGTCTTGGGCGCGAGCGAACGTAAGGTGAGAGAAAAAGAGCAGTTTGAGAGAGGGTATGAGGGGAGAGAGAAGGTTTGAGAAAAGACAACAAGAGAGGGAGCGCATGAGGAGTGGGAGTGCATGAGGAGTGAAAGTGCAAGAGGAGTGAGAGTGCAAGAGTGGGAGAGCAAGAGTGAGCACACAAGCGTGTGTAAAGGCGAATGAAAACAGTACCTCATGCATCTGCCCGCCTGCATCACGCACCACATAGCCCCCCGTGGTTACACTGTCCACCACACCGTCAAGCCTGGCAGGGGAGGGAGAGAGAAGTGGAGTGGACGGAGCGGAAGGAGTAGTGAAGGGAGGAAGAGGAGGTAGGACTAGCAGCACGGAGGGGTAAAAAGCACTACGTAGCCCCTCGTGGACAACGAAGAAGTGCAACAAGCTGAAAAAGAGTTCGCAAAGCAAACGCATCCGCTGTTTGAGGCTTCAGAGAGCGATGAAATTGATTGGGGCCTGAGCAACATCTGCAGCAATGATATTAACGTGATTGTCTGACGGCAGCTGCAGCGGCCAGAGCTCCAAGGAGGAACCTACCATTTCCCGTGTTGTCAGCAGCCTTTGCAGCCGCGTCTACAAGTTTCAGCTGCCATTACAACAACCACGAAGCTGACTATTACTGAGCTGCGGTCTCGCTGTAATCAGCTCCGTAATTGTTGTAATAACTACTGCATTTGTAGACGCGGCTGCAAAGGTTGCCGGCAACATTGAAAGTGGTAGGCTCCTCCTTGAAACTCTGGCTGCTGCAGCCGCTGTCAGATAAGCCATTGTTCATGCTGCAAGTTTCAGGATCAACCATGTTAGCGTCACTACTGCAGATGTTGCTCAGATCCGAATTGATTTTTTAGCCATCGTCCTTTGAAGCTTCAAATAACGGGTGCGCCTGCACTGCGAACTCTTTTTCAGCGTTTGGCACTTCCTGATCCTCATAAAACATGTTACACGAGTCCTCCTCCTCAACAGACATATTGTAAGTTGGGGGGAGTACCTTTCTCACTGTAGGAGGCGAAGGGTGAGAAACGGGCTCATCACTGCAGAGAGAAATGAAGTGACTCTCAGCTGCCGTGACTCTACTCTCCTCTCAAGCAACCCCCTCTCAAACCATCCCCTCTCGGTCCATCCCCTCACAGACCATCCCCTCTCAGACCATCCCTTCTTAGACCATCCCCTCTCAGACACCCACCACCATCCCCTCTCACCACATGCAAAGACCGTGGCTCCACGCTGCGTGCAATTAACCCTGCTCACCACTCGAAGCCGCCTGCACTGTGCGCTGCAAAAATTGCTAACTATTAACCAGCAACCACTCACATCCCACCATCTAACCCTCTCTCTCACCACTCGGAGCTGCGAATGCCGCCAGCAGCAGTGCCGGCTGTCACACCCCAAGCCGCCTGCACTGACGTGCCCACTGCAATCCGCGATGACACTGCTGCTGCCCCCCCGGCGGCTGCTGCTGCGGCTGCTGTGGCTAGGGCAGCTGGGTCAGTGGTCTGGAAAACAACAAGTTTGGATGGGAGTAGGAGCGGGGCGATTATGGATTACGGGCCGATAAGTAAGGATTTTGGATGGAGGGAATCTATTTTGCAAGGAGGTGCCAAAAGGCATGAAACGTCTGACACGTCTGGTTAAGTAAACGAGTTGAAGGAAAAGGATGGGTGAGGGAAAGGGGGAGAGAGGGCATGCTGACATGCGGCGAGTGTGGTCCGTGGATAAGTGAGGGAGGGGTGAGGAGGAGCAGGCGCGGGAATATTGAAAAACCTATGATTTGTTCTGTGTAATCCACGAAAAGGTGATGAATGAAATGCATCTGGAGGTTGAGATGCACTGAAAGCACGCTCGCTCGTACAGCAGCAGAAGTGGCGGGCACGAACGCCAGAGGGATGAACGGGGTGCCAGCAGCAGCAGCACCTGCTGCTGCTGCTGCTGCTGCTGCTGCATCTGGTGGCAGCTCCTCCTGTGTCTGCTGCTCCGCTGCACTCAGCAGGTCCTCTGTTAGCTCGATGACCTGCCGGATGCGGAGGGGAGGGGCGGAGAGAGCAGGAGGAGGGAGTGATATGGAATGAGGCGTGTGAAGTGTGTGTGGCAGTTCCTCCTGCATCTGCTGCTCTGCTGCACTCAGCAGGTCCCCTGTGAGCTCGACTCGATGACCTGCCAAGGAGGGGGCGAGGATGGATGGAATGAGGTGGAATGAGGGGTGTGTGGAGTGGAGCATGCATGGCATGGCACCTCCTCTTGTGTCACTTGCTGCACTCAGCAAGTGCTCTGCGACCTCAATGACCGGGCGGGGGTGGGAGGATGGGTTGAGTGTGGAATGAAGAGTGCGTGGAGTGGAGCATATAAAGTGAGTGCGGAGTGCGTGTGTGGGAGTGTGGCGTGTGTGGAGTGTGTGTGTGGAGCGTGTGTGTGGAGTGTGTGTGTGGAGCGTGTGTGTGGAGTGCGTGTGTGGGAGTGTGGCGTGTGTGGAGTGTGTGTGTGGAGCGTGTGTGTGGAGTGTGTGTGTGGAGCGTGTGTGTGGAGTGTGTGTGTGGAGTGTGTGTGTGGAGTGTGTGTGTGTGGAGTGTGTGTGTGGAGTGTGTGTGTGGAGTGTGTGTGGAGTGTGTGTGTGGAGTGTGTGTGTGGAGTGTGTGTGTGGAGTGTGTGTGTGGAGAGTGTGTGTGGAGTGTCAGCCTAAATGACCTGGCCTGGAAGAGCGTGGAAGGGTAAGGGAGTGAGCTCAAAGGTCGAGTTGAGAGCAAAAGGTCAAGAGTGGGTTTAGTGAAGAAAGGCGATGCAGCAGCAGCAGGTGATAGTTGGCACTGTAGCCAGGTGTCTTTTGAGTCGACTCAAAAGTCACCTCGAAACCTGGCGAGCTGGTTGTGAATGGCGCTTGATATGATGAAACGCTCAGCCGTACAAGCAGAAGGTGAAAGAAGGGGTGTTCTGTTGATTGTGACAGAAAAGAAGCAATCTCACCTCCTTGAGCCCATTGGCCATCTCCTTGTACTCGTCATTGTCAGGATCCTCTATAAGCAACTCTGATACCTGTTATAAAGGGCAGTTGAACGCATTGGAATGACCAAGGAGAAAATCTGGCCTAGAGAGCCTCAGAGCAACAAGCGAAGAAACCGGAAGGATATGATTAAGAGACGTACGGCCCAGCAGAGAGGGTGAGACTGCGCACAAATATATGGCCTAAAAGGCACCTTGCATCTGCTCCCACAGATTCTCTCCTACCCTACATCATTCTCCTCTGCACCAGTGGATCCCTCTCACCTGCTCTACCTGCTCTCACCTGCTCTACCTACTCTCACCTGCTCTAGCTGCTCTCACCTGCTCTAGCTGCTCTCACCTGCTCTACCTGCTCTCACCTGCTCTACCTGCTCTCACCTTCTCTACCTGCTCTCACCTGCTCTACCTGCTCTCACCTGCTCTACCTGCTCTCACCTGCTCTACCTACTCTCACCTGCTCTAGCTGCTCTCACCTGCTCTACCTGCTCTCACCTGCTCTACCTGCTCTCACCTGCTCTAGCTGCTCTCACCTGCTCTAGCTGCTCTCACCTGCTCTAGCTGCTCTCACCTGCTCTACCTGCTCTCACCTGCTCTAGCTGCTCTCACCTGCTCTAGCTGCTCTCACCTGCTCTAGCTGCTCTCACCTGCTCTACCTGCTCTCACCTGCTCTAGCTGCTCCCTGTACGTGTTCAGATTCTCCCGTAGTTCTTCCACGCTCTGCATGCTGCCTGGAAGGGGGGGTGCGCGGGAGAGAGGGGAGGGGAGAGAAGGTCGGCGGGAAGGGGGGGTTTTGGATAGCCCGCGGGGCTCTTGTTGTGCTTCTCCTGGCGTTCTTCCACGCCCTGCATGCTGCCTGGTGGGCCGGGCGGGGGAGGGGCGGGGAGGGAAGGGCTGGACAGATCGCATGGACGGGCGAGGAGGGGCTTTAAGGTGGCTCGTCAAGCTCTTGTGTTTCTCCCGGAGCTCTTCCACGCTCTGCATGCTGCCTGGAGGGGAGCGGCGAGAGGGGCGGGACGGGCGGGCTAGACAGATCGCATGCAAGGGCGAAGAGGGGCCTTGGAATGGCGCGCCCTGCTCTCCTGCTTCTCCTGGCGTTCTTCCACGCCCTGCATGCTGCCTGGACAAGGGGGAGGAGGAGGGGAGGAGGGGGGGGGGTGTGGTGTGGGGGGGGAGGAAGGGAAAGAAGGTTGGCGGGGAAGCATCGGAGGGAGCGGTATCAGAAAACTCCGAATGCATTCACTCGCGACAGGGGTGATCCCTGCCGTCACTACCGTGAGAAAAGAAAGGAGTGGGGGTGGGTGGGGGGGGGATCGCAGCAGAACGCATCGCGTTTAGAGGGAATCGGTAATGGATCAGGCTTCGGAGTGAGGAGGAGTCACCTCGCGACTGAGCTCGCCACTTAGTTGACTAATCGAGACCCCAGCTCGTTATCCCGTACCGTCAGTTACTCCTCGCGCGCTACCAGGCGCTCCCTGCGACGCAGCTAGGTGCCAGGGTTTTACCGCAGCAGCTTGTAACGGATCAGAACCTTGCCCGTGTCTCGCGTGAACGCGAACACGGAAATCAGTCACGCTGCCTGCCCTAGACCACTGGGCGGAACGGGGCCTATGAAAGGTCGCAGCGCCGCGTTCCTAACCCTAGTGTATCTGCAGGGGTTACAGGTATGGGTCGAACTCGTGACACTCCTGGTCACAAACTGCGGATCGTGGTGAATTTTGAACTTGCGCGTCGGGCAGGGAACGAGCACTCATAGGCTGACGAACATGCCTTGTTTCGACGAGGTGATGGTATCTATTTGCGAAGGCTCGTTGACAAATTTCGTCAATGAAGACCGTTCGCGAAATCAGACATGAACGCGATAAACCGGGCGAAATGCAATGTTCGAGTTTCTGTTCCCGCAACCAAGCGAACTCCAGCAAGCACCACACCAAGCTGCACCCAGTGTGTGGGAACCACGAAACCAAGTGTTTTCGCGAATGTCGCGAGATTCAATAGCTTATTTTACTGTTCACGGTTCACGGTTTTAGGTACAGAACCTGGTTCGTGTATGTGGTCCGGTGCGTTAGAAACGGGTTGAAGACGATTCTGAGTATCAACCGCTGCGAACCGTTTAATCGCGAACCGTTTAATCGCGAACCGTTTAATCGCGAACCAGGAACGTGACCCGCCCCACACTTTTTGGATCTTAGACATCCGAATTTCTTCCAAAGCTGTTCGCGACGCGACGTAGTAGCCATTTTGTGATTATGTGAGTTAGATTTGTTCCTATATTCGATAGAGTATCAGGCACTGCCTGGTCTACTCGGTTGCTCTACTTGCCAGTGTCCATACACCTCCTTCGAAGCGCGACGAGATCATTCCCCTCAATTAACTCGTATAGATCACCACTCCTCGCAATCACCACCATGATCTCGGCTAAGGAGCTCAAGGAGTTAGAATCTCTGGAAAGGCAATTAAAGCCGATCGCCGGCAAACGCGGCGGAGGTCCCGAGGTACGCTCTTAGCGATCGTCCACTTGCCTTGTTAGCCGAATCCGTCGGGAATCGCGTCATTCAGAGCTAGTTTGTGGGCCTTTTTGGTGGGGGATGGGGAGGGGGGGAAGAGGGGTGGAGGGGAGGAGGAGGGGGGGAGTGGGTTGGGGAGGGGGAAAGAGATTTTTGGTGCGCAGCCCACGGATCGAAGGATTCGCGTATTCGCCTCGCGCCTCGTCTCCTCGCGCCTCGTCTCCTCGCGCCTCGTCTCCTCGCGCCTCGTCTCCTCGCGCCTCGTCTCCTCGCGCCTCTTCTCCTCCCGCCCTCCCGCACCTCCTGTCCCTCCCGCATGCGCCCAGCACCGGCGCGAGGCGCGGCGGCAGCTGTCGTCGTGCTGCCCGTCTCCCTCCCGCACATCCCCCCCACCCTTCCCCCTCAACCGCCTTCCGCATGCGCCCAGCACCCGCGCGAGGTGCGGCGGCTGCTTACTCGAGGCCTCTCCGCCTCCTGACTGTTGCGCTGCGCATCCTCAATCACTCCGCCACCCCTCTCCGCTAGGTCCCGCACCCACATGCGCCCAGCACCCACATGCGCCCAGCACCCACATGCGCCCAGCACCCACATGCGCCCAGCACCCACATGCGCCCAGCACCCACATGCGCCCAGCACCCACATGCGCCCAGCACCCACATGCGCCCAGCACCCACATGCGCCCAGCACCCACATGCGCCCAGCACCCACATGCGCCCAGCACCCGCGCGAGGTGCGGCGGCTGCTTGCTCGAGGCCTCTCCGCCTCCTGACTGTTGCGCTGCGCATCCTCAGTCACTCCGCCACCCCTTTCCACCCCACCCCCTCTCCCCACCCCCTTCCCGTTTCCCCCCCTTCCATCCCCCCACGCCCATAAGACCTGCGCCAAGTACCTGCGCGAGGTGCGGCGGTTGTGTGCTTAGGCCTCGCTCTCCCTCCTTCCTCCCCCTAAACCCCCAAGTCCCGCGCCAAGTACCTGCGGGAGGTGCGGCGGCTGCGGTTTAAGGCCTCCCCTCCCCCTCTTCTCCCCCTTAATAATCCTTTCCTCCCCTACCTGCACCCCCTCCGTCCCCCCTCCCCCCAAAGACGTGCGCCAAGTACCTGCGGGAGGTGCGGCGGCTGCGGTTTAAGGCCTCCCCTCCTCCTCTTCTGCCCCTTAAAAATCTTTTCCTCCCCTACCTGCCCCCCTCCGTCCCCTTCCCCCCCAAGACCTGCGCCAAGTACCTGCGGGAGGTGCGGCGGCTGGTGCGTGAGGCATCGTCACCACGTGTCTGTTGCTCATCCTTATGTTCCTCCTCCTCCCCCCTCTTCACCCCCCCAAGACCTGCGCCGCCAAGTACCTGCGGGAGGTGCGGCGGCTGTATGTTTAGTCCTCGCCTCCCTCTCCTCACCCCCCCTCCTCCCCCTCCTTCCACCATCCCTTCCCCACCAAAGACCTGCGCCAAGTACCTGCGGGAGGTGCGGCGGCTGCGGCTGCGGCGGCCGTTTCAAGTGGCGGAGTACGGCATGGCCCTGATTAACAGCGCGGATGAGCGGAGCAAGCTGGGAGATGAAGGTGAGGAGGCTTATAAGGGGTACGAGAGGGGTTTCAAGTGGCGGAGTACGGCATGGCTCTGATTAATAGCGCGGATGAGCGGAGCAAGCTGGGAGACGAAGGTGAGGAGGCTTATAAGGGGTATGAGAGGGGTTTCAAGTGGCGGAGTATGGCATGGCGCTGATTAACAGCGCGGGTGAGAGGAGCAAGCTGGGGGATGAAGGTGAGGAGTATGAGGGGTATGGGAGAGTGCTTGTAAGGAGTATGGCATGGCTCTGATTAACAGCGCGGATGAGAGGAGCAAGCTGGCAGACGAAGGTGAGGAGGCTTATAACAGGGGTTAACAGACAGGGTGCTGACTTGTGGTGCCTCATAACGTGGTGTCTTCATGTGCCCGCTGTGGCTCATTCCCTGTGTTTCACCCTCCCAGCCTATGACGTGCGATGGCATGACGTGGCATGGCGTACCCCATCATGCGCCATGCATGCCTCACGTCACGTCGCTGCATCCCCTATGCCATCCCTTCACCCGTCCATTCCACACCCCTTCGTCCCTCCCTGCACCGTCTTTCACTGTGTGGCACCGCACTGCACTGTTGACAGTGTGGGATGTGATGGAGCAGGTGGCGGTCGCAGCCATGGATTGCCAGCAGCTGGGCATCGCCAAGGTGAGGGGTGGAGAGTGAGGCATGGGGAGAGGGTGTGTGGAGTGTGCTGCAAGGAGCAGGTGCCGCATGGACTGCCAGCAGCTGGGCATCGCCAAGGTGAGGTTGGAGAGGGGGGGGTGGGGATGGCACATGGTGAGGGAACATGTGGAGGGGACATGTGGAGGGGACATATGGAGGGGACATGTGGAGGAGACATGTGGAGGGGGGCATTGGCATAGGCGAGGTGGGTTTGGGTACAATGGGTTGTTGCAAGCAGCAGGTGGCGATCGCGGCCATGGACTGCCAGCAGCTGGGCATTGCCAAGGTGAGGGGGGGGAGGGGGGGAGGTGGGTAGGGTGGGGCATGAGTAGCGGGGTGGGAGATCTGGGGCACATAGAATTGAAGAATGCCATGGGGAGTGTGTTGCATGAAGTAGGTGACCATCGCGGCCATGCACTGCCAGCATGTATACCCCATGCACCGCTCCAGTGCCTTCCATCCACCATGCATACCCCATTGCACCGCTCCCAACACCTATTGCACCGCTCTTGGGCTGTGTGGATGATATGGCAGGAGTGCATAGGAGCCCTCATGATCGCATTCTACCATGCAAACCGCTTTGCACCGCTCCTAACAGCTACGTTCATGCTTTGGGCTGTGTGTGCTGTCCATGGCAGGAGTGCATAGGAGCCCTCATGATCGCATTCCCCAACAGCACTCGCGTGGGTGAGTCACAGCACCCCTCGCCACCGCAGTTCACCGCTCTCCACTGCACCCAACACCTTCCTTCCACTCCGTGCACTGCACCGCACCAAACCACTCGTCACACCACTTAACCTTTGCCACTCAGCCCATCACAGTGGTGATCACCTGCTCTTTTTGTTCCACTTGTCACACACTCCCTCGTCCTTCTCCACTCGTCACACACCCATGTGGCCCTCTATTCCGTGGCCTTGGCCTTGCCCTTCCAGCAGCCTCGGCCAATGCTGCCACGTTGCCACCCCTCAAGGCTGCACTTCTCTTCTCCTCACTGCACTGTGGCCGCTGCTCATTGTACCTCATTGTACCTCATTGCACCGGTTGCTCTCCTCTGCTCTCATCCCTTTTCTTTGCATCATGTGTGCGGTACAGGGCGGTTGGAGGGCATGTGGCTGGAGGCGAAGGGGTGGTGGGATCAGGCGGACAAGGTGTACAGTGACTTGCTTGAGAGCAACCCGCAGGACCAAGTAAGTGGGTATGGCTGCGGGAGCATTTGAGTGTGCTTATTTTCTTTTTCTTCACTTGTAGCACGGTCAAGACTCAAGAAGGGGTGGTGCGATTAGGCGGACAAGGTATACAGCAGCCTGCTGGAGAGCAATCCACAGGACCAGGTGAGGATCACGAGGACAAGGTCGAAAAGGGGTCAGAAATGACTGCTGTAGCACGGTCAAGACTCAAGAAGGGGTGGTGGGATCTGGCGGACAAGGTATACAGCGGCCTGCTGGAGAGCAATCCACAGGACCAGGCGGGTGTGCCCATTTCCCATTCCTCTGTTGTGGCAAGCTCAGCAATGACTGGTGTAGCAAGGTCAATACAGAATGAAAGGTGTGGGATTGTAGACACGCAACTTGCTGGAAAGCAACCCACGGGACCAAGTGAGTGCGTATGAGCGCAGGAGCAATTTGAGTGTGCTTATTTCCCGTTCCTCTCTTGTTGCATGGTGAAGACTCAAAAAGGGTTGGAGGGATCAGGCGGACAAGATGTACCAGGTGGGTGCGTTCGTTTTTGAGACGTCTCAAAAACACCCTCACTACATGGTGCGTTCGTTTTTGAGACGTCTCAAAAACACCCTCACTACACGGACAAGATGTACCAGGTGGGTGCGTTCGTCTGGCTGCATCCGTTCGCATGGCCATGTGTGTGTGTGCCCCCCCTCTTCTCTCCCATTCCCATTGCTCCTCTTTCACTTTTTTTTTAAACAGTGTGTGCTGACGTGCCAGCCACATGGCAGCGCTCATGGCCAAAGGCAGCACAAAAGACTATTAATTAAGCTATCCTTTCTTGTTTGTGATTTTTTGCCTGCCCGTTTGACTGGACCTCCTTCCTTCCTTATCTTCTTTCTTTCCCCTCTGAGCTACTGTTCAGTTGCCGCTTGAGAGCACTTGCAGGCAAGAGAGCAATGCGGAACATCCTTCCTGTCTTCCCTTCTGCTTCCCTTCTGTCTTCCCTTCCTGCAAGAGAGCACTTGCAGGCAAGAGAACATCCTTCCTGTCTTCCCTTCTGCTTACCCGCTCTCCCTCCTCTCCCTCCCACCTTCCCTTGCTCCTCCCCTACTGTGCTTCTCCCGCTGCCAGCAAGTGCTGAAGCGTCAGGTGGCACTGCTGAAAGGCAAGGGCAACACGGTGGGAGCCATTGGCGCACTCAAGAAGTACCTTGGAACGTAAGTGTAGGGGTGCGGTGGAGTGCGGTGGTGTAGGGTTGCTCCAGTCTGAGAGAGCAGTTCTCAAAATAGCCCTCTGCTGCTGCATCTCCTGCTGCCAGCCAGTGCTGAAAGGCAAGGGCGACACGGTGGGAGCCATTGCTGCCCTCAAGTAGTATCTCGTAACGTGAGTGTAGGGGTTGAGTGCGGTTGGTGGAGATGTGAGGCTGGTGGGCTGTGCGGCTGGTGGGGTGTGTTGTGGTGGCCTGAAAAAGTACTGCGGGCCTGTCCTCCTCGCGCAGGCCTGTAATACCCACTGCGGGTCTGTCCTCCTCGTGTTCCCCCAACCTCCTCTCCTGACCCATCCGCTCTCCCTTCTGTCTTACTTGCTCTCCCCCATCCTCCCCTCCTTTCCCAACTTCCTTCCATCCCCATCCCCCTCCCTCCCTCCTCTTCCAACCATCCCATCCCACGCTCCTCTCCTCTCATCCTGCCCTTCAGCTACATGGCAGACTACGATGCGTGGAAGGAGCTTGGGAACTGCAACTCAAACTACGTGCCTTTCCTTCTCTATTCCTTCGGTCCGCCTCTCTCTCCCCCTCCTCCGCTCCCCTCCCTCTCTCCAGCTACATGGCGGACTACGAGGCGTGGAAGGAGCTAGGGGACCTCCACCTCTCCCTACACTGTGTGCTTGTGCCTGCTACTCAAACGACGTGTCTGTCCTCCTCTATTCCCTTGGCCCATCTCTCCTTCCCCCGCCTCGCCCCCCCTCCCTCCCTCCCTCCATCTACATGGCAGATTATGAGGTATGGAAGGAGCTAGGGGACCTCTACCTCTCCCTGCACATGTATGTCTCCATGTGTTTGACCTTTGCCTTCCGTCTGTCCTCCCCCTCTTCCCCTCCCTCTCGCCAGCTACATGGCGGACTACGAGGCATGGAAGGAGCTAGGGGACCTCTACATCTCCCTGCACATGTAACGACCATGCACTTGTTGTCATGCCTTGACATGTATTGCCATGCGTTGCTGCCTTTCCTGTGCTGCTGCTCCATCATCGCTTTTCCTCCCCCTCCCCTCCCCCGTTCCCCCCTCGTCTGTCTCCCCATCTCTTATATTTTCATCACAACCCGTGTTCACTCAAGCATCATTTTGTCAAAAAAGCCTATGACCACAATGCTGTCCCAGTCACCCTGAACCATTCACCATTCTAGCAGCTAAACTAGTCCTGGACTTCCGTCCATCTCCCGGCCTCCCGCTCCTCCCTGTCCATCTCGCAGACTAGTTTAGCTGCTCCTATTCCCCCTCTCACCTGCGCCCCCTTCCCTCTTCTGCCACCCGTGCCCCTCCGTCCTCCGCTTTCAATCAGGCAGCTTATTGTTTCCCTTAACCCTCTTGGCTGCTCCCGCCTTCATCCATCCTTTATCCTGCTCCCATTTTCTCACTCATACTCGCTCCTCTCCTCCCTCTTTTTCGGCTTGCATACTCACCCGTCCTTCACGTCGCGCCCAATCCATCCAAAACACACCCCTCTCTCCTTCCCCCTTGTCTCCCCGTTTCCACGCATTGTACCTCCCAGGTTCAAGCAAGCAGCGTTCTGCTATGAGAAATCGTTGCTGTCACTCCCAGCCTCACCCATCCTTTACCCTGCCCCCGTTCTCCCCCACTCATTTTCCTCCTGTCCACCACGCATCTTCCACTCATCTCGTCTTCACGTATCTCCCAGGTTCAAGCAAGCAGCGTTCTGCTATGAGGAGCTGCTGCTGTCGGCCCCTGTCAACCCCATCTACCATGTGACTTATGCTGAGGTATTGTGTGGTGCTGAGGGGTGCCGAAGTTTGCTAGGTGGTGCAGGGTGCTACTGATCGATGTAGAGTGGCACCGCAATCACATTGTCACTCATGCCAAGTTACTGGGAGATATGAAGTGGTGCAGAGTGGTGTTTTGTGTTAGCTCGTGCGACCTTGTGAGTGTGTTCCTGATGCTGAGCCTGTGATGTTCTTTTGAGGCACCTGTTCATGTTCTTAGGGGGGGTGAGGGAGGGGGAGGGGGGGAAGGAGGGGGATGGGGAACGGGAGGGGGGGAAGGAGGGGGAGGGGGAAGGGGAGAAAGAGGGGGAGGAGGAGAGGGAGGGTGAGAAGGAGGGGGAGGGGGAGGGGAAGGGGGAGAGGGAGGGGAAGCGTGGAGAAGGGTTAAGTGGAAGGTCCATTTGACCCTTGCTCTCACCACACCAGCGTCTCTCCCTCCTCCCCCTCCCCTTGACTCGTGCAGGAGGAGCTTCAGAGGGGAGGGGGAGAGGGAAGAGCGACTGTTGTCTGTCTCTCATTGAAAACTTTTTTTCTCGCTCCTCTTTCCTTGTTTTTCCAGATTCTCTATTCGATAGGCGGAGCAGAGAACTACCGGCAAGCCATATCACACTATGCTGCTGCCACTGAGTACAGCGGAGGGACCAACCTGAGAGCGCTCTATGGCACTTGCATGGTGAGTGCTTCTCTCACGTTATGTATTCAAAAGATAGGGGAGAGAACTACCAATCTCTGGCACTTGCATGGTGAGCACTGTATGGCACTTGCATGGTGAGCACTGTATGGCACTTGCATGGTGAGCACTGTATGGCACTTGCATGGTAAGCACTGTATGGCACTTGCATGGTAAGCACTGTATGGCACTTGCATGGTGAGCACTGTATGGCACTTGCATGGTAAGCGCTACTCTCAGGTTCTATACTCAATAGAGGGGGGGCGGAACCACTGCTATATGGCACTTGCACTGTAAGAGGTGACTTTGAGTTGACTCTAAAGTCTTTTGAGTACAGCGGAGGGACCAACCTGAGAGCTCTCGATGGCACTTGCATGGTGAGCGCACAAGGGGTTACAGGGGGCATAGATGTTACAAGGTACAGGCTGGTTACGCATTTGTGATTGGATGCAGTGACTGCTTGTTCCTTGCATAAGTGTTTCGTCCTTGTGTATGGTGCACGTGTGCACGACCACCTGTGTGCACCACTGCATACACGGGTGCAGGCATCAGCAGCGCTGCGCTCAGCAGGCAAGCCATCACGAGGGGCAGCAGCGGTGGAGGGCGGACCAGAGGGGCTGGTGGAAGCAACAGCAGAGGCAATCAAGCAGGAGTACCGCTTCAAACGCCCTGAGCTGCTCAAACCTGTCGTGGAACCCACTCTAGCGAAGCTTGTAGTGTCGTGACATAGCATGGAAAAGCACGCTGGGGGGCCGTGGTACCTCCTGGTGCAGCAGCGGTGAAAGGCGAGCCGGAGGGGCTGGTGGAGGCAACAGCTGAGGCAATCAAGCAGGAGTACCGCTTCAAACGCCCTGAGCTGCTCAAACATGTCGTGGAGCCCACACTAGCGAAGCTGGTATCGTGATGTGTTGCCATGTGATGAAAGAGCATGGTGAAAGCTGCTAGTGCCTGTGGTGCCTCCAGGTGCAGCAGTGAGGCCAGAAGGACTAGTAATGGAGGGTGGTGGTTGCGAGCAGGAGATCCGATTACATGGCATGAAGTGCTAGGTGCTATAACACTCTGAGGCTGTTCATTGGAAATCGATGTCATTTGCAACTTAATTGACGAAGCGTGTTGCATTTCATGTGACTCTGCGCACATCAATCTTGTCCAACAATTACAACTACTGAACTGTAGAAATATATTCTCGCTATACCAAGGTTTTTCCACTGCAGCAAAAGGCAAACGTGCATGTCGCTATGTTTGCACTCTGACCAAGGTGGTGAGCTCAGCTCAGGCTGAATTGAGCAAATCCGTTGCGCGTAAGGCATCTTCTAGTCGTTTACGCAGCAGAACTTTGTCAAAGATACTAAGTAGTTGGGCCTAGGCTTAGTAGCCTAGGCCACAGGAAGACTAGACCGAGGCGCCAAGTACGAGCGAGAGTTGTGTGCACGAACAGAATTGAGAAGAGAATGATTGAACTAGCAAGCAGCAGGATACAAATAGCAAACCCTAAGGGGCTGTACTCACTATTGAGTACCCCACTGCAGGCTACACAAACAACATATTCTGACACACCCCCATAGCCAAAGTGGGGTGTAATCAGCACAATGAGCAGTCATAGCAATAGTTCACAAATATGAGCAAAGCTAGTGGTAGTCACAGCGGGCAAGTGAGGAGGAGGAGGGACTGTGAGAGGAGAGAAGATGGGAGGCGACGACTGAAGCTGCAGACACACGGGCAACAGAAGCGGCTGACACAGTGGCGGCTGACACAGTGGCTACCGAGACAGAGCGCCCCGGAATACTGGAGTAACTGGCTCTGCGGCTACGACGAGCGGCAGAAGCAACGGACCCACGGGCTACTGGTGCAGCAGGCTCTCAGTGGCTACCGAGACAGTGCGCCCCGGAATACAGGAGTAACAGGCTCTGCGGCTGCGACGAGCGGCAGGAGCAACGGACCCACGGGCAACAGGTGCAGCAGGCTCTCTGAGCTACCAGGACAGTGCGCCCCGGACTACAGGTGCTGCGGACGACAAGACAGCAGCCTCCCCTCAACCTCCCCCAACAGTCCCACACCCCTCTCACACACCCCTAGTTTCACCTCTAGCTCCACTCCCACATCACCCCCCTAGTGCCACTCTCCACGACTCCCACACATCCACCCCCCTCAGCGGCAGCTGCAGCAGTGGGAGACGAAAAAAGGAGGAGGGGAGAACCCACACCTCTCACCCCCATGCTCGCCAACCCACACCCCCACCACCGCGGAACGCACGGCGGAATGGGAGCAATGGGCAGCACGCGGGGGGGGGGACGGGACGGGCTTCTGCAGGGGCGGCTCGCGCGGGTCCTGGGGCGGCTGCTGCAGGCACGGGCTGCTCCAGGGGCGGCTGCTGCAGGTGCGGGCTGCTCCAGGGGCGGCTGCTGCAGGTGCGGGCTGCTCCAGGGGCGGCTGCTGCAGGGGCGGGCTGCTCCAGGGGCGGCTGCTGCAGGTGCGGGCTGCTCCAGGGGCGGCTGCTGCAGGTGCGGGCTGCTCCAGGGGCGGCTGCTGCAGGTGCGGGCTGCTCCAGGGGCGGCTGCTGCAGGTGCGGGCTGCTCCAGGGGCGGCTGCTGCAGGTGCGGGCTGCTCCAGGGGCGGCTGCTGCAGGTGCGGGCTGCTCCAGGGGCGGCTGCTGCACGAGCAGCCCACGCGGGCCCCGGGGCGGCGCCACGGGCTGCTGCAGGGGTCCTGGGGCGGCTGCTGCAGTGGCGGGCGGCTCCAGGGGCGGCTGCTGCAGGTGCGGGCGGCTCCAGGGGCGGCTGCTGCAGTGGCGGCGGCTCCAGCGCCCCCCCCCCCCCCTCCCGGGGCGCCGCGACGGGCACCAGGGAGGGCGCCGCGACGGGCCCCCAGAGCCACCTCGACGGGCAACGGGGAGGGCGTCGCGCGGGCCCCCCGAAGTCGCCTCGACGGGCGACGGGAGGGGACCGCGCGCGGCCCCCGTGGTCGCCACGACGGGCGACTGGTGGGGAGGCCGCGCGGGCCCCCAAGGTCGCCTCGACGGGCGACGGGAGGGGAGGCCGCGCGGGTCCCCGAGGTCGCCTCGACGGGCGACGGGAGGGGAGGCCGCGTGGGTCCCCGAGAGCGCCTTGACGGGCGTGTCGACGGGAGGGGACCGCGGAGGCCCCCCCAAGGGCACCACGACGGGCGCCACGGAAGGGAAAACCGCCAGGCGCCCCGAGCGCGCGGCGGGCAGAAATTAGGGTTTCGCCGCCGCGCACCACGGGGCGCGCGGCGGACAGTACGGCAGCGGAAGCAGGTGGTGGGCCCATACAGGAAGGCGGCAGTGACACGCCGCCCTCTGATACCATGTCAAAGATACTAAGTCATTGGGCCTAGGCTTAGTAGCCTAGGCCACAGGAAGACTAGACCGAGGCGCCAAGTACGAGCGAGAGTTGTGTGCACGAAAAGAATTGAAAAGGGAATGATTGAACTAGCAAGCAGCAGGATACAAATAGCAAACCCTAAGGGGCTGTACTCACTATTGAGTACCCCACTGCAGGCTACACAAACAACATATTCTGACAAACTTTGCCGTAGCAACATGGGATCGTTGAGCGTTGCATTGGTCTGATCATGGAGGTTGCTCATACGCCGTGTATCATGCTAGTGCACCCTATTTTTTGTGACCCTTTGTTGTCCGCTACGCTGCCCATTGCCTTTACATGTGGCCCCGTTCCTCTATGTTTTGTGCGCGATAATTATGCTAAAATCTGCATGGATCTAAGTTTGGGATAGATATGATTTACTAATAGCAGATATAGCCTTTTGTTTTATAATGAACTCAAAATGCATTTAATTAATTGAGTCAACAAAACCTGCTATACAACAATGAGCCGACTTGAACAACCCAATGCGAGTTTCAGTCAAACTGATTTAGAAAAAGAAATATATTAGGTCTTGTAAATAGAATAGAGCTAATTTGTCCATTGTACTGTCTTTTAATCTTGTAAGTTAAATGATTCACAACGAAAACTATGAGGTTCCTCCTTGTAAGGAAAATTCCTTTTCCTTACTCCGCGTCCCTTCTCAGCGCGTACACCACTGTTCCCGCCAACAGCACCCAACAGTAATCCGTTACCACTCGCGACACTCGCCTCGGTACTGTTCCCGCCACTGTTCACGACGCGACCCAACCTCACGGTTCGGTTGGTAACCCGCGCTCCGGACCTCCGCCTCGACAATTCCCAGCCTCGGCGCCAGGCCCGTCTGTCAAACATTGTATGTTTATATTGTGTAGGCTGTAGTGGGTTACACCTTAGGAAGTACACAAAGTTAGGGTTTTCCTACTTGTACCAAACTCTGTGCTAGTTCATTCATTCCTGCTCAGTCATTCTGACATGGTTTCAGAGCAGGTCCTTCGCTAGGACCTAATTTCTCTTCGGGCCCACCGCTACTTACTCTCTACTAGCGCCCTCGTGCGCCCTACTGTCGGAGCGCGCCTTAGCGCCTCCCCCTAGCGCCCTCGCACGCTTCTCCTCTTTTTTTTCTCGGCCCCGCTGGCCCCGTCGACCCCGCGCGCGCCCCGCTTAGAGGCCCCGCTGGCCCCGTCGACAGCGCGCGAGCCCCGTCTAGAGGCCCCGCCAGCCCCGTCGATCCCGCTCGCGCCCAGCCTAGAGGCCCCGCGACCCCGTCGACCCCGTGCGCACCCCGCCTAGAGGCCCCGCCGGCCCCGTCGACCCCGCGCGCGCCCCGCCTAGAGGCCCCGCCGGCCCCGCTGTCCCCGCGCGCGCCCCGCATAGAGGCCCCGCCGGCCCCGTCGACCCAGCGCACCGCCTCTTAGCGGCCCCGTCGCTACTGCTGCTACTACTACTGCTACTGCTGCTACCGCTACTGCTGCTACTGCTACTGCTGCTGCTACTATGGCTAGTCCTCCTGTACTCGCTTTCGATGCTGAGGGCCGCCCAGTGAAGTTCGACACCTGGCTAGATGACCTGCACCTCTTCCTAATGCTCACTGCCAAGGAGGACATCTCACTGTACGATCACGCCCTAGGCCATGCTACTGCCCCTGATACTTCTGCTGACAGCACTGCCCGCTCACAGTGGCAGACTCGTGACGCCCACACTCGCTTTGCTATTCGCAACTCCCTGCCGATAGATGAGCGCGAGCACTTTGGCCAGCACAAGACTGCTAAGGAACTGTACACTGCTGTCGTTGCTCGCTACTCCTCACCTGCTTCTGCCGCACTAGGCCGCCTCTCACTCCCCTACCTGTTCCCCGACCTGGCCTCCTTTCACACAGTTGCTGACCTCATCACCCACCTCAAGACTAGTGAGGCCCGCTTCCGCGCTGCTATGCCCGATGAGTTCCTTGCTAAGAACCCCCCCCCGCTCTGGCTCACTCTCTACCACATCGTCACCCGCCTCCCTGACTCTCTGCGCGCAGTCAGGGATCACTTCCTAGCTCGCTGCCCCACTGAGCTCACCATTGCCCTCCTCGAGAAGGAACTACTTGCAGCTGAGGCGAGCATCGTCGCTGTAGGTGCCTCTCGTGGCGACCCCCGCACCCCTTTCTTTGAGGGGTGTTCCCCTTCCCCCCTTCTCCCCTCTGTAGCCTCTGCTTCTGCTGTCGACCTCCTTGGTGCTGAGAAGGTCGGGACGGCGTCTGCTCCGAGCGGGCGCCGCAGGAACAGAGGGGGCAAGGGTGGAGGTGGCGGCGGGGGAGGCGGGGGTGGAGGCGGTGGGAGTGGAGGTGGGGCTGGAGAGGCTAGTGGCGGCAGTGGGGGTGGTGACGGCAGCGGCGGGGGCGGTGGCAGGGGCGGGGGCGGCAGCGGGGGCGGAGGTGGTCGTGGCAGCGGCAGGGGAGGAGGTGGTCGAGGAGGTGGCGGCGGCGGTGGTGGTCGTGGAGGCGCTGGCGGTGGTCTGAGCCAGCAGCACACTCCGTCGCTCCAGGAGGCCCGTGAGTGGTATTCGCAGCGCCGGGGGGCGGGTGGCTTTAGCTGCACGTACGTCATCCGCACTGGTGACCGCACTGGTCAGCCGTGTGGGAGGCCACACCCCACGCAGCGCTGTTTCTCGCGCCTTGACGACGCTTGGCGCACCCAGTTCCCTGATGCCACTGAGCTGCCCCGCTGGGCTGATCTGGAGAGGAAGGGAGTTGATATCTGGGCTCTAGACTTTGATGCTATTCTCACTGCCATGTATGCGATGTTTACTAGTGGAGAGGGTGCTCAGTACTTGCGTGTTCCGCCCGACCCGGGCATTCTGACCAGTGAGGCTGCCGCTCTAGGTGCTAGTGAGACTGCCACTCCAGGTATTCACATGTCTGCTACCTCAGGTGATGGTGAGGCTGCCGCTCTAGGTGCTAGTGAGTCTGTCCCCCCTGGTACTGAGTCGACTGAGGCACTGCACACCTTCACCCTGGACTCAGGTGCTTCTCGCTGTTTCTTTCGTGACCGCACTGCCCTTGAGCCGCTTGCTCGGCCAGTTGCTGTCTCCCTCGCTGACCCCTCTGGGGGTCCGGTCATTGCGACCTCCTCCACTGTCCTTCCCTGTCCTGCGGTCCCGTCGGGCACACTGTCAGGTCTCCACCTCCCCTCGTTCTCTACGAACTTGGTGGCGGGTTGTGCGCTCCAGGATGCGGGTGTTCACCAGTTCACCCCTGCCTACAAGCGCGTGACACACTGCACGTGTGCTCGGACGGGCCGTCACCTGGCTACCTTCACTCGGCAGCCGGGGTCGGACCTGTACACACTGACCACTGAGTCCCCTCAGGTAGCTGCGTCCGCGTCTGCGTCAGGTCAGCTGTCGGCCCCCTGCTCGTGTCGCTCTCTGGCGCACGAGACCGTCCTTTGGCACCACCGACTTGGTCACCCGTCTGTGCAGCGCCTTCGTGCCATGCACAAACGGCACCTTGTCTCTGGTCTTCCCAGGGTTCTCCCTCCCCTCCCACCCTCGCCTGCTCCTCCCTGTCTTCCCTGTGTCGAGGGGCGGCAGCGCGCCGCTCCTCACTCCTCCTCCTTTCCCCCGACGACTGCTCCCTTGCAGACGCTCCACCTAGACGTGTGGGGCCCAGCCCGCGTCCGTGGACACGGTCAGGAGAGGTACTTCCTGATTGTTGTTGACGACTACTCGCGCTACACCACGGTCTTCCCCTTGCGCACCAAGGGTGAGGTCCCTGATGTCTTGATCCCTTGGATCCGCAGAGCTCGTCTCCAGCTCAGCGAGCGTTTCCGCTCGGACTTTCCTGTCCTGCGTTTGCACTCTGACAGAGGTGGTGAGTTCTCCTCCGACCTCCTGGCAGCCTACTGTGCGGAGCACGGCATTGAGGAGTCATTCACGCTTCCGGCCTCTCCACAGCATAATGGGGTTGCTGAGCGCCGCATTGGCTTGGTCATGGAGGTCGCTCGTACCTCCTTGATCCATGCGGCTGCCCCCCACTTTCTGTGGCCGTTTGCTGTCCGATACGCTGCGCATCAGCTCAACCTCTAGCCCCGTGTCTCCTTACCGGAGACTTCCCCGACACTGCGTTGGACGGGAGAGGTTGGCGATGCGTCGCGTTTTCGGGTCTAGGGATCCCGAGCTTTTGTTCGCGATACGTCCGCGGACAAGCTCTCCTCTCGCGCTGTTCCTTGTGTCTTCCTTGGCTTTGTCCCGGACGCGCCTGGTTGGCAGTTTTACCACGTCACCTCGCGCCGGGTTCTGCCTTCTCAGGACGTCACTTTTGACGAGTCCGTCCCCTACTACCGCCTCTTCCCCTACCGCACTGCCCCGCTCCCCCCCCCCGCCTCTCTTCCTCGCGCCAGGTGCTGCTGTGGTAGACCCCCTCCCCCCTCAGGGTGCCGCTCCCTCAGGTGTGTCCCAGGTAGACCCGGTTGAGCCTGTCGAGGTAGCTGTCGACTCTCGTCCTGCTAGGGGTGCTGAGCCTGCGCGTGAGGAGCCTGGCGGTGCTGAGTCTGGGGGTGCGGAGCCTGGGGGTACTGAGCCTGGGGGTGCGGAGCCTGGGGGTGCTGAGCCTGGAGGTGCGGAGTCTGGGGGTGCTGAGCCTGGAGGTGCTGAGTCTGGGGGTGCTGAGCTTGGGGGTGCGGAGCCTGGGGGTGCTGAGTCTGGGGGTGCTGAGTCTAGCGGTACTGAGCCTGGGAGTGCTACACCTGGAGGAGCCCTCTCCTCACAGCAGCTGCAGGAGAGGTACCTACAGTACTGCAGCCTCAGGAGAGGTGCTGCTGGAGCTGGTACCAGTGCTTCCCCTCCTACCCGGGAGCTCCCCTCCCTTCAGCGGATCCGAGAGTGGTACACGCGACGCTGCAGTCTTCGGAGTGGCGCTCCTGGTGTTGCGGACCCTGGTACTGCAGGTGCTACTGGTGCTGAGGAGCCGGGCGTTGGAGCTGCTGCTGGTGTTGAGGACCCGGGCATTGGAGCTGCTGCTGGTGCTGAGGACCCTGACGTTGGAGCTGCTGCTGGTGCTGAGGACCCGGACGGTGGAGCTGCTGCTGGTGCTGAGGACTCGGACGTTGGAGCTACTGCTGGTACTGAGGACCCTGACGCTGGTGTCTCTACTGGTTCTGGAGACGCTGCGCGGCCGCGACCTTACTTCGTGCCGCTCCTTCAGCAGGTTCTTGGTCAGACTCCTCCTCCTTGTCCTCCTTCCTCCTTAGAGTGTCCTCCGCCTGTCCAGTCGCAGTCACAGTTACCGCCTGCCTCGCCTCTCCCTGGTCCCTCCCCTTACACTGGTCCGACAGGAGGTCTTACGGAGCGTCGTGAGCCTAAGTCTCGTCCTGCGTCGCCTGTTCGTACTGCTCGCACTGGTCGTCGTGTCCCACGTGAGCGTCCTCCTCCTGTCCCTGGCACTCACTACATGACTCTGCGTCCCTCCACTGCTCCTCAGCGTGTCCCTCTGCCGTCTCCTCCTGCGTCCTCTCTACCTACTCTTCCTGACCCGGAGTCTGACTCCCGTCGTGCTGCCAGTCCCACTGTCACACGTCTCCTCGCCACTGTTGTCACTGACCCTACCTTTGAGTCCTCTGCTGCATCTGCTCTGGTCGCTGAGTTGGTTGACTTTGCTGCCCGGTGTCGTCTAGACTACGCCGCTAGCCTTGTTGCTGAGTCTGAGTCTGTCTATCCTCCGTCCGTCGGGGGTGAGTGTGCTCTTGGCACGGACGTCCTTGAGGACAGATAGGAGGAGTTCCAGTGCTTTGCTGCTGCTTTGCCCCATCTCGTGTCCATGCTAGTTGCCCCTGAGGGAGACCCGGATACACCAGACATCCCTGTTAATATAGGAGTGGTAGCCATGGCTAGGAAGATAGGTTGAAGAAATTGATTAGGAAAAAGTGTCGAGAGACAAAAGTAGGAAACCCTAATTGAACTTAGGGTGTGTTCAGTTTGTGCTAGAAACTATTAAATGAACCTAAACTGAACCGGAGGTGTAACTCGCTCTAAGCATGGTGAAATAACAAAGGAACACCATGATAAATGCCAGAGCGAGCACTAGCCTACTCCAACACACCCCCAGGCTAGGCGAAGCTCTGGAGCAAAACACCTAGTGAATTGGCACACCCCCAGAAGTGGAGAGACGCGTGAGCCCAAGCTCGCGCACATAGAAACGGTGTGGCGCACGTAGGAGGGCCTTGGTGAAAATATCAGCAAGGTTGGCAGTAGCGTCCACCTTGCGAAGCCGTAAGAAGCCAGATTGCACCAGCTCGCGCACGAAGAAGTAGCGGACCTCGATGTGTTTGCTGCGAGCGTGATAGACAGGATTTTCAGTGAGGTGAATCATGCTCGCACTGTCACAGGAGAGCGTCACAGAGGGCTGAGAGTGACCAAGTTCAGCAAGGAGAAACGAGAGCCAGCGAGCCTCCTGAGCCGCCAATGTGCCTGCATACAATTCAGCCTCGCAGGTGGAAAGACAGACAGAGGATGAACGAGTAGAGCGCCAGCTGATGAGGCCACTGCCAAGAGTGAAACCATAACCCTGGGAGGAGCGGCGATCAGGGCGAGAATCAGCATAGGAGGAATCACTGTAACCGGAAAGAACGGGGGGGGAAGAGCCACCAAGAGTGAGTGCAAGATCAGAGGTAGCGCGGAGATAGCGGAGAACACGCTTGGCAGCCGCCCAGTGCACGTCAGTGTGGCGACCAAGGCCAACAAAACGAGAGAGAACACTGAGGGGGTAAGCAAGATCGGGGCGAGTGCACATCATAGCATACATGAGGGACCCAACGAGCTCAGGATAAGGTCGCAGTTCTGAGGAGGGAGCGGGAACAGCAGGGGCGGTAAGCTGATGGTTAGCGGGAAGAGGAGTGGAAACAGGCTTCGCTTGCGACATTTCAAAACGCTCAAGAATGGAGTGGATGTAGAAGGATTGAGAGAGAGAGAGATGGTGCGGGCAGCACGATTACGACGGATCTCCATGCCGAGGTAATGACGAAGCTCGCCAAGATCCTTGCACAGGAGACGCGCCTGGAGGGCCTGCTTGACAGCGGCAAGGTCGGCAGAATCTTCAGCGAGGAGCACCAAGTCATCGACGTATGCAAGAATGTAAAGCCTGTGGGGGGAGGTGCGAATGAAGAGACTGGGGTCGGAAGAAGAGGTAGAGAAGCCAAGAGAGTGAAGAGTGGAGGCGAGCTTAGCGTGCCACTCGCGGGGGGCTTGTTTAAGACCATAGACTGGGCGCTTCAGCTCCCAGACAGTGCCTGGAGGGAACGGGCGAGGGAAGCCAGCGGGGCGCTCAAGAAAAATGCGTTCATGAAGCTCGCCCTGGAGAAAGGCATTGGAGACATCCATGGAGTGAATCTCCCAATCCCAACGGGCGCCTAGATCAAGAAGGAGGCGAAGAGTGGGGAGACGGGCAGTGGGAGAGTAAGTGGCAAAGTAGTCACGTTGGGTGAAACCTTTGGCGCAGTAACGAGCTTTGAAGACAGGGAGCTCCCCAGGCAGCTGCTTGACACGAAAGACCCATTTGCCCTTGACAATGGTGGCGCCAGGGGGGGGGACAGAGTCAACGTAAGATTGAGTTCGGGTGAATGCCTCACACTCGGCAATGATGGCAGCCATCCACTCAGTTGCATGAAAGCCAGACACGGCCTCGGAGTAGGTCTGAGGGGTGGGAATAGCGGCAGTGTCAACGGAGAGAAGAGTGGGAGAATTGGAGAAATCGCCAATGGTGACACAGAGGAGGGGTGAAACAGGATGAATGGAGAACAGCTCCTCAAAGCGATCCTTGAGAAGATCGACGTTTGGAGAGGGAGAGAGACGAGTAAAGAGAGCAGAGTGTTGAAAATTGGACATAGCACGGGTCATGGAGCGGGTGAGACGCGGTGAAGGTGGAGGAGCAGGAGGAGAAGGAAGAGGAGCAGAAGGAGGTGGGGAAGGAGAGGGCAGGGGAGCAGAAGAGGAAGAGGGAGGAGGAGAGGAGCCGGAGATGACAGCAGAGGGGGGAGTGGAGAGGGCAGGGAGGGGAGGCGGAGCAGGGGGAGGAGGAAGTGGAGAAGGAGAGGGAGCAGCGGAGGGTAGCGGGTCAAAGTCAGACCAATGAAGAGAGGGAGGAGGAGGGGTGGGAGGGGGGGCGAGGAATGGAGAACGAGTCTCATCAAAGATAACGTCCTGGCTGCGAATGAGCTGCTGAGAGGAGGGAGCATAGAAAAGATAGCCAGGACAGTCAGCATTGATACCAATGAACGCACAGAGCTGCGTCTTGGGAGCGAGCTTCCCACCCTGACGTGCTCGATCGGCGGGATTGATAAGGACATGAGCGACACAGCCCCACACCCGAAGAGGGCGGGCGGAGGGCTGGCGGCCAGTCCAGAGCTGGAAGGGAGTAATGGAAGGGCGAAGAGGATGGGGGCGAAGGTTGGAAAGAAGAGTGGCATGAACAAGAGCGTAGCTCCAAAGGGAGTGTGGAGCAGAAGCATGAGTAAGGAGACAACGGGTGATCTCCATGAGAGTGCGAATACGACGCTCGGCAACACCATTCTGTTCAGGAGAATGCGGGAGGGTGGAGGTCCGCGAATGCCATGAGAGGAGCAGTAAGAAAGGAGAGAGTGGTTAAAGAACTCGCCACCACCATCAGAGTGGAAGCGGGCGACAGGACGACCAAAGCGAAGGCGCGCCTGCTCAGCCCAGCGAATGATGAGAGAGGGGGCGTCAGATTTGGCACGGAGGGGATAAACAGAGGCAAAGCGAGAGTGGTCATCGACAAGAAGGAGAAGGTAAACGATGACCTTGGCGGGAGGCAATGGGAGATGGACCCCAGAGGTCCATATGCACAAGATCAAGTGGTTTGGGGGAGGCAGAAGGGGAAGAAGGATGAGGAGATTGAGAGAGCTTGGCTTGGACACAAGGGGTGCATAGAGGAGCGGGAGAGGGGGGAAGGGGCGGGAGAGAGGGAGGGAGATCATGAAGCAGCTTCGAAGTGACCATGCTGCGAAGGAGAGGGAAGTTGGGGTGGCCAAGACGATGATGAAGAAGAAGGGTAGGTTGGGTGAGAGAGCGACAGTCGCAAGTGGAGACGGGAGGGGCAGAGGAAGAAGAGGTGTGATGGACGGATGAGGGGAGGGGAACACGAAGGGTGTAGAGGTGAGTGACAGGAGAAAGGGTGAAACGAGCAAGGTGCCGGTCGCGGTAATGAAGATCACAAAAGAGTTCACCGGCGGGAAAGAGTGCCCGCACACCTAGGCGTTGGAGGGTAGGGAGAGAGAGGAGGTTATGACGGCAAGAGGGAACGTAAAGGCCAGTGACAGCGCCAGAGGGAGAGGCAGGACAAGGAAGAGATGAAGTGCCAGTACAGATCATGGTCATGGTCTCCCCAGCCCCATGAATAGAGAGGGGACGAGGAAAATGGCGAAGGACACCAGCATCGCGAAAGACAGAATCAGTAGCAGCACTGTCAAGGACAAACTCCAAGGTGCGAGGAAGTGAGAGAGCGGCAGCCGTAGGGCTAGGAGAGTGAGAGACAGCGCTTGGAACGGGTGGAGAAAGTGGAACGACAAAGCGAGGGTCCATAAGGGGAGAAGCACCAAGGATGCTATCCTGAGATGGCAGGGTCACACTGAAGACAGAGGCCAGAGAACCAATACCAGAGCGGCGACGTTGATGGAACAGCGGACTCCAAGCAGAGGGGCGGAGAAGAGGGGGGGTCCAGCGGCAAGGAGGAGAGGCGCAAGGGAAGGACGGGGCAGCGAAAGGGGCGGAGAGTAGGGAAGGCAAGAGCGAGCACTAGCCTACTTTAACAATCCCGACTCCGCGCTCTTACGCAGAGGCGATGGCGGGTCCCTACTCCTCTCAGTGGCAGACAGCCATGGACGTAGAGATGGCTTCCTGGTGTCAGAATCCCAGCCACTAACCACTGGGATAAAAGGGCTTGTTTGTGTAGCGGGTGAGTGCGCCCATAACCCCCCAGGCCGCCGTGCCTGTAACCCTTCCCTAGGATCAATCGGGGATCACCAGTGGACCTCTGACACCCCCCCGCACTGGGATGCCCGAGGTGCACACACCGGGATTCGAACCCGAGACCTTCGCTCTGATACCATGTCAGAATCCCAGCCACTAACCACTGGGATAAAAGGGCTTGTTTGTGTAGCGGGTGAGTGCGCCCATAACCCCCCAGGCCGCCGTGCCTGTAACCCTTCCCTAGGATCAATCGGGGATCACCAGTGGACCTCTGACACCTGGAAGTCCACAGGCACCTACGTCGACGAGGTTCCCCCACCTGGGGCGAACATCGTCAGTGGCATGTGGATTTTCAGGGTGAAGCAGCCGCCGGGTTCTCCTCCTGTCTTCAAGGTGCGCTACGTTGCTCGAGGCTTCAGTCAGCGAGAGGGAGTAGACTTCTTCCATACCTTCTCCCCCACCCCGAAGATGACCACTCTTCGGGTGCTGCTGCACATAGCCGCTCAGCGCGACTACGAGCTTCACTCACTTGACTTCAGCACTGCTTTCTTACAGGGCAGCCTTCACGAGGAGATCTGGCTGCGCCGCCCTCTTGGCTTCACTGGGTCGGTTCCTCCTGGCACCCAGTGGAGGCTTCAGCGGCTGGTCTACGGTCTCCGCCAGGCGCCGCGTGAGTGGCATGACACACTGAGGACGACACTTGCGGCTCTTGGGTTCGCTCCCTCTACTGCTGACCCGTCGCTGTTTCTACGCACCGACACCTCGCTGCCGCCGTTCTACATCCTCGTGTACGTCGACGACTTGGTCTTTGCCACTGCTGACACTGCGGCACTCGCCCACGTGAAGTCGGAGCTGCAGAAGAGACACACGTGCACAGACCTGGGTGAACTGACAAGCTATCTTGGCTTGCGGATCACTCGGGACAGAGCACGGCGCACCATCACCTTGACTCAGTCACACATGGTGCAGCAGATCCTTCAGCGCTTCCGCTTCACGTACTCCTCGCCTCAGTCCACTCCTCTGCCTACTGGTCACTCGCTCTCAGCTCTGCCTTCAGATGAGTCCGTAGAGCCGAGTGGCCCGTATCCAGAGCTTGTGGGCTGCCTCATGTACCTGATGACCTGCACTCGACCTGACCTTGCATACCCTCTTAGCATCCTTGCACGCTATGTCGCTCCTGGCCGTCACAGGAAGGAGCACATGGATGCCGCTAAGAGGGTGTTGCGCTACTTGTGCAGTACGTCGGGCATGGGGCTAGTGCTTGGAGGGCGAGACCGAGTTGTACTTACTGGACACTCAGACGCTTCTTGGGCGGACGACCAGGCTACTCAGCGGTCGTCTCAGGGTTACACCTTCAGCCTTGGCTCTGGCTCAGTTTCTTGGCGCTCTACACGCTCTTCTTCTGTTCTCAGCTCCAATTGTGAGGCTGAGATCTACGCCACAGCCATGGCGGCCCAGGAGCTACGCTGGCTGACCTACCTGCTGACCGACTTGGGAGAGCGGCCTCGTTCTCCTCCAGTGCTGTACGTCGACAACAAGGCTGCCATTGCCTTGTGTGAGGAGCACAGACTGGAGCACAGAACGAAGCACATCGCCCTGCGGTACTTCCTTGCTCGAGAGCTGCAGCAGCGGGGTCAGCTTCGTCTACGTTACGTGGCCACTGAGGCCAACACTGCTGATGTGTTCACCAAGGCGCTTCAGCCTTGTGACCATCAGCGCTTCTGTACTCTTCTAGGCCTTGTGCCTACTGGTCCTCACTTGCTTACTTCTTGACTTTGTTTGTACTGTGATCTCTATATATATATATACCTGCATGTTTACACTTGCTAGGTTGCGATCACTGTATCTCTTGCTATATTATCAAACTGCATGTGAACTGGTCTTGTGACCACTTGCTTGTGCTCAGAATTTGTGTGGTATCCTTGAGATCCACCCTGAGCTTGCTTTGCTTTGCTTTGACTGGTCTCATGACCCTGTGGTTGTCTCCCACTGCGCCTATGGGGGTGTGTCAAACATTGTATGTTTATATTGTGTAGGCTGTAGTGGGTTACACCTTAGGGGGTACACAAAGTTAGGGTTTTCCTACTTGTACCAAACTCTGTGCTAGTTCATTCATTCCTGCTCAGTCATTCTGACACCGTCGCGCACCCCATTTTCACACATTACCGTTACCACTGTAGTTTCGCTATATATTCTTCGCTCATGCCTTCGCTCATTGTACTCTTGCTTCGATAGTGCAATCCTCGTTCGCTCACTCCATTGCACTCGTAACACTTGGTATTCAGAGCCTACGATCTCTTCTCGGACCGCATCCACACCTTCGCTTCCCCACTTTCTCAATTTTTTGGAGGGGGTAGACGTCTCTCAGCGACACAGCACCGCCGCTCGTAGTGCTCTCTCGTAAGCACGCACGGCCACGACAGAGGCTCTCGCTGAGCTTGCCCGACACCCCTGCCATGGCCGAATTCAATCTCGCAACCCTGACGCAGGAGCAACTCGACCGTCTGGTGCGCCAAGTTGAAGAATCGGCGCTCGAAATCGCGACACTCACAGCGGAACGTGACTCCGCTCGTCAGCAAGCTACGGCGAGCGCTCCAGCATCACAAAATGTACCTGCACAATCGGAGGAGCCGATCGTCATTTTGTCCGGCACACCAACACAAAAAGACAGCGTGGGACAGCGCTCAGGAGCAGCCAGTGATAGCGCCGCCCAGCCAATGCCTGGCATGGGAAGAAATCGGGTTGCGCCAAGCCCTCGGGAGCCTCGTGAAGCCCGTCGGCACGTGGAGTTCGCGGCAACAAGTGGCGATCAAGCCATCATGGCACCAATGCCACTCAAGCCGCAGCGCCTACCCTGTTTCGACCCGAGCCAGCGTGGAGGTCCGACGGTTCAATCGTGGATCTTCACGATGAACGTCTTCTTCGACGCGAATTACGTCGAGTCGGACGCAGCGAAGATCCGATACGCCGTTTCGCTGCTGAGGGGCCCCGCTATGGACTGGTGGCGAGTCATCGTGACGTCGCCACGCGCCTACGAGCCACCGTCGCAAGAGGAAGGGCCCACGGGTCCAGCCGTCACTTGGAGTTCATTCTGTGAAACCGCCCAGTACAGCACGTGGGATGCGTGGTGCGTAGGGCTTCGGGCGCGCTTCGAGCCGATCGCGGCTTCTATTTCGGCGCGTCAGAAACTACGTACTTGGCAACAGCTCGGATCGGTTCAAGACTACACGAGCGGTTTTCTCGCATTATGTAAGCAGGTCGGCTACATGCACGAGGCGGAGCGGGTGGACCGTTACGTCGGAGGGCTGAAACCGGACATCTTGCATGAAATCATGCTACGCGGGCTCTCGAACTTCAACGAGATTCTCGCGCTCGCCGAGAAAATCGACATTTTGCGCCGTCCGAGACCGGGGTCCTACTACGGACATCGTCCTCGGGGACCGATCTAGCACGCCACTGTACACACCGTTTAAGGGGCGCTCCTTCGCTTGCAATAGGCCGGGCCATCGCAAGAGTGAATGTCCAGAGGAGCTGAGGCGCCGCGGAGCAGAGCAGGGGAGGGAGTCTCAGAGACAGGGAAACGCCAGCAGTCAGTAGAAGTTGGGCCAACTACTGACGAGACTGCCTGCTCGCCCAACCGCACCGACCCTCACCGAGTCACAGTACCGATTCACGCCATCGATCGGGCTCGGATGAATAAGGAGGGTACAGCGACGGATTGCCCAATACTGATCTACGGGAAAATACAGGGAGCAGCAGTGAAGATTTTTATTGACGGAGGAGCAAGCCATAGTTTAGTTAATACCGCAACCGCACGGAAACTGCAACTGACACTCAGCCGGTGCTTACCTGAGATAGACGCACGTTTAGTTGACGGCACGCCGCTGGCCATACGGGAAAAGGTGGAGAGGGTAAAAGTTCGCTGCGGGGGGAACTTCGGGTTTACACAGGAAATGCTCGCGACGACACTGGATGGGCACGATATTTTACTGGGACGTGATTGGCTGCGACAGTATAACCCGAGAATTGACTGGACGACAGGCAGCTGCACTGTGCGAAGTAGTGGTAACTGGGTCGAACTACCCCGCTGGCAATCGCCTCAGTCTTCAACGGTCCACGTCAACGCCATCACGATGAAACGGGTAGTTGCCGCTGGAGCTGACGTGTACGCAGTGGACATTGCAGAAGTAGGAGAAGCAGAGCAGCCGAGCGATTTTCAGAAATTGCTTGCAGCGGTACCGCCCGAACTACAGGAGCTGTTGAAACGGTACCCGGCGATTTTTCTCGACGACTTACCAGAGGGACTGCCACCTCAGCGAGCGCATGATCATAGGATAGAGTTAGAACCGGGGGGACAGCCAACCGTACATTGCCAGTTCAGACTGACACAGCCCGAGCTCGACGAACTGAGGAAGCAGTAAGATTATTTGTTAGAGAAGCAGTTTATCCGACCGAGTTCGTCACCGTTCGCCGCACCGATACTGTTCACGCCGAAAAAAGACGAGGGTTTTCGCATGTGCATCGATTACCGAGCGCTCAACAGGGTTACAGTGAAGTCGCGATATCCCATCCCCCGCGCCGACGAACTGATCGACCAACTGCGAACAGCACGGGTTTTTTCGAAAATCGATTTACAGGGAGGTTACCATCAGATTCGGGTCGAACCATCGGACTGCGCCAAGACAGCTTTTAGGACTAGGTACGGGTCGTTCGAGTACACCGTGATGCCCTTCAGGCTGACCAACGCACCAGCGACATTTCAGATGACCATGAACAAGGCGTTTAGGTCGCTTTTAGATAAATGCGTGATAGTTTACCTCGACGACATCCTCGTCTACAGTCGCGACAAGCAGCAACACTTAGCGGATCTCGAAACAGTATTTAAAATTTTAGAGGAGCATCGGTTACTGACCAAGGGTTCTAAGTGCGAGTTTTTTTCGGGATAGGCTAGAATTTCTGGGGCACGTTATTTCGGAGGCTGGGGTTGTGATTGTGTCAGAATCTAGAATAGAACGAGAATGGATGAACTAGCAGGAAGGTGGGTACAAGTATGAAACCCTAAGTTTGTGTACCCTCTAAGGCTAAACCCACTATAGCCTACACAATATAAACATACAATGTTTGACACACCCCCATAGGCAAAGTGGGTGACAACCAGAGGGTCACAAGACCAGTCAAAGCAAAGCAAAGCAAAACAGGCTCAGGGTGGATCTCAAGGATACCACACAAATTCCGAGCACAAGCAAGCGGTCACAAGACCAGTTCACATGCAGTTTGATAATATAGCAAGAGATACAGTGATCGCAACCTAGCAAGTGTAAGCATGCAGGTATATATATAGAGATCACAGTACAAACAGAGTCAAGAAGTAAGCAAGTGAGGTCCAGCAGGCACAAGGCCTAGAAGAGTACAGAAGCGCTGATGGTCACAAGGCAGTGTTGGCCTCAGTGGCCACGTAACGCAGACAAAGCTGACCGCGCTGCTGCAGCTCTCGAGCAAGGAAGTACCGCAGGGCGATGTGCTTCGTTCTGTGCTCCAGTCTGTGCTCCTCACACAAGGCAATGGCAGCCTTGTTGTCGACGTACAGCACTGGAGGAGAACGAGGCCGCTCTCCCAAGTCGGTCAGCAGGTAGGTCAGCCAGCGTAGCTCCTGGGCCGCCATGGCTGTGGCGTAGATCTCAGCCTCACAACTGGAGCTGAGAACAGAAGAAGAGCGTGTGGAACGCCAAGAAACTGAGCCGGAGCCAAGGCTGAAGGTGTAACCCTGAGACGACCGCTGAGTAGCCTGGTCGTCCGCCCAAGAAGCGTCTGAGTGACCAGTGAGTACAACTCGGTCTCGCCCTCCAAGCACTAGCCCCATGCCCGACGTACTGCACAAGTAGCGCAACACCCTCTTAGCAGCATCCATGTGCTCCTTCCTGTGACGGCCAGGAGCGACATAGCGTGCAAGGATGCTAAGAGGGTATGCAAGGTCAGGTCGAGTGCAGGTCATCAGGTACATGAGGCAGCCCACAAGCTCTGGATACGGGCCACTCGGCTCTACGGACTCATCCGAAGGCAGAGCTGAGAGCGAGTGACCTGTAGGCAGAGGAGTGGACTGTGGCGAGGAGTACGTGAAGCGGAAGCGCTGAAGGATCTGCTGCACCATGTGTGACTGAGTCAAGGTAATGGTGCGCCGTGCTCTGTCCCGGGTGATCCGCAAGCCAAGATAGTTTGTCAGTCCACCCAGGTCTGTGCACGTGTGTCTCTTCTGCAGCTCCGACTTCACGTGGGCGAGTGCCGCAGTGTCAGCAGTGGCAAAGACCAAGTCGTTGACGTACACGAGGATGTAGAACGGCGGCAGCGAGGTGTCGGTGCGTAGAAACAGCGACGGGTCAGCAGTAGAAGGAGCGAACCCAAGAGCCGCAAGTGTAGTCCTCAATGTGTCGTGCCACTCACGCGGCGCCTGGCGGAGACCGTAGACCGGTCGCTGGAGCCTCCACTGGGTGCCAGGAGGAACCGACCCAGTGAAGCCAGGAGGGCGGCGCAGCCAGATCTCCTCATGCAGGCTGCCTTGCAAGAAAGCTGTGCTGAAGTCAAGTGAGTGAAGCTCGTAGTCGCGCTGAGCGGCTATGTGCAGCAGCACCCGAAGAGTAGTCATCTTCGGGGTGGGGGAGAAGGTCTGGAAGAAGTCTACTCCCTCTCGCTGACTGAAGCCTCGAGCAACGTAGCGCGCCTTGAAGACAGGAGGAGAACCCGGCGGCCGCTTCACCCTGAAAATCCACATGCCACTGACGATGTTCGCCCCAGGAGGGGGAACATCGTCGACGTAGGTGCCTGTGGACTTCCATGAAGCCATCTCTGCGTCCATAGCTGTCTGCCACTGAGAGGAGTAGGGACCCTCTATCGCCTCTGCGTAAGAGCGCGGGGTCGGGATGTCTGGTGCATCCGGGTCTCCCTTAGGGGCAACTAGCATGGACACGAGATGGGGCAAAGCAGCAGCAAAGCACTAGAACTCCTCCTGTCTGTCCTCAAGGACGTCCGTGCCAAGAGCACACTCACCCCCGACGGACGGAGGACAGACAGACTCAGACTCAGCAACAAGGCTAGCGGCGTAGTCTAGACGACACCGGGCAGCAAAGTCAACCAACTCAGCGACCAGAGCAGACGCAGCAGAGGACTCAAAGGAAGGGTCAGTGACAACAGTGGCAAGGAGACGCGTGACAGTGGGACTGGCAGCACGACGGGAGTCAGACTCCGGGTCAGGAAGAGTAGGTAGAGAGGACGCAGGAGGAGACGGCAGAGGGACACGCTGAGGAGCAGTGGAGGGACGCAGGGTCATGTAGTGAGTGCCAGGGACAGGAGGAGGACGCTCACGTGGGACACGACGACCAGTGCGAGCAGTACGAACAGGCGACGCAGGACGAGACTCAGGCTCACGACGCTCCGTAAGACCTCCTGTGGGACCAGTGTAAGGAGAGGGACCAGGGAGAGGCGAGGCAGGCGGTAACTGGGACTGCGACTGGACAGGCGGAGGACACTCTAAGGAGGGAGCAGGACAAGGAGGAGGAGCCTGACCAAGAACCTGCTGAAGGAGTGGTACGAAGTACGGTCGCGGCCGCGCAGCGTCTCCAGAACCACCAGAGACACCAGCGCCAGGGTCCTCAGCACCAGCAGTAGCTCCACCGCCCGGGTCCTCAGCACCAGCACCAGATCTACTGCCCGGGTCCTCAGCACCAGCAGCAGCTCCACCACTCGGGTCCTCAGCGCCAGCAGCAGCTCCACCGCTCGGGTCCTCAGCACTAGCAGCAGCTCCACCGCTCGGGTCCTCAGCACCAGCAGTAGCTCCAACTCCAGGGTCCGTAGCACCAGCAGCAGCTCCACCGGCCGGGTCCTCCGCACCAGCAGCAGCTCCACCGCCCGGGTCCTCAGCACCAGCAGCAGCTCCAACTCCAGGGTCCGCAGCACCAGGAGCGCCACTCCGAAGGCTGCAGCGCCGTGTGTACCACTCTCGGATCTGCTGAAGGGAGGGGAGCTCCCGGGTAGGAGGGGAAGCACTGGTACCCGCTCCAGCAGCACCTCTCCGGAGGCCGCAGTACTGTAGGTACCTCTCCTGCAGCTGCTGCGAGGAGAGGGCTCCTCCAGGTGTGGCACTCGCAAGCTCAGCACCCCCAGACTCAGCACCTCCAGGCTCAGCACCCCCAGGCTCCGCACCTCCAAGGTCTGCACCCCCAGGCTCCGCACCCCCAGGCTCAGCAACCCCAGGCTCAGCACCCCCAGGCTCCGCACCCCCAGACTCAGCACCGCCAGGCTCCTCACTCGCAGGCGCAGCACCCCTAGCAGGACGAGAGTCGACAGCGACCTCGACAGGCTCAACCGGGTCTACCTGGGACACACCTGAGGGAGCGGCACCCTGAGGGGGGAGGGGGTCTACCACAGCAGCACCTGGCGCGAGGAAGAGAGGCGGGGGAGGGAGCGGGGCAGTGCGGTAGGGGAAGAGGCGGTAGTAGGGGACGAACTCGTCAAAAGTGACGTCCTGAGAGGGCAGAACCCGGCGCGAGGTGACGTGGTAAAACTGCCAACCAGGGGCGTCCGGGACAAAGCCAAGGAAGACACAAGGAACAGCGCGACGGGAGAGCTTGTCCGCGGACGTGTCGCGAACAAAAGCTCGGGATCCCCAGACCCGGAAACGCGACGCATCGCCAACCTCTCCCGTCCAACGCAGTGTCGGGGAAGTCTCCGGCAAGGAGACACGGGGCCAGAGGTTGAGCTGATGCGCAGCGTATCGGACCGCAAACGGCCACAGAAAGTGGGGAGCAGCCGCATGGATCAGGGAGGTACGAGCGACCTCCATGACCAAGCCAATGCGGCGCTCAGCAACCCCATTCTGCTGTGGAGAGGCCGGAAGCGTGAACGACTGCTCAATGCCGTGCTCGGCACAGTAGGCTGCCAGAAGGTCGGAGGTGAACTCACCACCTCTGTCAGAGTGCAAACGCAGGACAGGAAAGTCCGAGCGGAAACGCTCGCTGAGCTGGAGACGAGCTCTGCTGATCCAAGGGATCAAGACATCAGGGACCTCACCCTTGGTGCGCAAGGGGAAGACCGTGGTGTAGCGAGAGTAGTCGTCAACAACAATCAGGAAGTACCTCTCCTGACCCTGTCCACGGACGCGGGCTGGGCCCCACACGTCCAGGTGGAGCGTCTGCAAGGGAGCAGTCGTCGGGGGAAAGGAGGAGGAGTGAGGAGCGGCGCGCTGCCGCCCCTCGACACAGGGAAGACAGGGAGGAGCAGGCGAGGGTGGGAGGGGAGGGAGCACCCTGGGAAGACCAGAGACAAGCTGCCGTTTGTGCATGGCACGAAGGCGCTGCACAGACGGGTGGCCAAGTCGGTGGTGCCAGAGAACGGTGTCGTGCACCAGAGAGCGACACGAGCAGGGGGCCGACAGCTGACCTGACGCAGACGCGGACGCAGCTACCTGAGGGGACTCAGTGGTCAGTGTGTACAGGTCCGACCCCGGCTGCCGAGTGAAGGTAGCCAGGTGACGGCCCGTCCGAGCACACGTGCAGTGTGTCACGCGCTCGTAGGCAGGGGTGAACTGGTGAACACCCGCATCCTGGAGCGCACAACCCGCCACCAAGTTCGTAGAGAACGAGGGGAGGTGGAGACCTGACAGTGTGCCCGACGGGACCGCAGGACAGGGAAGAACAGTGGAGGAGGTCGCAATGACCGGACCCCCAGAGGGGTCAGCGAGGGAGACAGCAACTGGCCGAGCAAGCGGCTCAAGGGCAGTGCGGTCACGAAAGAAACAGCGAGAAGCACCTGAGTCCAGGGTGAAGGTGTGCAGGGCCTCAGTCGACTCAGTACCAGGGGGCGCAGACTCACTAGGACCTAGAGTAGCAGCCTCACCAGCACCTAGGGCAATAGACGTACTAGCACCTAGAGCGGCAGCCTCACTGACAGGACACGGCAGCTGCACCTGTCCACTACCAGAAGCTCCCGAACGATGCACTCCAGAGCGACTACCACTACGGCCACTCCGACAGCCCAAACTAGCGTACCACTCACGCGCACGAAGCAGCTGGGGCGAAGGAGGACACGGCAGCTGCACCTGTCCACTACCAGAAGCTCCCGACCGATGCACTCCAGAGCGACTACCACTACGGTCACTCCGACAGCCCAAACTAGCGTACCACTCACGCGCACGAAGCAGCTGGGGCGAAGGAGGACACGGCTGCTGCACCTGTCCACTACCAGAAGCTCCCGACCGATGCACTCCAGAGCGACTACCACTACGGCCACTCCGACAGCCCAAACTAGCGTACCACTCACGCGCACGAAGCAGCTGGGGCGAAGGAGGACACGGCTGCTGCACCTGTCCACTACCAGAAGCTCCCGACCGATGCACTCCAGAGCGACTACCACTACGGCCACTCCGACAGCCCAAACTAGCGTACCACTCACGCGCACGAAGCAGCTGGGGCGAAGGAGGACACGGCTGCTGCACCTGTCCACTACCAGAAGCTCCCGACCGACCCACTCCAGAGCGACTACCACTACGGCCACCCCGACAGCCCCGACTAGCGTACCACTCACGCGCACGAAGCTGCTGGGGCGTGGGGGACTCACGCGCACAGCCCTGGAGCTGCATCTGGCCACGTCAGGAGCAGCAGTAGTAGCAGTAGCGGCAGTAACAGTAGTAACAGCAGGAGCAGTGGCAGTGGGAGTAGAAAAGGCAGTTGCAGCAGTACTGGGCAATGCTCACCAGTGGTCGGCGCGGCAGGCGTAAGACGGTGGCGACAGTGGGGTTGCTACAACTGCAGGGCTGGGCCGGGCCGCAGCAGGGAGCTCCGCGGCAGCTGCGGCAGGGCGAGGCTGGGCCGCGACGGCAGCTGCTCCAGGTGCCAGGGGCGGCTGCTGCAGGTGCGGGCTGCTCCAGGGGCGGCTGCTGCAGGTGCGGGCTGTTCCAGGGGCGGCTGCTGCAGGTGCGTGCTGCTCCAGAGGGGGCTGCTGCAGTGACGGGCGGCTCCAGGGGCGGCTGCTGCAGTGGCGAGCGGCTCCAGTGCTGCTGAGCGGCTCCAGGGGCTGCTGCTGCAGTGGCGGCGGCTCCAGGGGCTGCTGCTGCAGTGGCGGCTGCTCCAGGGGCGGCTGCTCCAGGGGCTGCTGCTGCAGTGGCGGCTGCTCCAGGGGCGAGAGGCGGATTAGGTCAGGGCGACGCGGCGGGCAGGTGGCGACGCGGCGGGCAGGTGGCGACGCCGCGGGCAGGTCGACGCGGCGGGCAGGTGGCGACGCCGCGGGCAGGGCGACGCGGCGGGCAGGTGGCGACGCCGCGAGTAGGGCGACGCCGCTAGCAGGTGGCGACGCCGCGGGTAGGCGACGACGCCGCGGGCAGGCGCCGACGCCGCGGGCAGGGGACGACGCCGCGGGCAGGCGACGACGCCGCGGGCAGGCGACGACGCCGCGGGCAGGCGACGACGCCGCGGGTAGGCGACGACGCCGCGGGCAGGCGGCGACGCCGCGGGCAGGCGACGACGCCGCGGGCAGGCGACGACGCCGCGAATAGGCGACGACGCCGCAGGTAGGCGGCGACGCCGCGGGCAGGCGACGACGCCGCGGGCAGGCGACGACGCCGCGGACAGGGGCTACGTCGCGGGCAGGCAACGACGCCGCGGGGAGGCGGCGACGCCACGGGCAGGGCGACGCGGCGGGCGGCGAGAGCCTGCAGGGGCGGCGCGCGGTCGTGCAGAGGCTGCGCGCGGGCCTGACGGGTGTGCAGGGGCGGCTCTCGGGCCTGACGGGCCTGCAGCGGCGGCTCGGGGGCCTGACGGACCTGCAGGGGCAGCTCGAGAGCGCACGAGGGCGCACGAGGGCGCACGAAGGCGCACTAGCAGAGAAAGGCGCACGAGGGCGCACGTAAGGTAGAGCGCACGAGCGCATGTAAGGTAGGGCGCACGAGGGCGCACGTAAGGTAGGGCGCACGAGGGCGCGCCTAGCGGAATAGTGGGCCCATTGTAGAAAGCGGTCCTAGGTAGCAACCTAGGCTTCTGATACCATGTCAGAATCTAGAATAGAACGAGAATGGATGAACTAGCAGGAAGGTGGGTACAAGTATGAAACCCTAAGTTTGTGTACCCTCTAAGGCTAAACCCACTATAGCCTACACAATATAAACATACAATGCTTGACAGATTGACCCGAGGAAGCTGGACACAGTCAAGGCATGGCACCCCCTGACAAACATCACGGAACTGCAAAGCTTTTTGGGGTTTGTTAATTACGTCCGTCGGTTCGTCCCCGACATGGCTCGCTTCACTGCCCCACTGACGGATTTACTGCGGAAGGGGGTCGCTTTTACGTGGGGGGAGAAAGAGCATGCTGCCTTCTCTGCCCTGAAAACTGTTCTCTGTTCACCGCCCGTCCTGCGCATTGCCGACCCACTCCGCCCATTCGAAGTGGTTACAGACGCTAGTGACATCGCCATCGGAGCCGTACTGCTACAGGATTTCGGCAACGGCCTACAGCCTATCGCATACGAGTCACGAAAACTGCATCCGCCCGAGAAGAATTACCCGATACACGACCGCGAAATGCTTGCAATCGTGCACGCGTTCAAAGTGTGGCGCTGTTACCTGACCGGCGCAGACGTGACAGTACGGACAGACCACAAATCACTACAGTACCTTCGCGCACAGCCCCACCTCAACCCACGACAGATTCGCTGGCTCGATTTCCTCGAGTCAAACTTCCACTACACAGTCACCTACAAAAAGGGAGCATCCAACATAGCTGACGCACTGACCCGCCCCACTGCCCACATCCACGCAATCCTACTTGCCCAGACCAGCCCACTTTTAACAGGACTATTCACCCACGGGTATCAAACGGACCCTTTCTTCACAGGAGGAAATTCGCAGCAGTTCGCAATAGCACGGGGAGTCTATTACGTAAAAGCTGGGACCGACCGCATATGGGTACCAGGGTACACTCTGCTACGAGAATTACTGTTACAGGAGGCACACGACGGAGTTACCTCGGGACATTTTGGGGTAGAAAAAACACGGCAGCAGCTGCAGCGGTATTATTACTGGCCCGAGATGTTGACCGACGTACAGCGACACGTGGCATCATGTCCCACTTGCCAAATCATGAAGTCATCACGGAAGCGGCCGGCAGGACAGTTGCAGCCGATACCGCCCCCAGAGCGTGCTTGGCAGCAGGTGACGATGGACTTAGTCACGGGGTTACCGGCCGAAGCGAGTGGGAACGACGCGATTCTGGTTGTCGTCGATCCACTGACGAAAATGGCACATTTCGCAGCCTGCAAGAAATCGATCACAGCCGAAGAAACAGCCCGCCTCTTCATCGCCACCGTCGTACGACTGCACGGGATACCAGCAGCAATCATCAGCGACCGCGGCACGAAGTTCACTAGTACTTTCTGGAGGAACCTGTGGCAGCAGTTCGGCACACGACTACAGTTTAGCTCTTCGTACCACCCCGAGACCGACGGACAGACAGAACGGACCAATCAGACCATGGAGCAACTCATCCGAGCCACGTACGACGACCCGACCACCTGGGAGCAGCAACTGCCACTCATCAAATTCGCGTACAACAATTCGCCGTTCGCCACGACCCAACAGTCACCGTTTTACCTGAACTACGAACAAGACCCCACTGTGCCCATGACCCCGAATCCCGACAATCCAGTACAACGCGCGCAACAGTTCGCACAGATTTTACAGGCAGCACGGACCCGGGCAGCAGACGCAATAAAAAAATCAAACATCATTGCTAAGCGCAACGCCGACCGCCACCGCCGCCCCGTCACTTACCAGCCCGACGATCTCGTCCTCCTCGACACCCAAAACCTCCGCCTGCCCGTCCCTCCCAAACTCCGCCCCCGATATTGCGGACCATTCCGCATCAGCCACATGATCACACCGGTCACCGCCCTCCTCCTCCTCCCAGCTGATTGGTACGTCAGCCCTTCCTTCCACGTCAGTTTGCTCCGCCCCTACATCCCGAGTACCAGTCAACTGCCCCGCTACCGCCCAGCCAGCATGACACGACCGCCCACCGAGCCAATCATCACGCCCGAGAAAATTCTGAGCCACGGAGTTCGTGACCCATGGGGAGCTCGAAGGATCGAACACCCACCGAAGACAATTGGGTTCCTCTGGACAAAGTTGAGAATCACCCTGTCCTCACCGAGTACCTGCGAAGCCGCAATTTCCGGGATGTGCACGCGCTCTCGTAAGGAGGGCCTCCTTAGGGGGGGGGTAGTGTAAGGAAAATTCCTTTTCCTTACTCCGCGTCCCTTCTCAGCGCGTACACCACTGTTCCCGCCAACAGCACCCAACAGTAATCCGTTACCACTCGCGACACTCGCCTCGGTACTGTTCCCGCCACTGTTCACGACGCGACCCAACCTCACGGTGCGGCTGGTAACCCGCGCTCCGGACCTCCGCCTCGACAATTCCTAGCCTCGGCGCTAGGCCCGTCGCGCACCCCATTTTCACACATTACCGTTACCACTGTAGTTTCGCTATATATTCTTCGCTCATGCCTTCGCTCATTGTACTCTTGCTTCGATAGTGCAATCCTCGTTCGCTCACTCCATTGCACTCGTAACACCCCTCGAGCCTGGTTTCTTGACCTCGCGGCTCTGCTGGTTGCCAAACCTGCGTCGTGTTTGCCTTGCCCCTCACCGCACCCCCTATACCGCACCTGCTCCGCAGCTGCTCCGAACCACTTTCAGATTTCTATGCCGTTCCCCTAAGGATAGTAGCTTCGGCAGAGCTAAGGCACCCTGCTCGGGAACCAGGCCAGGTCAAACGGTAGTGTATAATTGCGCGCAGCACGGTTCCATAGCAATGCGCCGCACGTCACAGCATAGCACCACATATCACCGCGTGGCATCGCACAAAACAAGCTGATCAAGCAGCAAACCCAGCAGAGCCGTCACACTCAGTGACCGCAGCGCAGTCGACGGTACGGGAGTTAGCGGACGCGTCACATAATTGCATCACCGAGCAATGGCGCACCTTGGCCTGCAGCTGTGCCGCGGTATGGACCACTCACATCGAGCTATGAGGCACGAGGCAGTGCTAGGCTTGTTTCACGTGATATACTTGCATGCAGTCCGGGACGTCAAGTCGCCGTTATTGGTATTATATCCGCAGGACGAGCCCTGGCTCAGATTCGATTTAGTCACGAACAGTGGTGAGAAAACTGAGCGGGAGTTACAGTACATCGCCTGTTCTCGATATAGCGTTACCTCGTTACTATGGAATTCAGCAATGCGATTTACCGTGGCAGCGACCTAGGCCGGCGGAAACTGTCGCCAAATCACACGCGCGCGCGCCGCCGGCACGGAGCCTGCTCTCTGCAGCCGGCAGCGCGCTTCGAGGCGCATCTCCCCGTCGTCATCCGCAGCACTCAATCGCTCCAATCGCGCCTCGCGCGCCTCGAGCTCCTCGCGCGCCTCGAGCTCCTCGCGCGCCTTGCGCTCGTCGCGCTTCTTGCGCTGTCGCTGTGCCCTCCGTGCCGCGGCTTCTCAGCGTCGCCAGAAGCGGCTCCCCCAGCGGCGCCGCCAGTAGTAGCAGTGGCGCCTCCACCAGTCACCCCCGACACTCAAGGTACTGCTGGGAGAGGAGGGGGGTAAGGGGGAGAGTAGGGGGAATAATGGGGGGAGTGTAGGGGGCATAAAGGGGGGAGGGGGAGAGTAGGGGGGGTAAAGGGGGGAGAGTAGGGGGGGTAAAAGGGGGGGAGAGAAGGGGGGGTAAAGGGGGGGAGAGGAGGGGGTGTAAACGGGGAGAGTAGGGAAAAATGTGGTGGTTTGGCTGCATTTCCTGGCAGTCGCGGCAGTGAACGACCATCGAAGGTGTAGGCGGCAGTGGGCGGCAGTGGGCGGCAGTGGGCGGCAGTGGACGGCAGTGGGTGGCAGTGGACGGCAGTGGGCGGCAGTGGGCGGCAGTGGGCGGCAGTGGGCGGCAGTGGGCGGCAGTGGGTGGCAGTGGGTGGCAGTGGACGGCAGTGGGTGGCAGTGGACGGCAGTGGGTGGCAGTGGACGGCAGTGGGTGGCAATGGACGGCAGTGGGCAACAGTAGGTGGTGGAGGGCGGCAGTGAGCAGGTCAGGGAATGGGAGGGAATGGGAGGGAGTGAACGGTTGGAAGGGAACGGTTGGGAGGGAACGGTTGGAAGGGAACGGTTGGGAGGGAATGAGAGGGAAGGGAATGGGAGGGAGGGAATGAGAGGGAAGGGAATGGGAGGGAGGGAATGGGAGGGAATGGGAGGGAAGGGAATGGGAGGGAGGGAATGGGAGGGAATGGGAGGGAATGGAATGGGAGGAAAGGGAATGGGAGGGAAGGGAATGGGAGGGAAGGGAATGGGAGGAAAGGGAATGGGAGGGAAGGGAATGGGAGGGAAGGGAATGGGAGGAAAGGGAATGGGAGGGACGGAGTGGGAGCGAGGGAGCGGGAGGGAATGCGTGTGTTGTATGGGGTTATCCATCGTGTCTTCCTTCACCCGTCTTGGACAAGCAGGTTCCGCCCTGCACTCCGCCCTGCACTCCCCTCCGCCCTGCACTCCCCTCCGCCCTGCACTCCCCTCCGCCCTGCACTCCCCTCCGCCCTGCAATCCCCTCCGCCCTGCAATCCCCTCTGCCCTGCACTCCCCTCCGCCCTGCAATCCCCTCCGCCCTGCAATCCCCTCTGCCCTGCACTCCCCTCCGCCCTTCAATCCCCTCTGCCCTGCAATCCCCTCTGCCCTGCACTCCCCTCCGCCCTTCAATCCCCTTGCCTTCTGATGCATGCACTTTCCCCTCCTCTCTCCGCACCCTCCCCCTCCCCCCTCCCCCTCCCCCACCCCCAACCCCCTCCCGCTCTTTCCCGTCCCCCTTCCGCCCCCACCCTGTGCTGACGCGCCTGGCGCAAGCCTGGCAGCTTACGAGGCATGGGCATGGGCACTGTCATACCCCTCCTCTCCTCCTCCCTCCCCCGCCCGTCCCCCTCCGCTCCGTCCCCCACGCAGTGCTAGCGGGCCTGGTGCAGTACTGGCATATCGGGGGTGACTTCACACGGTGGACGAATGTGAGCGACGTGTGCACGCTCAACGACCCGCGCATCACATGCAACAACACTGCTGTCGTCGCCCTGTACGTGTATCCCTGCCCCGCCGTGCCTCGCCCTGCCCTGCCCTGCCCTGCCCTGCCCTGCCCCGCACTACCATGCCATGCCATGCGATGCCATGCAATGACATGCCATGCCATGCCATGCCATGCCATGCCATGCCATGCCATGCCATGCCGTGCCGTGCCGTGCCGTGCCGTGCCGTGCCGTGCCATGCCATGCCATGCCATGCCATGCCATGCAATGCCATGCCATGCCATGCCATGCCATGCCATGCCGTGCCGTGCCGTGCCGTGCCGTGCCGTGCCGTGCCGTGCCATGCCATGCCATGCCATGCCATGCCATGCAATGCCATGCCATGCCATGCCATGCCATGCCGTGCCGTGCCGTGCCATGCCATGCCATGCCATGCCATGCCATGCCATGCCATGCCATGCCACGCCACGCCATGCCATGCCACGCCATGCCATGCGTGCTCATCAAAGGTACGTCGTGCGTCAAGCTAATTTTGTTAGCTCTCCCCGCCCTTTCCTCTCCTCTGTAATCTCCAACCTTCATTAGAGTCACACACGCAGGCGCCTAGTCACACATGCAGATGCCTGGCCGCACATGCGCTCATGCGGTCTGTCTCTTTCCCACGCATGCACACATGCGACAATCACTCTCATGCGACAACCACTCTCATGCGACAATTACTCTCATGCGACAATCACTCTCATGCGACAATCACTCTCATGCGACAATCACTCTCATGCGACAATCACTCTCATGCGACAATCACTCTCATGCGACAACCACTCTCATGCGACAATCACTCTCATGCGACAATCACTCTCATGCGACAATCACTCTCATGCGACAATCACTCTCATGCGACAATCACTCTCATGCGACAATCACTCTCATGCGACAATCACTCTCATGCGACAATCACCCCCTGTGCTGCCACCCCTTGTGCTGCCACCCCCTGTGCTGCCACCCCTTGTGCTGCCACCCCCTGTGCTGCCACCCCTTGTGCTGCCACCCCCTGTGCTGCCACCCCTTGTGCTCCCACCCTTGTGCTGCCACCCTGTGCTGCCACCCCTTGTGCTGCCACCCCTTGTGCTGCCACCCCTTGTGCTGCCACCCCTTGTGCTGCCACCCCTTGTGCTGCCACCCCCTGTGCTGCCACCCCTTGTGCTCCCACCCCTTGTGCTGCCACCCCTTGTGCTGCCACCCCTTGTGCTGCCACCCCCTGTGCTGCCACCCCTTGTGCTCCCACCCCTTGTGCTGCCCCCCTTGTGCTGCCACCCCTTGTGCTGCCACCCCCTGTGCTGCCACCCCTTGTGCTCCCACCCCTTGTGCTGCCACCCCTTGTGCTGCCACCCCTTGTGCTGCCACCCCTTGTGCTGCCACCCCCTGTGCTGCCACCCCTTGTGCTGCCACCCCTTGTGCTGCCACCCCCTGTGCTGCCACCCCTTGTGCTGCCACCCCCTGTGCTGCCACCCCTTGTGCTGCCACCCCTTGTGCTGCCACCCCTGTGCTGCCACCCCCTGTGCTGCCACCCCTTGTGCTGCCACCCCTTGTGCTGCCAGGAGGCTGTCGCAGGCCAACATATTTGGCGAGTTACCAGATTTCATTGGCAATCTCACCTCCCTCACCGCTCTGTACGCCTCCACACCACACGCCCCCTCATTTCTCCCTTGGGACTGTCATTCCTCATCCCTTGCCTCCATGCCGTTCTCTTTATGCCCCCCGCTCTTCCACTTCCCGCACCCCCATCGCTCTACACACCCCCATCGCTCTACACACCCCCATCGCTCTACACACCCCCATCGTTCTCCACACCCCCCTGATTTCCGCACTTTATGCTTCCTTGCTCACCTGCACTTGTCTCACGCATCTACCGCTTTCCCCTCAGCCCATCACCATCCCCTCAGCCCATCACCATCCCCTCAGCCCATGCACCGTCCCCTAACTATGCTCGTCAAAACCACCTCAAAACACGCAGCTCCACCCCACCCCCTCCGCCCTCATCCACTCCACTCCACCCCCTCCCCCCCCCCTTCCTCCCAGCAATCTGGACAACAACCGGTTTTACGGCTCTCTGCCTGCGTCCCTCAGCCGACTCACCAACCTCCAACTCCTGTGAGGCCCACTTGGCCCTCGAAACACCCGCAAATTGCGGGCCGCAATCACGGATGCACGTGATTGCAGCTGCAGTTGAGCTGTTGTGCTGCTTGTGCGTCCCTCAGCCGACTCACCAACCTCCAACACCTGTGTGAGGCCCACTTGGCCCTCAACACACCCGCAATCATGGATGTGTGTGTGACTCCCACGTGCACACTGCAGTAGAGAGCACTTTGCATTGCCAACTCCCACGTGCACACTGCAGTAGGGAGCACTTTGCATTGCCAACTCCCACATGCACACTGCAGTAGGGAGCACTTTGCATTGCCAACTCCCACGTTCACACTGCTGTAGGGTCATGCTTGGCCGCACATGCACACATACAGAGTGAGTAAGCACATGTAGTTAGCCATTTAACCATGTACCCCTTGTGCTGTTTGTGCCGCTTGTGCTGCTTGTGCCGCTTGTGCTGCCTTTGCTGCTTGTGTTGCTTGTGCTGCCTTTGCTACCTTTGCTGCTTGTGCTGCTTGTGCTGCCAGGGATCTCTCACAGTGCGAGCTTACAATGGTGCTTCCAGACTTCATCGGCAATCTCACCGCCCTCGTCTCCCTGTATGGCCCCACTCCCTGCATTCTCCACACTCCTTTCATTCTTCACTCCCTGCATTCCACACTCCTTTCATTCTTCCCTGCATTCTCTCCACAAACCTTTCATTCTGCTTTTATTTTCACTCCCTGCATTCTCCACGCTTCTTTTATTTTTACTCCCTAAAATCTCCACACTGCTTTCACTCCCTGCATTCTCCACTCCTTTCATTCATTCTCCACTCCCTGCATTCTCCACACTCCCTTCAATCTTCACACTCCCTTTATTCCCCACACTCCCTTCATTCCCCACACTCCCTTGATTCCCCACACTCCCTTCATTCCCCACACTCCCTTCATTCCCCACACTCCCTTCATTCCCCACACTCCATTCATTCCCCACACTCCCTTCATTCCCCACACTCCCTTTCATTGTCCACACTCCCTTCATTCCGCACCCTCCTTTCACACTCTACATTCTCTACACTTCATTCTTGACACTCCATTTTTCAAACTCCATCCTCCACACTCGATTCATTTTCCAATGTAGAAAAACAGACCTAATGTGCAGGAGAAGCTGGTTCTGAAATGCTGAAAGGTGCTGAAAGGTCCTAGGAAGCAGTAAGTCAACTGAAGTGATGAATACAAGCAAAACAGAAGCTAAAATAGGAAGAAAATGGAAGAGATCTAGCTTGGGCTGGTCCAGGTGAGGAATTTGGTACCCAAGGGACTTGGGGTGGCCAAATGGGTGCTCAAGCCGCCCACAGTCAAAATGAGAACGTCTCAAAGTGGGCCTAGAAGAGCCCCCTCTAGTAGAACCGCGATTCCACGAATTGGAAATGCCGATTTGAAGCTGGAGCCGCGTTTCCCAGTGTTGAATTCGTGGGTCCAGGCTGGAGCCGCGTCTCCAAGGTTGGGAAACGTGCTGAAGTGCCCCAAAGCCGAGTTGAGTTTGGGGTGCCTAGCACTTGATAAAGTCACTCACTCAGGAGGCACCCTATAAGCAATATAACCCAACCCCTAGTCTACACTACTATAATGTAAACAAATACATATAACGCATAAATAAACTATTGAACTAAACCTCCAGGAAACTAAAGGAAAATAAGTACTCAACAACCTCCACCCACACTCCCTCCATTCTCCACACTCCCTTCATTCTCCACACTCGCTCCATTCTCCACATTCCCTTCATTCTCCACAATCTCTTCATTCCTCACGCTCCCTTTCATTCTCCACATTCCCTCCATTCCCCACACTCCTTTCACAATACATTCTCCACACTCCTTTCACACTCTACATTCTCCACACTCCCTTCATTCTCGACACTCCATTCTCCACGCTCCATTCTCCACGCTCCATTCTCCACGCTCCATTCTCCACACTCCATTCTCCTCCACCCTTCTCCGCCCTCCTCCGCCCTCCTCCCCCTCCCCTCCCCTGCCAGGGAGCTGGACATCAATAACTTCCAAGGCCCTCTGCCTGCGACCCTCAGCCGCCTCACCAACCTCCAGACCCTGTGAGCTTCGCTTGCCCTTCCTGTGAGCCTCGCTTGCGGAATCACACACCTTCATGCAATCACGAGTACTGCTCTTGCCTTTTACCCACCCCTGAATCCTGTGAGCTGCTGAACATGCACTCTGCTTTGAATAAACCGCACCCTGTACTGCAGGAGCCTGTGTAAGGCAATCTAGATAGAAGCCTGGTATTGATTATCTAACCAGCCTTCCTCACTGTGCTCCATGGTGACTCACATCATGCCACCACCATTCACCTCACCCCCTTCACCAACTTTCCATCTGCTCTTCAACAATCTCACACATGAAATGAAGCAAAGTGACGGAAAATGAAGCACGAGTATACGCGTAGGAGGAGGAAGGCGGGGAGGGATGGGAACTCTTTTTATCCATGTTGAAATTCTCTTCTCTGCGTTCATGCATGAATGCGTGTATGTGTGTAGAGTGGGGGGTTTTGTGTGTGTGTGTGTGTGTGTGTGAGTGTGTGTGTGTGTGTGTGTGTGTGTGTGTGTGCGTGCGTGTGTGCGTGTGTGCGTGTGTGCATGTGTGCATGTGTGCATGCATGTGTGCTGCAAATCAACAGCCGATTAGGTAACAACAGATTCTCTGGTTCCCTTCCGTCCACTCTGACAGCTCTCACAGCACTCAAGCAGTTGTAAGTATCTCTATAGCCTGCTTTTCTGCCCTGTTTTGGTCCTGAGGCACCATCATACCCCCTTAGTCACCACCTGCCATGTTTCTGCATACATGAGTCAAGTCAAATGCCCACGTGTGTGTATTAATGAAGAGCCTTGTCTTGCTCCTGATGTAACTCTTCCCCTCCTACTTCTTACCTCTGCCCTGCCACATTCCTGCACGGTTTCCCTGCATTCATGTTTGTCCATTCATCACACTTCCAAATCCACCGCACTGCACCACCTTTTTCAAAAGTTCGAATCCCTTCTTGCTTCCCACTCTCCTGTTTGCACCCCGTTCCTCTAAAAATCTCAACGGCCAGATTTGCTCAAAACAATTCCTTTGAGGGCCCTCTTCCGACTTACTTTGGCCGCATGACCAAGCTTCAGGAGCTGTGAGTGCAGCGGCTGTAAGTGCAGCAGCTGTGAGTGCAGCGGCTGTAAGTGCAGCAGCTGTGAGTGCAGCGGCTGTGAGGGCAGAGCTCAAAGTGTGCTTGACTGCCATTGTTTCCCTGATTTTCATTTCCGTTTGTTTTTGAGCAAGGAGTAGGCTCGTGCCCTGCCACTCGTGCCCTGCCACTCATGCCCTGCCGCTCATGCCCTGTCTGCCATTCCTCCTACTCTCACCCACGCACACCTCCTTCACTTCACCCCACCCCCACCGCATGCCTCCTCCAGGAAGCTCTACTCCAACCCCATGGGAGGGTTGCTGCCAGAGTCCTACTCGCAACTCAAGAACCTCACCCACCTGTACGCCTCTTCACCCACCTGTACGCCTCTTCACCCACCTGTACGCCTCCTCACCCACCTGTACGCCTCCTCACCCACCTGTACGCCTCTTCACCCACCTGTACGCCTCTTCACCCACCTGTACGCCTCCTCACCCACCTGTACGCCTCCTCACCCACCTGTACGCCTCCTCACCCACCTGTACGCCTCCTCACCCACCTGTATGTCTCCTCACCCACCTGTACGCCTCCTCACCCACCTGTACGCCTCCTCACCCACCTGTACGCCTCCTCAACCACATGTACGCCTCCCCACCCACATGTACGCCTCCTCACCCACATGTACGCCTCCTCACCCACTTGTACGCCTCCTCACCCACCTGTACGCCTCCCCACCCACTTGTACGCCTCCTCACCCACATGTACGCCTCCTCACCCACATGTACGCCTCCTCACCCACCTGTACGCCTCCTCACCCACCTGTACGCCTCCTCACCCACCTGTACGCCTCCTCACCCACATGTACGCCTCCTCACCCACCTGTACGCCTCCTCACCCACCTGTACGCCTCCTCACCCACCTGTACGCCTCCTCACCCACATGTACGCCTCCTCACCACCTGTACGCCTCCTCACCCACCTGTACGCCTCGTCACCCACCTGCAAGCCTCATCACCCACCTGTACGCCTCCTTACCCACTTGTACGCCTCCTCACCCACCTGTACGCCTCCTCACCCACCTGCACGCCTCCTCACCCACCTGTACGCCTCCTCACCCACCTGCAAGCCTCCTCACCCACCTGCACGCCTCCTCACCCACGCGTACGCCTCCTCACCCACCTGTATTCACTCATCACCCGCTCCACTCAAGCCTCGTCTGCTTTCTTCAACTGTCATTCAAGCCTCCCATTCCATGCCTCCCATGCTTGCCATGTCTCACCACGCCTCCCATGCTTCCTATGCTATGCCTCATGTCTCCCCAACACGCCTCCTCACCTCTCCCCATCAATCCTCCCCCCCCCCTCTCGCTCTCTAACCCTCTCATGCAGCCATCTGGAGGACATGGGTCTGTCAGGTCCCATCCCTGAGTCATGGGGCAACATGAAAAATCTGCAGTACTTGTGAGTCTGCAGTACATGTGAGTGTGTGCAGTACATGTGAGTGTGTGCAGTACTTGTGAGTGTGTGCAGTACATGTGAGTGTGTGTGCAGTACATGTGAGTGTGTGCAGTACATGTGAGTGTGTGCAGTACTTGTGAGTCTGCAGTACATGTGAGTGTGTGCAGTACTTGTGAGTGTGTGCAGTACTTGTGAGAGTGTGCAGTACTTGTGAGTCTGCAGTACATGTGAGTGTGTGAGTGTGTGCAGTACTTGTGAGAGTGTGCAGTACTTGTGAGTGTGTGCAGTACATGTGAGTGTGTGCAGTACATGTGAGTGTGTGCAGTACATGTGAGTGTGTGCAGTACTTGTGAGTCTGCAGTACATGTGAGTGTCTGCAGTACATGTGAGTGTGTGCAGTACATGTGAGTGTGTGAAGTACTTGTGAGTGTGTGCAGTACATGTGAGTGTGTGCAGTACATGTGAGTGTGTGCAGTACATGTGAGTGTGTGCAGTACATGTGAGTGTGTGCAGTACATGTGAGTGTGTGCAGTACATGTGAGTGTGTGCAGTACAGTACATGTGAGGTGTTGCAGTACTTGTGAGTCTGCAGTACATGTGAGTGTGTGCAGTACTTGTGAGTGTGTGCAGTACTTGTGAGAGTGTGCAGTACTTGTGAGTCTGCAGTACATGTGAGTGTGTGAGTGTGTGCAGTACTTGTGAGAGTGTGCAGTACTTGTGAGTGTGTGCAGTACATGTGAGTGTGTGCAGTACATGTGAGTGTGTGCAGTACATGTGAGTGTGTGCAGTACTTGTGAGTCTGCAGTACATGTGAGTGTCTGCAGTACATGTGAGTGTGTGCAGTACATGCGAGTGTGTGAAGTACTTGTGAGTGTGTGCAGTACTTGTGAGTGTGTGCAGTACTTGTAAGTGTGTGCAGTACTTGTGAGTGTGTGCAGTACTTGTGAGTGTGTGCAGTACTTGTGAGTGTGTAGTACATGTGAGTGTGTGCAGTACTTGTGAGTCTGCAGTACATGTGAGTGTGGGCAGTGCAAATTAACTGCGTTACATTGTTCCTCTTTACTAAACGCACACTTGTCCCTATTACCGCTACGCACATCCTCCTTTTTCATAACCCATTTTCCTCGGCGCGATATTTGTGGCAAAGATTGCAATTCTCTCCACTCATCTCCCCACTCCGTTCCTCTCTTTTCTTGCCTGTTCCTGCTCATACACTGCCTCTCCCTCCCGCTCCCCCCCCTGCCAGCCGATTGAGTCGCAACAACATCTCAGGGGTGCTCCCCACCTCAATGGGGCAGCTCACCAACCTCATTGAATTGTAACCGTTTCATCTAGCCAGCCTCATTGATTGTACCCGTTACATCTAGCCAATCTCATTGAATTGTAACCGTTTCATCTAGCCAGCCTCATTGAACTGTAATCGTTTTATTTAGCCAACCTTATTGAATAGTAAACGTTTCATTTCATCTAGTCAACCTACCCCACTTCATGTTTCTCCCCTCCATTTCCAGTTTCTCTCTTCCTTGCCTTACTCTGCCTACCCGCCTGCGTGCCTCCCTGCCCTCTCCCCTGCACCTCCCACCAGCTCCATCTATCGGAATCCGCTGCTGGAGGGCAAGCTGCCGCCCTGCTGGGCCACCGTTCAGTCCCTCGGAACCCTGTACGCCCCTTCCCCTCGGCACACCTTTCCGCTACTCTCCTCCCCTTCACCTGCTGCCCTGCTGGGCCACCATTCAGTCCCTCGGCACTCCGTATGCCTTACTGCCCTCCCTGCCCCCCCTCCCTGCCTCCCTCCCTGGCCCCTCTGCCCTCTCATGTCCCCCCCCTGCCGTCCCTGACCCCTCCCCTTGTCCTCCCCCTGCCCTCCCCTTATGCGCCTTGCTACCTCATTCGCCACAGCAGTTTGCACTCGCACACACTTTACCTCCTGCACCCCACGTCTCTGTCTCCCCCGCCCTGATCACTGCCCGTCCGCCCGCCGCTGCCCATCCCCACTACCAATCCCACCCCCCTCATCGCTGTCCCTCGTGATTCTGCTTTTGATCTTTTCCCCACCCTGCCGCTATCCCTGTATCTCATGCCATCCTCTCGCTGTCTCTATACCATACCCAGCATCCATCCAACAATCTCCCTCCCTCGTCCCCCTTTCTGCCGCCCAACTGCACGAGCTCACTTCTTCCTCCCTTCCACTCCCCCATTCCACCCCCATCAGCTCCCTGCTGGGTACGAAGCTGCACTGCCCCACATGCCCCGCAGACTCCTGCTGCCCCAGTTCCCACCCACCATCAGTCACCAATCTCCCTCCCTTCTCCTCATTCCCACCCCCCGATACCTTCCACCCCCACCAGCTCCCTGCTGGGCACTAAGCTGTGCTGCCCCGCACGCCCCACCGACTCCTGCTGCCCCAATATCCACCATCGTTCCTCCCTAACTCCGCTCCTCCCTCCTCTCCCTCCCCAATCCACCCCCATTATCTCTCTTCTCGGTACGAAGCTGCGCTGCCCCACACGCCTCACCGACTCCTGCTGCCCCATTTTCCACCATCAGTCCACCAATCTCCCTCCCTTCCCCCCACGCCCCACTCCCCAATCCCACCCACCCCTATCAGCTCCCTGCTTGGCACCAAGCTACGGTGCCCCACCCGCCCTGCCGACTCCTGTGGCCTCAATACCCACCATCCATCCACCGTTCTCTCTCCCGCACCCTCTTTCCCTTCCCCTTCCCACCTTCCTTCTTCCACCCCCACTAGCTCTCTGCTGGGCACCAAGCTGCGCTGCCCCACCCGCCCTGTCGACTCCTGCTGCCGGGCTGCCTTCAGACGACCTGCCCTCTGCTCCCTCCTCTGCCCCGACTTCTGCCAACAATGCAAACCACCCCGTAACCTCTCTCTCCCTGCCAACCACCCCGTAACCCTCTCTCTCGCTGCCAACTACCCTGTAACTGCTTCCTCACCACATCAAACTTCGCCACTCACTGCTCCATCTCCTCTCCTTTCTTCTGTCCTCCTCCCCCCACCACCACCACCCCCCTCCCCTTGTTGCAATCCACCTTCCCCATTCCCCCTGCACTGTCCATCCACCCACCAGTGCTGTCACCAGCAGGCGTAGCAGGCGTGGTGGTGGGGAGTGTGGTGCTGCTGTTGGTGGTGCTTCTCGTATCGCTCTATGTGTGGTACTACTATTGGGGACCCGGCAGCCGCAAGGGTGAGTGGGCCAGGGCGAGTTGGGTGCGATGGTGAGTATGGTGGTGGGGATGTGCATGGTGAGGGCTGTGAGTCGCTGCTGCTGGTGGCGCCACTCGTATTGCTCTACTTGTGTTTATTTCTATTAGGGACCCGGCAGCCGCACGGGTGAGTGGGGTGGGGAGGGTGAGTTGAGGGGTGGGCCTGAGATGGGGGGTGATGAAGGTGAGTAGGGTAGGGGTACAATTGGGATTAGAGTATGAATGGGGTGGGGATTTGAGTTGGGTGAGAATGTGTGCGTGGGGAGAGTGTGAATGGAGTCGGAGAGATTGAGTGCTGCACCCATGTATGGTAAATCAACAACAGCGTGATTTGATGTGCGGAGAGATCCAAAGTGTGCATACAGACAGTAGCACAGATGACATCGCTCATCTCCGCTCCGCTCTCCTCCTCCATTCTGCCTCTCTCTACTCCCTCGCCCTCTCCTCCTCCATCCTACTGTCTCTACTCTCCCATCCTCTCCCTCTCCTCTATCCTCGCGCGCGCTAACTGCGGAGTCACTCTACACTAGTCGTGAGCTAGACTACGGGGTGTTGGCACGAACTCCAGGATTGATAATATTTTTGCTTGTGTTCTTTAGCACTTGCGCATTCACAAGAGGAATCGGCAAGAATTTCCACTAGCAAAGTTGCATTACAGAATGATTGAACATACAATGGAAAGAATGACAGCATCGGGCACCTAAACAACTCTGTAGCTAGCATGGTCGACCGCCTGCCAGCGTTGCGTAGAGGAGCCGCGCCACCACTGCAAAAACGTGGCCTGCCAACACAGCAAGTCGACGGCGTACCAACGTTGCAGCAGAGCGGCTGTCCAGCTTTACATTCGCAAAAGACAGCAGTGCGCACGCTCGCAGGTGCGTGCAGACGATTGGCCGGTCTTGCACTGTTGTGCATCTGTCGGCTGTTGTCTGCGCCTGACGAGCCACATCAACTTCGGGATACCAGCCCGAAGTCGCCTTCGCCATCGCGATCTCGACGACGTTTACGTGCCTCCGCAGAACTCGCCGAGCAGGTTACCTGGTCGACCACCCAGTGCTCTGGTCGACGCCTCCCTCGTCGACCACAGCTCCCATCGACGAACACCTTGCTGGTCCACGGCCCGTCCGTTTTCCACCAGCCCAGTCAGCTGCAGCCGTCGAGCTCCCTGATCGACGACTTTCAGCCCTGCGACAGTCCTGTGCAGGTCGACGACCACCACGTCGACCTGCCCCGCAAAAGGAGGCCGTCGAGCTCCCCTTGTCGACGGCAACACCGCAGTGATCCTCGCTCCCCTGATCGACGACTTTCAGCCCTGCGACAGTCCTGTGCAGGTCGACGACCACCACGTCGACCTGCCCCGAAAGGAGGCCGTCGAGCTCCCCTTGTCGACGGCAACACCGCAGTGATCCTCTGCATCTCGACGAAACCGTCGAGCAGCCTCCCTCACTGCGTTACGGTCGGCTGCTTCTCCCGTACATCCGACCAGGACGTCGGCGTCGCTCCTCACCCTCCCTCCCACCCACTCTGCTCCCTCGCCCTCCGTGCCCCCTGACCTCTCAACCCCCAAACCCTCCTCGTCCCTTCCCCTAGCGTGGAGAGGGAACTCTGCAGCAGGCTTTTCGGAAGTACACGTGGAGGGAGGTGATGGAGGCGACCAACCAGCTGAGCCCCGACAACCTTCTCGGCAAGGGCGGCTTCGGCTCCGTCTACTGGGGCGTCATCGGCGGGGAGCAGCAGCGCAGCGGGTGGAGTGGGGTGTGTGGAAGAGGGCTGAGGCTAGCTGGAAAGCAGCTAGCAGCGGCGCGCACAAGGGGAGTGGGGTGAGCGGAGGGAGGGGACAAGGACGGAGGAGAGTGGCACGAGTGCGGGGAGTGGGGCGAGTAAGGAGAGCAACACGACAGTGCGGGCAGCAGGAACACTGCTTCTGTTGCTCTGTGGACGGCAGTGTCCCAGGGGTGTGGGCGGCGATCCCAAGGTGGGCGGCGGCGTTGTGCGTGTTGGTGGTGGGCGGTGGCATGGAGGTGGCCATAAAGCGAGCAGCTGTTGTGGAGCGATCGTCCAACGTTGCCACCATGTTTGAAGAGGAGGTGCGTGTGCGGTGCGGTGTGATGTGTTGTGGTGTTGTCCCGCGTGGATGGTGTGTGCGTGTGGTGCGGTGGCAAGGAGGTGAGTGTTTTAGCGTGGCGTGGTGTGATGAGGAGGTGCTACTTGGTTGCAATGAGTAAGGCACGGGGGCTAAACAAATGAATTGTATTCTGTATTTTGTTGTATGCATATATCTCATGTGTAAGAAGTCACTAGTCACGATTTAGGTCAGAGCGCATAAAAAGATGACGCACATAGTTTGACTCAATCACCATGTCGACATTCCTTGCAAGCACATGTTGACATTCCATGGAAGCACATGATGACATTCCATGCAAGGATATGTTGATATTCCATACAAGCACATGTTGACATTCCATGCAAGCACATGTTGACATTCCATGCAAGCACATGTTGACATTCCATGCAATTACCATGTTGACATTCCATGCAATTACCATGTTGACATTCCATGCAAACACATATTTCACACATGTGGAACTACCGGGCGGTGTATTCTTTGCTCACTATATGTCGACCAAGTGTCACCATGCCACCAACCCACTACGACCATGCCACCAACCCACTACAACTATGCCACCAGGACCCCACACGCCTGGCAGGTGAAGGCGGTGTCCGAGTTGAGCCACAATTTTGGTGATGCCACCATGCCACCATGCCACTATCTCACCTGGACCACCCCCCCCTCTCACCATTCCACCATGCCACCATGCCACCATGCCACCATGCCACCATGCCACCATGCCACCATGCCCACCACGCCACCCACGCACCACCCCCCATGCCTGGCAGGTGAAGGTGGTGTCCAAGTTGAGCCACAAGAGTAGTGATGTCACTATGCCACCATGCCACTATGTCACCTGGCCCCTTTCCCCTCTCGCCTGGCAGGTGAAGGCGGTGTCCAAGTTGAGCCACAAGAACCTCGTGCGCCTCCTCGGCTACTGCAACGAGAACAACGAGCAGGTGCCGCTCTCTTCCAAAAAATGCCGCCGTCGTCTCCTAAGAAATTTCCTCTTTGTCTCGTAACAGCTGCCGTCCCCGTCCTTTACCACATGGCAGCCTTCTGCCTTTTGAGAATTCTCAGAAGCTCATCTTCTTGTGGAAGCTCACCTTCTTGTGGAAGCTCATCTTCTTGTGGAAGCTCATCTTCTTGTGGAAGCTCATCTTCTTGTGGAAGCTCATCTTCTTGTGGAAGCTCATCTTCTTGTGGAAGCTCATCTTCTTGTGGAAGCTCATCTTCTTGTGGAAGCTCATCTTCTTGTGGAAGCTCATCTTCTTGTGGAAGCTCATCTTCTTGTGGAAGCTCATCTTCTTGTGGAAGCTCATCTTCTTGTGGAAGCTCATTTTCTTGTGGAAGCTCATCTTCTTGTGGAAGACTTGTGTTGCTGGGCGGCAGTGGGTCTAATACTGCATGTCCCCGCAGCTGCATGTGCGCAACTGCACGTCCCTCCCCACCCTCCCTCCCCACCGGCAGGTGCTGGTTTTCGAGTATGGGCGCAACGGCGACTGAGCGACAACATGTATGCGAAGTGCCACGGGCGGGCACCTGTTTCACGCATTCCCACCCACCCCCCCACCCTTCCCCTTTCCCCCTCCTCCGCTCTCTTCCCAGGTGTTGGTATACGAGTATGTGCGCAACGGCGACATCAGCGACCATCTGTACGCGCAGTACCGCGGGCACCTGCTGACCTTTGAGGAGCGGCTGGATGCGGCGCTGGGGCTTGCAGAGGGGCTCAAGTACCTGCACTATCATGCAGAGAAGCCCATTGTGCATCGTGACATCAAGCCCTGCAACGTGCTACTCACAGAGGACTACCAGGTGGGTGAAATGCGGTAACAAAGGGTATCACAAGGTGCCAGTGAGAGGGGCTCAAGTACCTGCATTATCATGCAGAGAAGCCTATTGTGCATCGTGACATCAAGCCCTGCAACGTGCTACTTACTGATGACTATCAGGTGCGTGTCATGCCAAGGCGCCAGTCACAGTAAGGGATTGGCGGGCCCAAGTACCTGCAATATCATGCTGAGAAGCCCATTGTGCACTGCGATATCAAGCCCTGCAACGTTCTGCTCACAGAGGACTATCAGGTGCGTGTCATGCCAAGGCGCCAGTCACAGTAAGGGCTGGCAGAGGGGCTCAAGTTGTTAGAAAACCTCTATTCTATTCATCCTGCATATGCTAGTTCGCTTGTCTAGAGTTAAGCACCCAAACTTAGTTTGGGTGTACAAACAGGAGTAACCCAGTTTGTAGGTTGGAACCCAACCTTGGTCCAATTATTGGACCCCAAAAGGTTGGGTTGGGTAGAATTATTGGTCCCCTCCAATAATGTTGGCCCAACCCCAACTTGGCCAACATTATTGGACCCCGCCAATAATCACCCAAACCCAACTTCTTGGTTGGGGTCCAATAATGCCAACCTAGGTTAGCATCCAACCCCCTACTATGTATACCCTCGTCATTCTCAATCCAAGCATCAACTTCTTTTAGTTCTCAAGTCATCCTTCACATGATTCTAACATGGTATCAGAGCGATTTTGGCTCACGCCCTTCACGATCCTAGGACCATGTGTCCTGCGTGTACTTCCACGCGATTTCGCGGCGGTTTCGGTGCCGTCCGCCGAATCACGACCATCGAGGCCGTCGCGACCAGCAGCCGCGCGGACTCAATTTTAAGGCGATTTCAGCGCCCTCCGTCCGCTCCCGTCAATTTCGCCCTCACGCCTAACAGCGCCTCTCTCCCATCGCCTCCGCCCTCGCGCCTAACGGCGCCCCGCTCCCGTCGCCTCCGCCCTCGCGCTCTTCGCTGCCACGGCAGTAACATCGCCGCCGTCTGCGCCTCCCCCAAGCCGCGGCCATTCCGCCGCCGCCGCCTCCTCCCCTCGCCGCCGCGGCCATTTCGCCGCCATCCTGCCCTCCCTTCCCCCTCGTTTCCTACCCCTTAAGGGCCATCCCGCCCTCCTTCCCCCTCGCTTCCTCCTCCTACGGGCCATCCCGCCCTCCTTCCCCCTCATTTCCTCCTCCTTAAGGGCCATTCCGCCCTCCTTCCCCCTCGCTTCCTCCTCCTAAGGGCCATCCCGCCCTCCTTCCCCCTCGCTTCCTCCTCCTTAAGGGCCATCCCGCCCTCCTTCCCCCTCGCTTCCTCCTCCTAAGGGCCATCCCGCCCTCCTCCCCCCCTCGCTTCCTCCTCCTAAGGGCCATCCCGCCCTCCTTCCCCCTCGCTTCCACCTCCTAAGGGCCATCCCGCCCTCCTTCCCCTCGCTTCCACCTCCTAAGTGCCATCCCGCCCTCCTTCCCCCTCGCTTCCTCCTCCTAAGGGCCATCCCGCCCTCCTTCCCCCTCGCTTCCACCTCCTAAGGGCCATCCCGCCCTCCTCCCCCCTCGCTTCCTCTTCCTAAGGGCCATCCCGCCCTCCTTCCCCCTCGCAGCCGCGACTCTCCCGCTGCCACCGCCGCCGCCGCCGCAGCTCTCCCGCTGCCGCCGCCGTCTCCCTTCCGCCGCCGCAGCCCCTTTCCTTCAGCTTCTCTGCCTGGCATCGCGTTCATGCTTCAGGGGTTGCCCCGTCTCTCATTCAAGCCTCCTAGCCCTATGCAGGCTAAGGGGTTGTGTTAGAAAACCTCTATTCTATTCATCCTGCATATGCTAGTTCGCTTGTCTAGAGTTAAGCACCCAAACTTAGTTTGGGTGTACAAACAGGAGTAACCCAGTTTGTAGGTTGGAACCCAACCTTGGTCCAATTATTGGACCCCAAAAGGTTGGGTTGGGTAGAATTATTGGTCCCCTCCAATAATGTTGGCCCAACCCCAACTTGGCCAACATTATTGGACCCCGCCAATAATCACCCAAACCCAACTTCTTGGTTGGGGTCCAATAATGCCAACCTAGGTTAGCATCCAACCCCCTACTATGTATACCCTCGTCATTCTCAATCCAAGCATCAACTTCTTTCAGTTCTCAAGTCATCCTTCACAGGATTCTAACACAAGTACCTGCAATTTCATGCTGAGAAGCCCATTGTGCACCGCGACATCAAGCCCTGCAACGTGCTGCTCACAGAGGAGTATCAGGTGGGTGGAATGCTGTAACACAGGGTATCACACGATGCCAGTCGGAGGGGCTCAAGTACCTGCACTATTATGCAGAGAAGCCCATCGTGCACCGCGACATCAAGCTGTGCAACGTGCTGCTCGCAGAGGAGTATCAGGTGGGTGGAATGCGGTAACAGGGTAACACACAATGCCAGTTAGAGGGGCTCAAGTACCTGCATTATCATGCAGAGAAGCCGATCGTGCACCGCGACATCAAGCCCTGGAATGGGCTGCTCACAGAGGACTACCAGGTGGGTGGAATGCGGTAACGCAGGATATCACAAGATGCCATGTCATACTATTATCAGGCGCGTGTCATGCTGAGCTGAGGTGCGTGGAGGGCAGTTAGACTCTGCCACGTGTCAGCATGTCACGCCACGGTAGAGAGGATCGCAGCACTGACATGAACCATGGCTGTAGGATATAAGGGCTCGTGTTTATGTCACCTTTTTCCAGTTACGGTAGAAGCAGCTGCTCTTGATGTCCATCGTCCCGTGCTTGCCCTTCCAGCCCCATTGCCCTGCTTGGCATCACAGCATCACTAGGCAATGCACATGCAACCACTTCCCCATACCCTCTTCAACCCTGTAACCACCTTCCTGTCCACCTTCCTGTCCACCTTCCTGTCCACCTTCCTGATCACCTTCCTGAGCACCTTCCTGAGCACCTTCCAGAGCACCTTCCTAACCACCTCCCTTGCAGGTGAAGATCACTCAATTTTCCTTTTCCGCCCTCCATTCCCCAACCACCCTCTGCACCACCTCCCTTGCTGCCATGCAGGTGAAGATTGCCGACTTTGGGTTGATACAGTCGCTGCAGGAAGGCGCGGAGCAGAAACCTCGAGTTCACTTGCAACCACTCCCCCCGCCCCATTTTCAACCACGCCCCTTGCATTGCAGGTGAAGATAGCCGACTTTGGGCTGATTCGGTCGCTGCAGGAGGGGGGCGGAGCAGAGACCTCGAGTCAATCACGTGCAACCACTCCCCCCGCCCCATTGTCAACCACGTCCCTTCCTTTACAGGTGAAGATTGCCGACTTTGGTTTGATACGGTCACTGCAGGAGGGCGCGGAGCAGGAGGGCACGTTCACGCGTGTGGCGGGCACGAGGGGGTACCTGGACCCCGAGTACATGACGTGTGAGAAGCTCTCCACGGCTAGTGATGTGTACAGGTGGGTGTGGGTGTGTGTGGGTGGTGCTTGTGGGTGTGGGGCGACCAAGGCGGGCACGAGGGGGTATCTGGACCCAAGTACATGACGTGTGAGAAGCTCTCTACTGCAAGCGATGTTTACAGGTGAGTGTGTGGTTGATTGTATCGGTACGTGTGTGCGATGTGTACAGGTGGGTGTGTGAGTCGATGTGAGGTTAAAGGGGGCACACGAGGGGTTATTTGGACCCCGAGTACATGACTGTCAACAGTAAGCGATGTGTCCAGGTGGACGTGTGTGTGTGTGTGCATGTGTGTGTGTGTGTGTGTGTGTGTGTGTGCGTGTGTGTGTGTGTGTGTGTGGGGGGGGGTGTGGGTGTGTATGTGGATGTGGTGCGTGTGTGCATGTGAGTGTGTGTGCGTGGGTGTGGTTGTGTGCGTGGGTGTGTGCGGGTCGGTGTGGTGTGGGTGTGTGCGTGGGGGTGCGTGTGGGTGCAAGTGTGTGTGCGTGCGTGTGTGGGTGTGTGTGGGTCTCTCCTCCACATCTCTCCACGTTTCTCGAAATCTATTGGCGTTCCTCCTTATCTCTCCGCATCTCTCCTTATCTCTCCGCATCTCTACCCACCAGCTACGGCGTACTGCTACTGGAGATGGTGACGGGGTGACCAGCCACGGCTGGAATATTGAGTTGACTCAAGAGGTACCCATCATCCCCTCGTGTGTGTCTTTCATACCCACACCTTGCTCTCTCTCTCACCCCACATGACCCGCCCACCAGCTACGGTGTGCTGCTACTCGAGATGGTGGTGACTCGGCAGGCAGCCACAGCCACAAGTCACCTCATCCCGTCCTTGCACGCTCCCTCGCATCCCCATGCCCTACCCGCTCCCTCTCGTCCCACATGTCCCGCCCTCCAGCTACGGAGTGTTGCTGCTGGAGATGGTGACGGGGCGGCCAGCCACAGAGAGCGACCCGAACGACCAGAGCTGCCTCAGGCACATCACCTCCTGGGTGAGCTGTCACGTCCACATCACCTCCTGGGTGAGCTGTCACGTCCACGTCAGCACATGGATGAGCTGCCATGTCCACGTCAGCACATGGATGAGCTGTCATGTCCACATCAGCGCACGGATGAGCTGTCACACAATGTATGGCTGTGAGATGATTGCAGAGAGCAGCAACACCGAGCACGAGAAGATTCAAATCATCCACTATCTCGTTTTCCCCCACACCTCCCGTCTCTCTCCCGTCTACCAGGCGGTGCCATACATCAATCGTGGGGAGATCCGAGAGATAGCCGACACACGCATCGCCTCACCTCGCCTCACCTCGTCTTTGTGTCGCCTTACCTGTCGTGCCGTTCTCCTACTCTCCTTCAACCCCTTTTCCCCCGTCCACCAGGCGGTGCCGCACATCAATCGTGGGGAGATCCGGGTGATAGCCGATGCGCGCATCGCCTCGCCTCGCCTCTCTGTCACCACACCTGTTGTGCCTCCCTTACCCAAACACCCCCCGTTCTCAACCACCCCCCCACCCCCCTTTCCCCCAGGCGGTGCCATACATAGAGAGCGGGGAGATCCGCGTGATAGCGGACGCGCGCATCGCGTCGCCGCTGAACCTGCCCTTTCTGCTGCGCATGGCTCGCACCGCCGCCCTCTGCGTGCACCTGCCGTCCACACGCCGCCCCGACATGGCTGACGTGGCACGCGTCATGCTGGACGCCCGCCGCACCTTCCATGCCGCTGCCGCCGCCGCTGCTGCCGGCGCGGTTGCTCTCGCTGCCGCTGGCGGTGCTGCCGGTGTGGGGAGGAGTGGGCTTGTGGGTGCCAGCGGCAGGGCGTTGGGGAGTGAGAGCATGAAGAGATGGGTGCATTACTTTGGCGGCGGGGGGGGAGGGCGGAGCAGGCAAGCCATTGAGATCCTCGAAGAGATTGACCCAGAAGGCATGGTGCCCTCCAGGGAAGGGGGAGACGCTAGTAGCCCTGTGGAGCCTGACGATGGGTATGCGGTTACCACTGGAAATTCGAAAACGAGTGACTCTGCTGGTGGAAACAGAGATGTACCATGAGCGGGGAGCCACAAGCCTTGTGCGCGTGTCTAGCAATTGATGTGCACTAGAGTCTGTTCTGCCAGCTTCCGCAATGCTGGTTGGAGTGCGTTCAATGCTGATCCACAACCCTTGGGACACCCTGAAAATCAGGGTATCCGGATGTTTTACCCTGATATTGTGGGGACTGCTTCAATTCAATACTCTCTTCTATCTGGGCGCTTAAGAACAGGGCCCACGTTATCAGGGCAAAACATCCTGATTACCTTGAATTTAGGATGCAGTTCTGTATTTACCAGGCCCCCAGAAGTCAGAGAAATTTCTCTGATTTGCATGAAAAACTCTGAGAATTCAGAATTTTTTTAAAGTGAGGTCTGTTAAAAACAGAGATTTTTGGGCCCCAACTCTGTAATTTTCAGAGAAATTTTAGAGCTAACTCTGACGTTTCAGAGTTTCCCTGGAGTGTACTCTGATCACTCCGAGTACAAACGCGCACCTACTCCGTTGTCTGCTTGTATTCTTGACTGGTGATTCGGTTCGGACTTTACAGGTCAATGCAAAATCGGCTTGAAACTGCAAATCCGCGCCTTACAGCACAAACAAGATTTTCGCCCAATCATAGCAAAATCGCCCTGACACAACAGATTTGCGCTGTCCGAGTGTCAGGAGGAGGAGACGGCAGCAGCTGCTGCTGCTGCTGCAGCTGCTGCTGCGGCTGCTGCTGCTCCTGCTGCTGCTCCTGCTGCTGTCGCTCCTGCTCCTCGAGCCGCTGCAACTCTCTCTCCTCTCTCTCCAACTCCAGCTGCTCCTCACGAGCACGGCGAACACGAGCCTGGAACCTGGTCGGGTAGGGGTGGGGGGAAGGAGTAGTGTCCGGGGCAGCGGCAGCCCCAGAGTCGACCTCCGAAGCACCAAGCACACCACCCCCAGAGGCAGCACCAACACCAGCTCCAGACCCAGGCTCTCCAGAAACCGAAGGGACACCCTCACCCCCAGACGCAGCACCCCCAGACTCCTTACCAGCACCCCCAGACTCCGCACGACCAGTACCAGCCCCCGGAAGACAAGAGTCCTCTGCAACCCGCGGCTCAGCTCCAACTCCAGCACCCCCAGAACCAGAGACCTGTACAGGGACAGTCGCAGGACCAACCTCTCGAGAGGGAGCACCTGCAGGAGGCGGCGAGGAAGACTGTGGGGAGGGAGGCTGTACAGGGGGGGCTACCGAAGGGGGAGGGCTAGCCTGAGACACACCAGACGGGGCTGGACCAGGGGGGGGAGGCTGTACCGGGGGAGCAGGCGGGGGAGCGGCGGTCAGGAAGAGAGGGGGGGGAGGGACCGGGAGACCTCGACTGGGGTACCTGACGTAGTAGGGGGTGGACTCCTCGAAACGGACGTCACGGGAGTCAAAGAACCGGTGAGAGGGAGGGTGGTAAAAGGTGAAGTCAGAGGAGTCCTCAGGGAAACCAAGGAAGACACAAGGAACGGCGCGAGGCGAGAGCTTGTCCGCGGAGGTGTCGCGGACAAGAGCCAAGCACCCCCAGACACGAAACCTCGACGCGACACCAGGGGACCCTGTCCAAAGACTGGTCGGTGAAGCCTCCGGCCGAGAGACGCGTGGCCAGAGGTTCAGCTGGTGCGCGGCGTACCTGACCGCGTATGGCCACAGGAAATGGGGGGCACGGGCGTGAGTCAAGGAGGTGCGGGCAATCTCCATGACCAGGCCTATGCGACGCTCAGCAACCCCATTCTGCTGTGGGGACTCCGGAAGCGTCCAGGACTGACGAATGCCCTGTTCGCGACAGAATCCAGCGAGAATGCCGGAGCGAAACTCGCCCCCGCGGTCGGAGTGGAGACAGCTGACACGACGACCACGAGTGTCCTGGGTGGTAAGCAACCACCTGATCAGCGTAGAAGTCACCTCAGACTTCCTCGCCAGGGGGAACACTGTGGTGTAGCGGGAGTAGTCGTCAACGACCACCAAAAAGAAACGAGGTTCCTCCGTCTAGTCCGGTCGCTGCGTCGTGCTCCTGTCGGTCGCTTGCCCACCCCACCGTTTTGTGGCACCACCGGCTGGGGCACCCTTCTCCTCCTCGTCTTCGCGCTATGTCTCGTCAGCGTCTTGTCTTAGGTCTCCCGCGTGTCTTGCCGTCGCTGCCGCCGTCCCTTGCACCACCGTGCGGTCCTTGCGTCGAGGGTAGGCTGCGCGCCACCCCTCACTCCTCCTCCCTTCGTCCGGCCACCGAGCCTTTTGAGACGCTGCACTTGGACGTCTGGGGCCCCTCTCCTCGCCCTGGCCCTGCACTCGAACGGGAGGCAAAACAGGGGCCGGGGGTAGGAGGGGCGGCTGTGGCTGCGGCTGCGGCTGCTGCTGCTGCTGCTGCTGCTGCGCTGCTGCTGCTGCTGCTGCTGCTGCGGCTGCTGCTGCTGCTGCAGTCGCTGCTGAGCGCGCGGGCGAGTGTGAAGAGTGTAGAGACCGGAGCCCGGCTCAGCAGCAAAAGTGGCGAGGGGCTGGTAAGAGTCCCCGTCAACACACACCGCAGTCTCTCCAGAAGGCTCAAACCACACACCCACGTGCTGACTCACGAGGGGTCGCACGCCCACCAAGTTCCGGGAGAACGAGGGGACGTGAAACCCAGTGAGAGACCCAGAAGGAGCAGCCGGACACGGCAAGGTGGTAGTGTGACGCGCGGTGACTGGTCCCGAAGTGGGATCAGCCAGCGCCACAGAAACAGGCGCAGGAAGAGGCGTAAGTGTCGTGCTGTCACGAAAGAAGCAGTGAGAAGCTCCAGAGTCCAGCGTGAACGACAGCGAACCGTCCTCTGAGGTAGCCGCTGGACTAGAGTCTACACAAGAACCTACACTAGCAACAGGCAACTGAGCAAGGCTAGCACCTAAGCTAACAACACCAGAGTAAGCAGAGTCAGAAACACTAGAGTCAACAACAGCATACATAGCATGGGGAGTACCAATGAGATCAACTAACTGCTCAGCAGACATGCCCCACAGAGCGGAGCCGTAGCGCTGAACAAGAGGCAGCCAGTCAGGGGCAGGAGCACCAACCCCGTAGACCAAACGAACCGTGTCAGTGAGCTGAGCAAAGCACTGACCAGGGGGGTGAAACCGGCCACAAGGGTGGCCACGACGAGGGCCTGTCAGAACCTGGTAGGTGCAGGGAGTGTAAGCAGCACCGCGCTGGGTCTGACGCAGCCCCGACCCTGGAGCCAGCTGCTGCCGCTGCTGCTGCTGAGGCTGCTGGGAGGAGAGGGGCTGCTGGTGCTGCAGAAGCTGCTGCTGACGCTGAGCCTGGTACCACGCCGCTGCTCCACCAACCGGGGCAGGAAGTACAGGAGGCGACTGACGAACTCGGGCGTCGCCACCACCAGCAGGCGCAGTGGAGTCACCAGTCACTGCACGAGGCGCCTCTCCAGGCCCTGAACCTCCACCGCCGCCAGGCGCAACGCCACCTCCACTACCTCCGCCTCCACCTCCACTACCACCACCAGAACCGCCTTTCTTGCCACTCCTACCGCGGGACCGCGACGCAGTCGTAACAGCAGCTGCAGTCGCGTCAGTAGCGGCAGTGGCAAGTGAGGCAGTAAAGGTGGGTAACTGCGGGACTGTGCACCCGTGGAAGAGTGGGGGGGGCACAGCACCAGAGGCAGCGGCTACCGAGCGAAGGTTGCTCTCGACGTCCTTGAGTGCAGACTCAAGGACCTCGACGGTGAGCTCACTAGGGTGCTTCAGCAGAAGCGCGTCGCGAACGGAGGCAAGGCGGTCAGGGAGGCTAGTGGCGATGAAATAGATAGTAATCGCCATAGGGGGAGGAAGCAGTGCAAGCTGTGCCTCAGTGCAAGCAGCGCGGTAACTAGCGTCGAGCGAGCGGAGGTGAGCGATCAAGTCAGCAGAGCGCTCAAAAGACGCTAGGTCAGGAAACAGGAACGGGAGGAACAGGCGGCCAAGAGAGACAGCAGCGGGAGTAGAGTAGCGGGCCTTAATCGCAGTGAGGTACGCAGCAGCGGTGCGAACCTGAGTGAAGTGAACCTCCTCAGACTCAGGGAGGAGGCTGCTGAGCGCGATGCAGGCCGCAGCGTCACGTGACGTCCAAGCCGTCTGGTCAGCTCGCTGAGTGGCAAAGCGGGCTCTAGCGGCGTCGTCAGGGGCAGGTCCTAAAGGCGTAGGGTCGGGGGGCGCAGGTAGGGCACCAGTAGCGTGCGCCCAGAGGGTCTCGCCTGCCTGGACCTGACTCTCTAACAGGCGGCGAGCGCGAAGAAGCCAGACTGGGAAATCGAGCGGGCGACCGTCAGCATCGAAACGAAGGACGCGAGGGGTCGCCATAGTGTGCAAACGGAATTGGCAGGGAAAGCAGGGCGCAGCGGCAAGGGAGAACGGGCAGGAAGAGCGGGCAAGAGCGGGCGGGTAGGTCAGGTGTGGCGGGCGCGCGGGTAGGGCAAAGGCGCCGGGCCTGGGCGACGGGCTAGGGCGCGAGCCAGGGCGACGGGCTAGGGCGCGAGCTGGGGAGACGGGCTGGGGCGCGGGCCAGGGCGACGGATCGACGGGCAGCAGGGGGAAACGCGGGTCGACAGGCAGCGGGGGGAAGCGCGGGTCGACGGGCAGCGGGGGGAAGCGCGGGTCGACGGGCAGCGGGGGGAAGCGCGGGTCGACGGGCAGCGGGGGGAAGCGCGGGTCGACGGGCAGCGGGGGGAAGCGCGGGTCGACGGGCAGCGGGGGGAAGCGCGGGTCGACGGGCAGCGGGGGGAAGCGCGGGTCGACGGGCAGCGGGGGGAAGCGCGGTTCGACGGGCAGCGTGGGGGGGGGGGGGGGGAAGCGCGGTTCGACGGCAGCGGGGGGGAAGCGCGCCTCGACGGGGATCAGAGGGGGAAAGCGCAGCGCGACCGGCAGCGGTACGCTAGATCGGGCTACGCTAGATCGGGAGGAAGAACGAGCGGTAACGAACGAACGGGACTAGATCGGGCCGGCACTAGGCTCGGGCAAGACGGGCGAAACGAGAGCTAGGATCAGGCTCGGGTGGTACGATCGGAGAACGGAGAAACGGGATCCCACAGGATCCTAACCTAACTGATACCATGTCAGAATGAGGAATGAATGATCCATTGATGTTGGTTGGGGTACATATAGCTAACCCTAAGTTTTGTACCCCCTAAGACAAACCTCACTATAGGCTACAACATTTGACACCGAGAACAATGATTTCGACCAATCACCAAGAACTTCCACCTGACATTGCAGATTCGCCCTTTCACATCACAAGATTCGCCCTGATTCGCCAAGATTCCAGGGCCTGCATCCGCGTGCGGCCCTGGTGGGAACCCGGTTCCACCAGGAGGGGGACCTGGTGGAAACCCTCCCACCAGGGCCCGGATGGACTGACTCAGAAATTCGCCCTGTCGGGGCATGTTCTCCCGAAAATCCCCTTAGTCTAGCATGTTTCAGTATTAGATGAAGCATTGAATACATTTCTGCTGAAACATTAGATACATTGATGTTTCAGACTTTTTTATTAAGGCACTCTGAGATTTCAGCCTTTTTTTTATACCAACTCTGAGGGGTTCAGACTAAAATTGTGTACTAGTCTGATGAATCAGACAGGCCAAAAACGAATCTGAGGGCCTGGTATTTACCCTGCAATTTCAGAATAGTCACAATTTCAGACGCGGATTTGGGGGGGGGGGGGGGGGGGGGTCCGTTTCGGGGGAAATTTTTTCCCCGAGGATTTTTGTCTCCGTTGAAATTTTCTCCCGTGTATGTTTCCCTCCTTCGCACGATCACTTCCGATTCCCCGCAACACCAGCCAAGCCAAACCCATCACCCACCGCCAAGGCAACTCGTCCTGTGCCTGGCTAGCACTAGCTGGGTTTCTCACGCTGGCTAAAATCAGAACCCTGAACACTATCATTTTTGCCCTGATAGGTCAGGATTAGTTTCCGCTGCAGCCCTGACCAATCAGGAAGGCTCTGAAGATTTGCCCTGAGAAATCAGGGCATTTTTAAAGATTCTAGAAAAGTGCCCTGAAGGCTCAGGGTGCCCCAAATCCTAGCACGGGCCCTGCTTAAGAAAGTTTAAAAAAACACGTGTCACATAATATATGAACTCAAGCCGAATGTAATAATTTTGGCAATTTGTGACCACCCCCCATTAAAATAATAATAATAATAAAGATAGCAGCACCCTAACCTAAGGTGTTACATCCGGGGGAATACGACATTCCCGATGTATCCACCAACTCATTCACTTGTTTACGAGCAGTCTACATGCCGCAACATAGACGCAGAGTTTCTCAATGTCGTAAAGTGCCTCCTAAAGCATGGCATAAAAGGCTCATTTTGTAACCGTTGCACACCCGCTGCAGCACTCCTAACTCGCCCTGAGGGAGAGGCATTGAAGATGGATGACCATACCCAGACGACACGACACCATGCCACATCACACCTCACCTCGCCTCATGTCACCAGACCACACCACAACACACCTCATCTCACCACACCACACCACACTGCACCTCACCTTGCAAGTGCATCGAGTTCATTATCATAAGCCAGGTGTTCAGTGCCACAGAGTGCCTCCTAAAACATGTTATTAAGCGCTTGGATCTCTGCCTGCAGACTTCTGGTCGGTCTCGCAAAAATCCGTTTCTCGTCCACCTCGGAGTCCACCTGCAGTGCGGCGCTCGACTCGTCCCTCCCCGCCACCTCGTTCCGCACGGCCAGCAGCTCATTGGCGATGTCTGCCATGCTCGGCCGGCTCGCTGTACGGTCCCCGGTGCACTGGACTGCGAGCTCAGCCAGTCGCAGCATGGCGTCTTCAGGAGCTTCCATGGAAGGGTCCTTGAGGTCGCCCTTGGTGCCCGCAGCCATGCACGCCTTCGCCTGGAGCATGGCACGGGGGTTGGGATAGAGTGAGAGGGCACTCGCAGCACAGCGTCTTCAGGAGCTTCCATGGACGGGTCCTTGAGGTCGCCCTTAATGCCCGCAGCCATGCACGCCTTCGCCTGGAGCATGGGGATGGGGATGAGGCTCGGGGCATGGGGTTGGGCATAAGCATGGACCACGGGGTTGGGGATGAGCGAGAGGTATCCGCAGGTGCATTTTGAACCAACAATAAAGTAGAATCAAGTGGCGAGCGTAGCCAGCTATAACAAGCATGAAGACAGAAACAGGTGCCAGTCCGTGCTAATCAGAGGGCGTACCATTTACGTACCCACTTGAGGATGTGTGTGGCGTCCCCCTGAATGTCAAAAGTTGGAGGGCGGCCGGAGAGAACCACAAGGATGAGCACTCCGAAGCTGCATGGGAGGGGGGGAGTCACCATAGGAGGGGGGAAGGCACCATTCTTAGCCCAATAAGCTCTGAATTGCACTGAGCGATGGCTCGGATGTAACATACAGCAACCACAGAGTAGCTCAAGTTTTGGCCATTTGAAAAAAACATGAAAGGAGGCAAGCGAACACATGAAGAGTGCTTGGGTTTTGATTGACGCGCCTCAGAAAAGACATGGAAAGGAGCCTGGCTCCTTGGCTGCATGTGTACGCATGCCAAGTCATACACCCTGGTGCTTGCAACCCACAACCCATGGAGTGGAGTGCAGCCTATGTACACATGGGTGCATCATGGTACACACACACGCGTACACCATGCTACACATGTCGACTTTTTTCACTTTTTGATCAAGTGAACAGCCTCTCACCTGTACACATCAGTGGCAGTGGTGGCCTTAGAGGTTGTTGAGTAGGTAGGGTCCACATAGCCCGGGGTGCCCATCACTCGAGTGGATCCCACTCTCGTGCCCTCCTCAACCCGTGCCAGCCCAAAGTCAGCTACTTTGGCCTGCGGAATGCGAGGTAATATTTGATAGGTTATAGTAGATGAAAAATGGTTGTGTCTAAATAATATTTGAAATTAAGAAATGATATAGCAAGGAGAACAAACAACCTACTACACTGGTAACTTGCCAATCACATCGTTTGATCCAGGTGGTTGAGGTAATTGTTCTCTGAGGAGTGACTGTGAATGTCAGGTCACGCTTCACGCGAAAATAAACGATTCCAGATATTTTTTGTACAAATATGTATAAAAAGTGGTGCCATATCCTTTGATGAATGTTACTAGTTGCGAATCTGCACACGAACTCTCAAATGCACCCCTCCATGCTATCGTCCCTGAGTGCGGCACAGTGAGCGTGGTATCAACCGCTCATTATCACAACGCATTGTGCTGAGCTGCACTGGATACACTGTGGATGCGCCTACAAGCTTGCCTGTATACCAGTTCTGCAGAGTGTTTGGAGAGTTATGAATAAGCACTGGAGCTTGTTTGCATGCAGATTTTGCAGGGAGGTTTCGAGACTGATAAGAGAAGCGCAGGAGCGAGCTTGCCTGCATGTCATGGGTGATGAGAATGTTGGCGGGCTTGATGTCGCGATGCACGATGCCAAAGCTGTGCAGATACTCCAGCCCGCGTGCTGCTCCTGTTAGAATGCCCAGCCGCTGTGTCAGAGTCAGCTGGAAGGGCGCCTCTGCACACAGCAGGCGAGCAGCCGCAAACACACCATGAATAAATCCCTGTAGGAGAGCTTTTGAAGTGACTTAACAGAGAGCCGTGGCAGAGACGACGCCCAAAAAGCAGTAGCGACAGACAGACGCAGCATGAATCCCGGTAAGAAAAGTGCTGAGATGACTTTTAAAGCGAGGGTGCACATTTGTCACCCGAAACCCTGAACCCTGGCGAACAGTTACTGAGGAGGAAAAGTGTCCGCACGAAATCCAGGTTTTCGCCAGCCAACACCTTCGCGCTGGCAAGCCTGGTTCAGAATAAAATCTTCTGAACCTCCGCCTGTCAAATCTGGACCCTCGTTTTAAGGGGCCTCAAAAGGATGGTTTGGTGGTTTTTTATTACCTTCCCCAAGGACGCTTGACTAGTTCACCAGAGAGGCAAGGCCATACATACCCTCGCCGAGCCAGTGCTGCAGGTCCCCGTTGGGCACGAACTCATAGATGAGCACCTGCTCTGGGCGTGTGCGCACGTCCCCCCCCACCGCGTAGCCCAGCAGGCGCACGATGTTGGGGTGGTTCTTGTCCGCCATCTGCCGCACCTGCAGGAGGGAGGCGGGGAGGTGGGGAGGAGGGGTACATTCCAAACCCACAAGACAGATATTTAAACCCGCGACAATGAGCCTGGCTCGCTTCTCACCGCGTAGCCCAGCAGGCAGATCTTGTTGGGGTGGTTCTTGTCCGCCATCTGCTGCACCTGAAGAGGGGAGGCGGGGAGGGATGGGAACCGGTTTGGGTCGACTCAAAACACACACAGGCGCACGATGTTGGGGTGGTTCTTGTCAGCCATCTGCCGCACCTGTTGGAGGGAGGCGGAGAGGGGGGGTACATTCCAAACCCATCTGCTGCACCTGACGTAGGAAAGTGGGAAGAGAAGGCCAGAAGAAACTTTTACTCTCAACATCAGTTGCTGCTGCCACGCACAGTCATGGCATGTAACCGGGCCCCCCTTGCACGACGTTGGGATGGTTCTTGTCCGCCATCTTCCGCTCCTGCGAGTGGTGGGATGGAGTGAGAGAGGGAGGGAGGGAGGGAGGGAGGGAGGGAGGGAGGGAGGGAGGGAGGGACGGAGGGAGGGAGGGAGGTAGGGAGAGGGGGAGGGAGGAAGGGAGGAAGGGGGCGAGGAAGGAAGGACCCATGACAACATGTGGGAAGTGGGCCACCTTAAGAGGTGTTAGTGTTAGTCTTCAATCTCACAATTTGTACTTTGTATTTTCTATATCCTAGAGTAGTGTAGTTTGCACATTGTGTTTGGTTGGGTGTACACCTACATCCCAACCAAACCCAAATGTAATCTCCAACCAATCTCCAACCCACCAATTGGAGATTGCCTTGGGATTACCCCCAATCCCTAGAGATTGCCCCCGATTCCCTTCCCCATCCTTTTCCTACCCCTCTTGGATGTACTTAAAGAGCTTCAAGCTCATTACTAATGCATCGCTTCTAAGCCTATTTCTGACATGGTATCAGAGCCCTTCAACCGCATACGCGGATCGTGATCCTCCCTTCTCTGCGGATACTCGTCCCGCAAACCTCGGCGAAGCCATCGTCAACCTCGTCGCCGGTGATTCGCGACATTCGTCGGCGGAATTTCTCCCGCTACACCTTCCCGTCACCTTCGGCGGAAATTTCTCTGGTAAGCGCATCGTCGGCGCTGTAACCTAACGCTCGTTTTCATCGACTATCAATTCGTCACTTGTTCTTCTCGTCGGGCCGCCGCCCGTCGCCCCGCAGCTTCTCGTCGGGCCGCCGCCCGTCGCCCCGCATCTGCACTTCTACCCCCATCCCCCCCGTTTCCCGCAGCTGAACTGGTGCAGCAGCGCAGCCGAGCAGCAGCGTAGCCGCGAAGCAGAGCAGCCGTGTAGCCGCGAAGCCGAGCAGCAGCGCAGCCGCGAAGCTGAGGGTGGTGTGTGGGGGGGTGTGTGGGATTAGGGTTAGTTCTATCAAAATCGGCCGATTCGACCTAATTTCGACGGCCTGAAAATTCCTTCTACGAGGCAATTCGACGCGGCCGACATTGACGTTTTTTGCCTTTCGCATCCGTCGGATTTCGAAATCGCCGCGCTGCGCGCCGCTCATTTAAGTTTTCGAAGTTCCTATCGGTGACTTAAGAGCGGCGCTCCGCGTGAGAAGTTAAGGGGTCTCCACCATGGCTCTCTCGTCTTCCACCATGGCCAACCCCATCACCCCGCTCCGCCTTGAAGCTGATGGCTCTAGCTCCAACTTCAAGGCATGGAGCTACGGAGTTGACAAGCACCTCCTGAGCCGTGACGTGCAGGGCCTTGACCTCAAGGACGTCCTCCTCAACCGTGGCAAGGGGAAGCAGCCTACTCTCCCCCGTGAGCCGACCGAATCCGCAAGTGACACTGACGTGAGGGCGTACGAGGAAGCTGTTGAGAAGTACCGGAAATGGGAGAAGGCCGATGCTGCCATCATCAGCGTCTTCATCGCCTCCACCCCTCCCGAACTTGTCAACACGTTCCATAACTACCCTACCTCCAACGCCATCTGGAAGTACCTCCAGGATCGGTTCATGAACAAGACGGCGGTCGGCGTGGCCATTCTCATCCCTAGCATGTTTCAGGTCCGTCTTGAGGACTGCTCGGGAATGACCGACCACATTGCCAAGGTGCAGACCATTCATGGCGAACTCAAGGAGCTGGGTATAGTCTTCCCCGAGCAAGCCCCTGCAGCCGCCCTTCTTGTTGGACTCACCTCGGCATATGAAGTCACGAGGAAGATGCTCCTCACGCTCTCAGCAGAAGACCTCACCTTTGCTAAGGTCTCCACCGCACTCCTCTCTGCCGAGAAAGACTCCACGGCTCAGGCCAAGGCGTACGCCATCCGCGCTCCCATGCCCCAAGCAAGTGTCGCAGCGGCTCTCGCCTCGGCGCCCTTCCAGCGCAACCGCTTTCCTCCGTGCCCCTACGTCGTCAAGTATGGCAACCGCAAGGGACAAGTGTGTGGTGGCACTAACCACCCCCTTGCACCGTGCTTCAAGAAGAAAGACGACGAGTGGTATGCCCTCCACGGAGTTGACAAGAAGCCGCCAAACTGGATGCGCTCTCGCAAGGCCAACCTAGTTGAGGTCCAGGACCCCGCTTCGGCTAGTGCTAGTGATAGTGCTCCTGCTGATGTGCGTATCAACCTGTTGTTCCCTGGCACTGCCATGATTAATGAAGCAACCTCCCAGTACATCGGCTCATCACAGGCACCACAATACATAGAGTTCACACTCGATAGCGGGGCCACTCACACCGTGCTCAAGGAGACCTTCTCCTTCAAACCTTACCCAACACCTATCCCTCTCTTAGGAGCTGACTCAAGCTTCACCACCCTCGCCAAGGGTACCTCCACAGTCCCATGCCCCGCCTTCCCATCCGGCACTGTCACTGGCATGTGCGTGCCTTCACTGCGTCACAATCTAGTTGCCCAAACAGAAATTCAGGAGGCGGGGCTACGCACCATCTTCCCAGAGAACGAGGACTATTGCGACATCATCGATCCACGCACCAACAAAACTCTGGCCCGCTACACCCTCAACAGCAACGGCCTCTACACGCTACGCGTCCCTCTCCCACAGGTGTCAACCACCCAAGCACAGGCCACTATCACACCATGCTCATGTCGCACCCTCTCCAACCCGACCATCCTCTACCACCATCGGCTCGGGCACCCAAATTTTCGCACCCTTGCTGACATGGCCTCCAAGAAACTTCTCCTCGGCCTGCCAGCCGCACTTCCTCCACCACCTGACTCACCAGCTCCCACGTGCCTTGATTGCACCAAGAGCAAACTGCGCCAACAGCCCCATCCTGCCTCACCCACAGTCGCTGCAGCACCACTGGACCTCGTGCACATGGACGTCTGGGGCCCTGCCCCTGTTCTCGCACGAGGTGGCTATCGCTACTTCCTTGTTATCGTGGATGACCACTCCCGCTACGTCTCTGTTCACCTCCTCCACACTAAGGCCGAGGCTCCAGAGGTCATCATAGCGTGGGTCAAGCAGGCACAGACCACTTTTGACCGCAAGGTCAAGCGCCTTCACTCGGATGGGGGGGGTGAATTTTGCAACGACAAGCTCAAAGCCTTCTGCTCCTCCGAAGGCATCCAGCAAAACTTCACCCTCCCTGACAGCCCTCAACAGAACGGCATAGCTGAGAGCCGCAACCACACCCTGGTGCAGATCACTCGGTGCCTCCTCAGCCACTCCAACGCTCCACACTCTCTCTGGGGGTACGCTCTCTACCACGCCGCCCTCCTCTACAACCTTTACCCCCACCCGCACCTTCCCGACACCACTCCAACCACACTCTGGCTCGGGAAAACGCCCACTGCTCGCTCTCTTCGCGTTTGGGGATGCACCGCCTATGTCCTCCTCAACCCTCAGGCTCGACGGCATAACGGTGGCAAGCTCGGTCCCAAGACTCAGACGTGCATCTACCTCGGGCACAACGCCGACTCACCTGACTACCTCTTCCTCAATCCCTCCACTCAACAGTTGGTCAGGAGCCGCGACGTTGTCTTTGATGAGACCCGCCCATTCTACTCCCCTTCGGGACGGGACCCTCTCCCTGATCCACCCTCCCTCGTGTGGGCAGACTTTGATGCGCCTCCCGACCTCCCGCCTGCTCCTGCTCCCTCACCTCCTCCCTCTCCTGCCATCGCACCATCTCCCTCTGAGGTCACTGACCCGGCCTCACCGGTGTCTTCGGCAGCTGCTCCTCCCTCCCCCTCACCTTCCCCACTTCCCGCTGCGCCGCCCCCTCCGAGCGCACCTATCACCTACCATCGGCGGTCCCACCCTCCGGCCCCACCTCCTCCCCCGGCTCCCCCCACCACAGAGGAACCCGCTCTCCCACAGTCGCCCGAGCTGATCACGTACCGCCGGCGGCCCATTCCCCCGCCCAAGCCTACTAAGTCACCCTCTCCAACACCGCCAGCCCCACCCTCTTCCCCGGTGGCTCATGGCACTCGCTCACATCGCGCTACTCTTCCACTCGCGATGGTTCTTCGATACACCGCGATCACACCGCCTCCTCCTGCTGGGGGGGATGTGCAAATGGCAAACACGAACATGTTCGTGTTCGCCTGGGCTCGAACATGGCTGTTCGGCGAACCGAACACTGTTCGGTTCGCCGAACACTTTACACCAAAAAGGGTGTTCGAAGTTCGCCAAGAGAGGCGAACATTTTGAACGTTTTGGCGAACACGAACATGTTCGCCCAGAACATGTTCGCGTTCGCCTTAGAGGACCTTCTCAGATCCAAGTAGAGTGAAATCCAAATGTTTCACATTCCCTCCCCCCACCCCCCAAGCCAGTCCCGCCCTGCTTCATCCAAACTAGCGCCATCGTGCAACGGCGAAATGCTAGATCTACGCTTAAGCAACGGCGAAATGCTAGATCTACGCTTAAGCAACGGCGAAATGCTAGATCTGAGCTTAAGCAACGGCGAAATGCTTGATCCGCACTTAGGCAACGGCGGAATGCTAGATCTATACTTAAGCAACGGCGAAATGCCTTGATCCGCACTTAAGCAACGGCGAAATGCCTTGATCCGCACTTAAGCAACGGCGAAATGCCTTGATCTGAGCCCAAACACCAAGACCCGCGACCTAAAAATTGGTCGCGGGCCTATTCGTCGACGAACACATTGGTGTTTGTCGAAGGCCCGTGTCGAACACGAACACGTTCGTGTTCGACGCGCCTCGGCCAGCTGAGCCGGGCGAACGGCGAACGTGTTCGGGCGAACACCGAACACGTTCGCCCCGAACACTTTAGGCCCAAAAAAAATCCTGTTCGGTTCGCCTCGAACGTGTTCGAGGCGAACCGAACAGGTGTTCGTCATATTGCTCATCCCTACCTCTACCCTTCTAGAAGACAGGCATGAGGAGCTGTGTGATCTCAATGCAGTCATTCCTCGGCTCTCACACATCTTCCCCGACATCACTGGCTCACCCTCCCTCAACTTCGCGGAGAACCTAACCATCCCTATCCCTCTCACCGTCCAAGAGGCTCTCTCAGGCCCTCATGCTGCCGAATGGCGTGCTGCCATGGACGCGGAGATTGCAGCATTCACCCGCAACCACTCCTTCGACGACGAGACTCCACCTCCAGGAGTCAACATCGTCGGGGGCAAGTGGTTGTTCCGTGTAAAACAGCTCCCAGACGAGGCACCGGTGTTCAAAGCGCGCTACGTAGCCAAGGGCTTCACCCAGCAGCAGTACCGCGACTTCTTCCTAACCTTCTCCCCCACATCCAAACCTCCCACCATTCGTACGCTCATGGATGTCGCAGCTCGAGAAGACTTTGAGATCAAATCCATGGATGCCTCATCCGCCTTCCTACAAGGACGTCTCAAGGAGACAGTGTTCATGGACAGACCAGAAGGCTTCCCAGGAGAATTCCCTCCCAACACTGTCTGGAAGCTGAATCGCCCCGTCTACGGCCTTAAGCAAGCCCCTCGCGAATGGCACAACAAGGTGAAAGAAGTCCTCCTCTCCCTGGACTTCCACCCTTCAACTGCTGACCCGACTCTCTTCATCCGCCGTCATTCTGAGCCCTTCTACATCCTAGTCTACGTGGATGATTTCATCCTCGTTGCCAAGGACTCGGCCCAGATGACCTCAGTCCAGGCAGCCCTAAGCAAGGCTCTCCAGATGAAAGACCTCGGTGACCTCAAGCACTACCTGGGGATGGAGATCACTCGTGATCGCAAGGCTCGCACCATTTCACTCTCCCAGGAGTTCTACATCGACAATGTGCTCAAGCGATTTGAGATGGAGCTATGCACACCTGTTGCCACCCCGCTGCCGCTGCAACACCTCATCAAAGCTCCAGCTGTACCCACACCAGAGGCCTGCTCTGAGCCATACCCGGAGCTTGTTGGGTCCCTCATGTACGCCATGATGTGCACCCGACCGGACCTGGCCTATCCTGTCAGTGTCCTCTCTCGCTACGTGGCCCCTGGACGCTTCACTGATCTTCACTGGAAGGCAGCCAAGCGGGTGCTGCGCTATCTTCAGGGCACCAAGTCTCACGTCCTCACACTCGGTGGGCTCTCCCCTCCTGCTCTCCCCTCCTTGATCCGCACTTAAGCAACGGCGAAATGCCTTGATCCGCACTTAAGCAACGGCGAAATGCCTTGATCTGAGCCCAAACACCAAGACCCGCGACCTAAAAATTGGTCGCGGGCCTATTCGTCGACGAACACATTGGTGTTTGTCGAAGGCCCGTGTCGAACACGAACACGTTCGTGTTCGACGCGCCTCGGCCAGCTGAGCCGGGCGAACGGCGAACGTGTTCGGGCGAACACCGAACACGTTCGCCCCGAACACTTTAGGCCCAAAAAAAATCCTGTTCGGTTCGCCTCGAACGTGTTCGAGGCGAACCGAACAGGTGTTCGTCATATTGCTCATCCCTACCTCTACCCTTCTAGAAGACAGGCATGAGGAGCTGTGTGATCTCAATGCAGTCATTCCTCGGCTCTCACACATCTTCCCCGACATCACTGGCTCACCCTCCCTCAACTTCGCGGAGAACCTAACCATCCCTATCCCTCTCACCGTCCAAGAGGCTCTCTCAGGCCCTCATGCTGCCGAATGGCGTGCTGCCATGGACGCGGAGATTGCAGCATTCACCCGCAACCACTCCTTCGACGACGAGACTCCACCTCCAGGAGTCAACATCGTCGGGGGCAAGTGGTTGTTCCGTGTAAAACAGCTCCCAGACGAGGCACCGGTGTTCAAAGCGCGCTACGTAGCCAAGGGCTTCACCCAGCAGCAGTACCGCGACTTCTTCCTAACCTTCTCCCCCACATCCAAACCTCCCACCATTCGTACGCTCATGGATGTCGCAGCTCGAGAAGACTTTGAGATCAAATCCATGGATGCCTCATCCGCCTTCCTACAAGGACGTCTCAAGGAGACAGTGTTCATGGACAGACCAGAAGGCTTCCCAGGAGAATTCCCTCCCAACACTGTCTGGAAGCTGAATCGCCCCGTCTACGGCCTTAAGCAAGCCCCTCGCGAATGGCACAACAAGGTGAAAGAAGTCCTCCTCTCCCTGGACTTCCACCCTTCAACTGCTGACCCGACTCTCTTCATCCGCCGTCATTCTGAGCCCTTCTACATCCTAGTCTACGTGGATGATTTCATCCTCGTTGCCAAGGACTCGGCCCAGATGACCTCAGTCCAGGCAGCCCTAAGCAAGGCTCTCCAGATGAAAGACCTCGGTGACCTCAAGCACTACCTGGGGATGGAGATCACTCGTGATCGCAAGGCTCGCACCATTTCACTCTCCCAGGAGTTCTACATCGACAATGTGCTCAAGCGATTTGAGATGGAGCTATGCACACCTGTTGCCACCCCGCTGCCGCTGCAACACCTCATCAAAGCTCCAGCTGTACCCACACCAGAGGCCTGCTCTGAGCCATACCCGGAGCTTGTTGGGTCCCTCATGTACGCCATGATGTGCACCCGACCGGACCTGGCCTATCCTGTCAGTGTCCTCTCTCGCTACGTGGCCCCTGGACGCTTCACTGATCTTCACTGGAAGGCAGCCAAGCGGGTGCTGCGCTATCTTCAGGGCACCAAGTCTCACGTCCTCACACTCGGTGGGCTCTCCCCTCCTCGCCTGGAAGGTTACACCGACTCCTCCTGGGCTGATGACCAGACCGACCGACGCTCCTCTCAGGGGTACTGCTTCACCCTTGGGAGCGGAATTGTCAGTTGGCGCTCCACCAGGTCGTCTGCAGTCTCCCTCTCCTCATGTGAGGCAGAGCTCTACGCAGGCACCATGGCTGCTCAGGAGGCTCGTTGGCTCACCTTCCTCCTCCAGGAGCTTGGTTTCCCACAGTCCGCCCCCACCCTCTGGTGTGACAACCAGAGTACCATCCACATCTCTCAAGACCCTGTGTATCACACCCGCACCAAGCACATTGAACTCCGGCACTTCTTCATCCGTGACCTTGTCCAACAAGAGCAGTTGAAAGTGGAATACGTTGCATCTGACTGCAACCTGGCTGATCTGTTCACCAAGCCCCTTGGGAAAGTTCCCCACCACCGTCTCCTTGGCGCCATGGGGCTCTGTGCTCCACCCTCTCTACCCTGAGTTCGATTGACGCCTATGGGGGGGTGTTAGTGTTAGTCTTCAATCTCACAATTTGTACTTTGTATTTTCTATATCCTAGAGTAGTGTAGTTTGCACATTGTGTTTGGTTGGGTGTACACCTACATCCCAACCAAACCCAAATGTAATCTCCAACCAATCTCCAACCCACCAATTGGAGATTGCCTTGGGATTACCCCCAATCCCTAGAGATTGCCCCCGATTCCCTTCCCCATCCTTTTCCTACCCCTCTTGGATGTACTTAAAGAGCTTCAAGCTCATTACTAATGCATCAGTTCTAAGCCTATCTCTGACAAGAGGTGCTGCTTAGGGGTTGCCACTGCCATCATCGATTCCCATATTATCCTGTTTCAACACAGTAAAGTCAAACCAAGTCGGTCAAGCCAAGCTATGCCAGGCCAAGCACAACATTCACAGCGCCATGTGCTTCGTCACGTGCTTCGTCATGTGCTTCGTCATGCGCTTCGTCACGTGCTTCGTCATGTGCTTCGTCATGTGCTTCGCCATGTGCTTCGTCATGTGCTTCGCCATGTGCTTCGTCATGTGCTTCGCCATGTGCTTCGTCATGTGCTTCGTCATACGCTTCGTCATGTGCTTCGTCATGTGCTTCGCCATGTGCTTCGCCATGTGCTTCGCCATGTGCTTCGTCATGTGCTTCGTCATGTGCTTCGTCATGTGCTTCGCCATGTGCTTCGTCATGTGCTTCGTCATGTGCTTCGCCATGTGCTTCGTCATGTGCTTCGCCATGTGCTTCGTCATGTGCTTCGCCATGTGCTTCGTCATGTGCTTCGTCATGCGCTTCGTCACGTGCTTCGTCATGTGCTTCGTCATGTGCTTCGCCATGTGCTTCGTCATGTGCTTCGCCATGTGCTTCGTCATGTGCTTCGCCATGTGCTTCGTCATGTGCTTCGTCATGCGCTTCGCCATGTGCTTCGTCATGTGCTTCGTCATGTGCTTCGCCATGTGCTTCGCCATGTGCTTCGTCATGTGCTTCGCCATGTGCTTCGTCATGTGCTTCGCCATGTGCTTCGTCATGTGCTTCGTCATGTGCTTCGCCATGTGCTTCGTCATGTGCTTCGTCATGTGCTTCGCCATGTGCTTCGTCATGTGCTTTGTCATGTGCTTTGCCATGTGCTTCGTCATGTGCTTCGCCATGTGCTTCGTCATGTGCTTCGCCATGTGCTTCGTCATGTGCTTCGCCATGTGCTTCGTCATGTGCTTCGCCATGTGCTTCGTCATGTGCTTCGCCATGTGCTTCGTCATGTGCTTCGCCATGTGCTTCGTCATGTGCTTCACCATGTGCTTCGTCATGTGCGCACCTCCCGGTGGAAGTCCACGACTGTGAGCTTGGCACGATTCACAGCCCAAAGAGTGGTGCCATTGCGGGGAGACACGCCCTTGTACACAACTATGAGCCACAGCATTCCCTGCGCCCCTTTCTGTGAGTATATTCTAAACCCACAGGATATAGATATATAAAACCACTTCAAGGAGAGTCAAGTCAGGAGGACACACCTCACGTGCAGTGCAGGCTGCGCAGCATTCGCCGTACCTCTCTGTGGAAGTCCACAACTATGAGCCACAACATTCCCTGCATACCTCCTTCCTTGAACGCAGGTACCTCCACGTTCTGCGCAGCATTCGTCGTACCTCCCTGTGGAAGACATGTGCGCACCTCCCTGTGGAAGACATGTGCTTACCTCCCGGTGGAAGTCCACGACAATAAGCTTGGCGCGCTTCACAGCCCACAGGGTGGAGCCATCGCGGGGAGACACGCCCTTGTACACGTCGCCAAAAGCACCCGAGCCCAGGCAGTTGCCGTCGCCCCAGCTGTTGGTGGCTGCTAGCACCTCCTTGAGCGATATTTCCGGGCAGCTGGATGACGCGAGGCTGCCCGCTGGGCCTGTTCATGTGGTAGGGGGCGATAGAGGAGCAGCAACGAGGAGCGCAGCAATGATGAGGGTGGAGTAATGATGAGGGCGGAGCAATGATGAGGGTGGGGTGGTGTGTGGAGCCATCGCGGGGAGACACGCCCTTGTACACGTCGCCAAAAGCACCCGAGCCCAGGCAGTTGCCGTCGCCCCAGCTGTTGGTGGCTGCTAGCACCTCCTTGAGCGATATTTCCGGGCAGCTCGATGACGCGAGGCTGCCCGCTGGGCCTGTTCATGTGGTGGTGGTGGTGGGGGGGGGGGGGTAGAGGAGCAGCAACGAGGAGCGGAGTAATGATGAAGGTGGAGCAATGATGAGGGTGGGGTGGGTGGTGAGGCGGAGCAATGATGAGGGCGGAGCAATGATGAGGGGTGGGTGGTGTTCAAATGTATGCGCCACGCAAAGAAACAAAAAGAGGCACGGAACGACAGACGAATGGATGGACAAGCAGATGATAAATGATCAGACAGACTAGAGGGTGGGCCAGACTGAAGCGATCAGACAGATAGACTAACGGAAGTTATTGGATTGGAAGGATGGGGAGGAGGAGGAGGAGGAGGAGGAGGAGGAGAAGGAGGAGGAGGAGGAGGAGGAGGAGGAGGAGGAGGAGGAGGAGGAGGAGGAGGAGGAGGAGGAGGAGGAGGAAGAGGAGGAGGAGGAGGAGGAGGAGGAGGAGGAGGAGGAGGAGGAGGAGGAGGAGGAGGAGGAGGAGGAGGAGGAGGAGGAGGAGGAGGAGGAGGAGGGATTGGGTTGGTTCTTGGGGTACCAACTCTTACCCTTGCGTCGTCTCAGCCACAGCAGCGCACTGAGTACTGCGAGCAGCAGCAGAGCCACAGCAGTGGCAGCAATACCGGCAGCGGCCCCTGGGGGAAGAGAAGATCCAGACTCAGCGGGCGATTGCGCGGGGGCGAGGGTGGGTGTGGGCGGCGTGGAAATGGAGAGAAGTGGTGGAGACGCTCCTGAGGGGAGGGGTGTTGATTTGAGAGGCACACAATCATTGAGAGACAAGGACAATGGAGAAGCATGAAGGAGGAAGATGACAAAATGTACGAGCAACAATCTGAGACGACGAGGTGGCACCTGGAACAAAGAGCCTTGACAGATAAGGGAGTCGAAATGCCACGTTTGCTCAGGTACCTCCATTGGAAATGTCAGATGTGCGCGAAATGCCCGGCTTCGCACAGATACAGCAGAGCAGAGCAGAGCAGGCAACTACGAGCCATATGACAGACGGTCAATCGCCAGCTGGGCTCGTCAGCCAGCCAGCTTGTCATGGAATGGATCGAGATGAGCTGGCTCGACTCGGACCTATGCTCATGTCTAGCACTTTCCATCGGACCTATGTCTGATTGTCGTAATGGGCTGCACTCTCCATCTGGGAAGAAAAGGAATGGCTGGGGTGGGGCGAGCAACGCGGGACGATGATCATCGACCATTTTCACTACATGTTAACGAGAAATAGATGGAGAGAAATGAAGGGTGTTTACCTGAGAATGTTGTTATACACGGGGAGCAGAAGGAGACGCATGTCTTGCAGAAGGGGCTGCCTGCTTGCTGCTCCACCTCGCAGCTGCTGTTGTCTGGTGGGCATGTGAGTGACGTCCCGTCAACACTCCTGCAGCGCAGGAGCGGAGCAGACGAAAAAATCATCCAATAAGGTGTTGTTAATGTCCAGAGCAGGGAGGGGCTGCTTGCTTGCTGCTCAACCTTGCAGCTGCTGTTGTCCGGTGGGCATGTGAGTGATGTCCCGTCTACACTCCTGCAGCGCAGAGCAGAGCAGACGAACAAATTATCCAATAAGGTGCTGTTAATGTCCAGAGCAGGGGCTGCCGGCTTGCTGCTCAACCTTGCAGCTGCTGTTGTCTGGTGGACATGTCAGTGACGTCCCGTCAAGACTCCTGCAGCGAAGAGCAAAGCAGAGCAAAGCAGAGCAAAGCAGAGCAAAGCAGAGCAAAGCAGAGCAAAGCAGAGCAAAGCAGAGCAAAGCAGAGCAAAGCAGAGCAAAGCAGAGCAAAGCAGAGCAAAGCAGAGCAAAGCAGAGCAAAGCAGAGCAAAGCAGAGCAGAGCAGAGCAGCGCAGCGCAGAGCAGAGCAGAGCAGAGCAGAGCAGAGCAGAGCAGAGCAGAGCAGAGCAGAGCAGAGCAGAGCAGAGCAGAGCAGAGCAGAGCAGAGCAGAGCAGAGCAGAGCAGCGCAGAGCAGAGCAGCGCAGAGCAGAGCAGAGCAGATGAACAAAATATACAAAATACGGGTTGATAATGTTCCTGCAGACGAAAATAATACACCATAAATTCAAGTGCCGTCAACGTTCCTGCGCGAGAAGAGTACACGTAAGACCCGATCAAGTGTGGTGCGACAAACGCCTACAAACAATACAAATACTGGGGCGCCTACAACTTACAAGTGCTGGGGTGGGGCGCCTACAAGTCGGAAATCTTGGTCAGGCTTCCCATGCTTGGAGGGAGGCTGCCAGAAAAGTTGTTGTTGCTGATCCACCTGGACGGTACAGGCATGTGAGGTAGATGCAACGCAATGCACCATACATGCATGTCATATAGAGGCATGTGAGATAGATACTTGCACATATGCATGCTGGGTAGATGCGTTTAAGCGACAGGAAAGACGGGGAGCGACAAACAGAGAGAGGGAAGGAGCTGAGAGGAGAGGGAGTGGCAAAAGGGGGGTGAGGATTTTCAATCAAGCATGCAGGGAAAGGAATTTGCCATCTCAGTGAGGTTAGCATGAATAATTCTGGAATATCCCTTCTGGGATGAGCCGAGGCCAAGCTGGAGCCACTCTCTCCTGAGCTGAAAGAGCCGGGGCCAAGACAGGGTCGGCTTGTCGCGAGCCGCTCTTTCAGCATCCCAGACATGAGCCTAGCTGGGGAGTTACCCTTTTGGCAGGTTACCCTTGTGGCGGGTTACCCTTCTGGGGGTTATCCTTTAGGGTAAACTCTCTGAGAGCCATGAAGCGAATTCGCTGGTAGCTGCAGTTACAGCCGTAAACTCTCTGGAGTGCCCGGCCCACTTACACAAGGATGGTGACGCACTCCTTCACTCACTCGCTCACTCACTCACTCACTCACTCACTCACTCACAGGTCAGTTAGCCTTGTGAGTCGGCCGATGGATTGAGGGATGGTGCCACTCATGGCGTTCAGCATGATGTCTCTGGTGGGGACACATGCAGGGGGAGGCACAACTAGTGACAGCTAGTTGGAAGATAAGATAGTACTAAGGGAGACAAAGGGCGGATGGATTGAGGGATGGTGCGATTCATAGTGTTCATCATGATGTCTCTGAAGGAGGCACACGCAGGGGGAGGCCCACACCTCTCAGTGCTTTGATCCTCGCCTTGCTCGCTGGGGGAAATATAACAGCACTCTAAGCAAGGAAATTGGGCCGAGGGGTTTTGTCTGGGAAATCATCAACAACAAGCTCAACAACACAGCTAACTTCAAAACACCAACACCAAGGGAGGTGAATTCTGAGCGGTCTCAGTATTCAACACACAGCAACACAACACGTGGGCCCAACTGCATAGCACACAAAGTGGATGGAGTTCCCACATTGCATCATTGCCACAAAGTGGCACAAGTGAGTAAGATTGGCAGTATAATTGAGAGGGGGACAGTAAAGCACATTACTCACAGAGACGACAGCCCTGTCAGATTGCCAATGGAGGATGGAATCCCTCCAGTGAAGTTATTTGAGCCGAGCGCCCTGGTGGTGCGTGCGTGCGTGGAACCCCATTGTAACCCCGTTGTATAAGGAGGAGGGAAATAGACAGTGCAGTGGTTGAAATGAGATGAGGCAAGGATGACACAGAAGCTAGGTATGAGCAAAGTATTGAATGGAACCCTGCATTTGCTTGGCTCTCGAACTCGAAACGGTTCGAATGGAACCGATTCAAGTCAAGAAGGGCAGATTATTTGCCGGAACGAAGCTTGACTGTTATGGAACGAACCAGGCCTGTTCGAACGGAATCAGTGGCGGCTGGTTCGGGTCAAGCTGGTCCATACTCGGGTCGGGTCAAAGCCGTCCATACTCGAGTCAAAGCGGTCCATACTCGAGTCAAAGCGGTCCATACTCGAGTCAAAGCGGTCCATACTCGGGTCAAAGCGGTCCATACTCGGGTCAAAGCGGTCCATACTCGAGTCAAACCGGTCCATACTCGGGTCAAAGCGGTCCATACTCGAGTCAAAGCGGTCCATACTCGGGTCAAAGCGGTCCATACTCGAGTCAAAGCGGTCCATACTCGAGTCAAAGCGGTCCATACTCGGGTCAAAGCGGTCCATACTCGGGTCAAAGCGGTCCATACTCGGGTCAAAGCGGTCCATACTCGGGTCAAAGCGGTCCATACTCGAGTCAAAGCGGTCCATACTCGGGTCAAACCGGTCCATACTCGGGTCAAAGCGGTCCATACTCGAGTCAAAGCGGTCCATACTCGAGTCAAAGCGGTCCATACTCGAGTCAAAGCGGTCCATACTCGAGTCAAACCGGTCCATATTCGGTTCGACCCGAGCTCTCAAGAACATGGCAGCAGAAGAAGATAGCAACTCACAGGGTCTTGAGGTTTCTAAGCTTGGTGAGAGATGCCGGAATGGAGCCGTTCAGATAGTTGTTTCCGCTGAGGGATCTGATACGAAAGTCAAGCGAGCGACAGGTGATTCGGTCTCTGAGTCACTCAAGACTAGAAGCAAACGAGCTGACTGCATAACAGCCAGCCTGGCGTCAGGGCAGCCAATCTGCGTTGACTGCGCCCCCATGGTAAAGTAGATCAATGTACAAGCATGGCAGCACAGCAGCACCCACCCCCCTGCATGCCCCCCCTGGTAAGCAGATCTGTGAAGGAGCGACATTGCAGGCTGGATAATTTTCGCCGTTTAAGACCCAACACTTGCAGCATTGCAAGCACAAACGCACAGGAAACAATGGCCCAACAAGCTTTGTTGATTTGAGAACAAACGACAACAGTCCTGTCGAAAAACAATTCCCTCTTCTTTCAAGATAGAGGAACGTGAGAGGGTTCTGCTTTTAAGCCGACTCAAGGCAAGAGAACAGACTGACAGCTGCTGCAGGCTGGCAAGGCTGCCAATGGCTGACGGAATGGACCCCCTCAAGGCATTCTGACTGAGATTCCTGTTGCGGTACCAAGGGGTTTGCGTGGGTAGCAAGGTGGGGGAATGGGTGGAGAGCGGCCGGGGGCAGCTCGGTCAAAGAGTAAATGTGCTGAATGGATGGACAGGCATTACTACTAGAAGTAAAGAGATCCGGACCGGACTGAACCTTATGCCACACACGTTTACAAGAGGGAGGAGGGCGCTAGTGGAGAGAAGAGGCACACGTCAGATGCAAGAAGAGAACTAGCAAAGTACCATGGCACTCTTCATGTCTGGTGTGGGCCATTGCGGTGTGGGCCATTGCGGTGTGGGCCACTGTGGTGTGGGCCATTGCGGTGTGGGCCACTGTGGTGTGGGCCATTGCGGTGTGGGCCATTGTGGAGGCATCGCCAGGTGCGATCAGTCGGGGATCAGCCTTGTGCTCCCGCACGCTGCACTCCTTTATCCACACACGTCTGATTGATCTTTCTAGAAGTCTCAAACGTGCCCCCACACTCCCCTCCCCTCCCTCGTCACACAGCACGCACAGGCGAGTCAGGCGAGTGAGATTTGTAAGGGACTCTGGAATCGGCCCGCTGATGCCCATATTCTCCAGGTCCCTGCACGGTATGGTGCGGTGCGGTGCGGTGCGGTGGGGGGAGATGACCGAGAAGAGAGCCTTGAGAAACGGGAAAAGCAGGGCGGGCTTCGGTTTCTCCAAGTTGGGCCAGCCCAGCCCAGTGGGCCCGGGCAGGGCAGGGCAAGCTCACGCAGCAGACCCAACAACAGAGCCAGGGCCAGGCTGGGCTGGGGGACTAACTTAAAAAGGAGCTGGGGAGCAGAGCTGGGGGACAGAGCTGGGGGGAAGAGGTGGGGGACAGAGCTGGGGGACAGAGCCACATTGCATCCCTGGCAGGGCTGTGATAGTGGCGGGCGTGGCTTGAGTCGCTTTGCACTGCAATTGTATAATACTACTATATGCAGTGCTTCACTCACGTGCCCTGTGCTTCACTCGCTTGCTCTGTGCTTCACTCACGTGCTCTGTGCTTCACTCACGTGCCCTGTGCTTCACTCACTTGCCCTGTGCTTCACTCACGTGCCCTGTGCTTCACTCACTTGCCCTGTGCTTCACTCACTTGCCCTGTGCTTCACTCACTTGCCCTGTGATTCACTCACTTGCCCTGTGCTTCACTAACTTGCCCTGTGCTTCACTCACTTGCCCTGTGCTTCACCCACACCTCATCCCCGCTGCCCTGCTCCACTCACAGGGCAACAACCATGCCGTGCGCGTCACATGTGATGTTCTGAGCATGAGGGGCCGGCCCATACGGCGCACACATATGGGAACTCTCATTAGTGACACAATGCTAAGCTCACATGGCAACAACCATGCCGTGCGCGTCACACGTGATGTTCTGAGCATGAGGGGCCGGGCCATACGGCGAACACATCGCTCCCGCCTGCCACCCCTCAAACGTCCTCCCCCACGCCTTCTGGCACGCCTGCAGCACGGCCACTAGGGGAGGGAGGGACCAAGGGCAGAGGGGAGGGGGGGTCTGCGACACTGCATGTGTCTTTTTCCTTCGCGTTTCACCCGCCAAATCACTCCTCCCGCCTGGCGGCCAGCCGACTGCAGCTATGCAAGCGAGTGGGTTGGTGGCGATGCGAGCGAGTTGCGAGCGAGTGGGGTGGTGGCGATGCGAGCGAGTGGGATGGTGGCGATGCGAGCGAGTGGGATGGCAACGGATGGAACAGGAAGAGGTGAGGGGAAGGGATGATTATGCTCGCAGCGACGATTTAACGGGCAGCATTCCGCTGATGGGTGTGACCAACTGCAATTCGCCGATCTCAAGATGATGTATGGCGGTGTGGCTTGGCGAAGTGAGGCGCGACGTGGCAAAATGGCGGCGGGAAATGGCGAAATGCTGGCGCGCCGTGGCAAAATCAAGACGCGATATGTCGAAATGAGGGCGTGACTTGGCGAAATGGCAGCGCGATGCGGCAAAGTGACGTTGTGACATGTCGAAATGGGGAAATGCAGCGGGCCTTGTCGAAATGGCGGCGGCGTGACATGCGAAATGGTTGGATGACATGGCGAAATGGGCGCAACGCGGTGAAATGGCGGCGTGACGACGGCGAGATGACGGAGGAAAATGGTGAAAATGACGGCGTGAAATGCGAAAGTATTGGCTAGACATGGCGAAATGGCGTCGAGATTATCGATATATCAGCACACTCAGCCTGGCGATAGGACAGCGCTGGACCGACCTTGGGAGGGGTCTATAGTCACACTGCGGACTGCGGCGAGACACGTGGGCAGGAAGAGCATAAGCGCGCCGAGCCAATAGCTCAAAGCACCCATCACGAGGACTAAACCTGGTTGGTCCGCCAGCGCAGCTCAATGTCTGTATTTAGGTGTCCCGATAATAGACCGACAACGCGCAACGGAGCCTGCTTCTAAGGCCTCGAGGGCGGAAACCACGAGCGTGGGTGGATGGATTGGCTTTCTTTCTGGTGCTCCATGAGCAGACAATTGATGTGGGAGGCGGACCGCTGGGGGCGGATTGGTTTGGATTTGGTCCTACTTTTTAGGGGTTACCAATTTCGTTCAGGTAGTTATAGCATTATGCGAAGCTCTGAACACGACGAAGTTCCGATTTAACAAACAGCAACCCAAAAGCTTGGGTTACGGAGTCGTTAGTTTTTAGGGATACAGTATGGTACACCTCAAAGCAACGCGCCCTGAAACAAGGCCTGGCATGTTTACTGGAGCTAGCAAAAGGGTGTACCGTGTACGATACGGCACGCCAGACTTCGTTGGGGAGAGGTCAGGGGAAACTCAAGCCTAGAACTGCGGGGAGGTCTGGTTTCTCTTTCGCTTTGCGTCTGGTTCGGATCTAGTTTTTGGAGGAGTCTTCGCAGAGTAACCGGAGTCGCCTTCTTCGTTGAGGTATCGCACGAGGCTCCGAGCGTCGAAGCAGATCAAGTTCGTCAAATTCGACGAGCCCGAGGCTGAGTCGTGTCGCTACCCCCGACTTCGCCTTTCCCCAAGCCAGCCTCGCCACCGACATGGGCAGCTAGGTTCTGCTGGCGTGTTGAGGCTTTTCATCACATTCCCTCAACTCGGCACTCTACGTGACAAACAGCTTCCAACCCTAATTTTTGAACTTCGTGTGGTGTTAGCTCCCTTTCAGGGGATCCACCCGCTCAGGCATACCAAATTCATCGATGGCGGCTCGCACTAGCATGGAACCGCACCAGCTTTTCCGTTCGTACCGTCGCGCATTGACGGAATGGTCGACAGGGTCGTCGTTACAGTCAACCCAATCTTCCATGCTCACTCGCTCGATCAATGGCCTTTAGTTCCTACAGTAATCCACAAAGAACCATCAATACTTTGTTTTAGACCCTGCTTGCTTCACAGCTACTAATAGCCACTATTTTCTAATAGCAGCTGCAGCACCGAGCCTTCCACGTGCCCGTTTTTCCAGCCGCGCTAGGTTGCGGCGTTGCCAGACTCAAGTCCGTAATCCCGTCACAATCGTCGCGCTACCCCCACTGCTCACTCCCGCCTCGCGCGGCGCTCGGCTTCCGCCGCTACAGCTGCAAATGCCGCTGCCGCGCACTCCCGCCTCGCGCCGAGGCGGCGCGCACCGCCTGCTGCTCCCACGGCTGGTGATGGCGATGCTGCTGTTGGCGCCTGCTCCCACTGCCAGCGACGCCGCGCAAGTGATGCAGACCTATATCCCGCCGCAGCAGGCCAGTCCCGCCGTGGCCGCAGCTGAACGTACGTCTTGAGGTGAAATGCGATGATGGTTTTTTTCCCGTAGGACGCTTTGAACAATTCTGAGCTGCGAAAAATCTGCGCCTAGGCATTGCTGACCCATGTGCACCACCTTATGCCATGCACCATCCTCTGCCATGCACCATCTTATGCCATGCACCATCTTCTTCCATGCCCCATCTTCTGCCATGCCCCATCTTCTGCCATGCCCCATCTTCTGCCATGCCCCATCTTCTGCCATGCCCCATCTTCTGCCATGCCCCATCTTCTGCCATGCACCATCCTCTGCCATGCCCCATCTTCTGCCATGCCCCATCTTCTGCCATGCACCATCCTCTGCCATGCCCCATCTTCTGCCATGCCCATCCATCCATGCTTCCACATTCCTCTCTTCTCTCTTCCCTGCATGCCAGGGGAGGCCCTCCAGGCGTTTGCGAGGGCGATGGGCAACCATCCCGTGTTCTTCAAGTACGGGGGGGCATGGGTGAACGCCACGCTGCCATGTCTGCATGGCTGGAAATGGATCACATGTGATTTCTCTGGCCGAGTCAATGGCATGTAAGAAGTTCCGAGGCACCTCAAAACTAGACCTCTGGCTGAGTCAATGGCATGTAACAAGTTTGACTGAATCAAAGCCATGTACCGTGTCTGACCAATCCACACACAGCATTTACGTGGTTCGGCCGAGTCAACTCCATCACACCGTCACCCCATCACACCGTCACCTCATCACACAATCACCCCATCACACCGTCACACCATCACACCATCACCCCATCACCCCATCACACCATCACCCCGTCACCCCATCACACCATCACACCATCACACCATCACACCATCACACCATCACACCATCACACCATCACACCATCACACCATCACACCATCACACCATCACCCCATCACCCCATCACACCATCACACCATCACCCCATCACCCCATCACACCATCACCCCATCACACCATCATGCCATCACACCATCACACCATCATGCCATCACACCGTCACGCCATGAATCCATCATTTGGTGGCCTCCCTGTGCTGTGCAGTGACGTGAACAACCCTGCAATGACGGCACTGAATCCAGCATACGGAAGTGGCGGGAGCTCGCACGGGGGACTCAAGGGGCAGATTCCGTGGGGGCAGATGACGGCGCTGCAGCACCTGGTGTACATCAACGTGCAGGGGAACGAGCTCTCTGGCCCCGTGCTGCCTCCCGCCGTTTCCCACTTCTCCAATCTTGAAGAAATGTGAGCTTGGTGGTTGTGAGCTTGGTGGTTGTGTTGTGAGGCTGGCTGCTCTTGGTCGGGTGCACCCAGCCTCCCTCACACTGCTTGCCTTCATTTCATTTCATTTCCTTAACCTTGGCTAGGAGACTTGCTCATATCTACCATATTAATGACGTCGTGTGTTATTTTGTGTGATTGCGTTAAGCTGTGCTGTGCTGTAATGCGATGTGATTTGAGGTGGCGCAATGTCGTATGTCATGAAATTTCGCCGTGTGTCTGGAAGAATATTCCATCCAGGACAACCAGATGACTTTTCAATCGACTCAAAAGTCTCATGCTATACATGGCTGGCAGAATGTTCCAGGGCAACCTTTTTACGGGCCCTATGGATGATGCTGTCTCCTCCTTGAAGTCACTCCAGAAGCTGTGCGTCCCCTCCACTCCACTCCACTCCACTCCACTCCATGCCCTAGACCACCTGCCCTCACTGCATGCTGAGAACTGGCAGACATGAAGGAGAGGCTGCCTGGCGGCCTCTGAAGCTTGGCATCAACTGCACCAGCCACTTACATTGCACTCTTGCGTGCATCGCGTCAACTTGTCCTCGCACTACTTCCTTGCGTTACACTCTCGCTCTCACCTCCCACCACCTCACCATTAACCACTCTCTCAATCCCTCATCACTTTGCCTACGCTTCCCTCCCCTCTTCCACCACTTCTCTTCCGCGTTTCCTCTGTCCCACCTCCACACCACCCCTGACACCCCCCCTCCTACCTATTCCGGACCTCCCCCACTCCTCCCTGTCCTGTCCTGTCCTCCCTGGCTCCTCCGCGACAGTGATGTGAGCAGCAATCGTATCACAGGGTCACTGCCACGTGGCATCTCCTCGCTCACCCGGCTGACGTGGCTTGCAGTATCGCAGAACCAGCTGTCAGGGGCACTGCCGCCCGGCCTTGGCAACCTCACCCAGATCCAGAAACTGTAAGATGGTGACTTCTGAGTCGACTCAAGAGTAACCTTGGCAACCTCACTCAAATTCAGAAACAGTAAGATGCACACTGGACTGGGTCAGATCCTTTGTTGAATCAACACCTGCCCCAGATTTATTGGTATTTTTTTAAATTAATTATTATTATTATTCGATGCGGGGAATGGATGTATGGGGATGTGTGAACAACACATCCGGATATGTGCAGGACGGTCATTGGACTGGTATTGTGCATAGTTGTATTGTGTTGCCATCTGCCTGCAATCAGTCGCTAACCGCCACCATCGTCCACCCACCCAAAGGCTTGCCTCTGACACGCTATTCCCTGCACTTTCCCCTTTCCCATGCCATTCCCCTTGCCATGCCATCCCTTTTGCCCCTGCCATTGTCCTCGCCCTTGCCCTCCCCCTTGCCCTGACCACGCGTGTGCATGGGAGCATTGTCACCACAAACCCAATCAGGGACATTGGAGATAACGGCTTTCGAGGACCCATTCCTGAGAGCTGGGGCAATCTGCATCAGCTCGAGCTGCTGTGAGTTCCCGCTTCTAATCCTGTGAGTCACCCCGCTTCTAACCCTGTGAGTCACCCCACTTCAAATCGTACGAGTCACCCCGGTCTTTGTGAGACTATAGTGTGAGAAAGTGTAAGAACAACCGATAGTTTCATTAGGAAGGGCATGGGTTTACATAGTTGAGCTAGGATGTAGGAGCCATGCCAACATTATTGGCCCCCACCAATAAGTTGGGTTGAGGAATTATTGGGGGGACCAATAATGTTGACCAAAAGTGGGTCAACATTATTGGGGGGGCCAATAATCTCCCAACCCAACCTTGGGGGCCCAATAATTGGGCCAAGGTTGGGTTCCAACCTCAAACTAGGGTAAACCCTAGTTGTGCACCCAAACTAAGTTTGGGTGCCTATCTCTAGTCAAAGCTTATATGATGATGCAGGTTACAATGAAGATGGTAATCTGACACAACCCCTTAACCTGCAGAAATCTATAAGCTTTGGAAGAGAGAACGCAACAACCCCTGAATCAGCCACCGCGGGGAGCAAGTCCCTGAAGGCGCAGGAGCGCAGAGTGGTTAGAGCGATGGAGAGCCTTGGTGAAGAGGTCAGCGAGGTTGGCGGATGAGTCGATTTTACGAACAGTAATATGACCATCTTGCACAAGATCGCGGACAAAGTAGTAGCGGAGTTCGATGTGTTTGGAGCGACCATGAAAGACGGCCTCCTTGGTGAGGTGGATGGTACTATCGTTGTCACACCACAGGGTGGGGCAGGGCTGTGGTGAGCCAAGGTCGGTGAGAAGATAGCTAAGCCAGCGTGCCTCTTGAGCCGCCATGGTGACTGCGTACAGCTCGGCTTCGCAGGAGGAGAGGGCGACGGAGGAGGAGCGAGTGGAGCGCCAGCTGATGAGGCCGCTCCCAAGGGAGAAGCCATATCCTTGAGAACTGCGATGGTCCGGCTGTGCATCCGCCCAAGATGAGTCACTGAAGCCTTGAAGAACAGGTGGGTCCACACCACCAAGCGTGAGGCCATAGTCCTTTGTGCCTTGGAGGTAGCGCAGAACACGCATGGCCGCCTTCCAGTGCTCCTCACCATGCCTGCCAGTGCCAACAAACCGCGCCAGGACACTGACGGGGTATGCAAGGTCGGGACGAGTGCAGACCATGGCGTACATCAGGGCCCCAACGAGTTCTGCATAGGGATGAGGGGAGGTGACAGGAGTGGCTGGAGGGGACAGCCGATGCCCGAATGCAAGTGGTGTGGGGATGGGTTTGGATTTGGACATGCCCCGATGTAGAATGACTGAGAGAGGGTGATAGTCTTGGCAGTGAGGTCGCGGGTGATCTCCATGCCAAGGTAGTTGCGGACTTCCCCCAGATCTTTGCAGGCGAGACGTTGCTGCAGCTCATCCTTGACCTCCTGAAGTTCAGCAGCTGTCTCAGCTGCTAGCAGCATGTCGTCGACGTAGACGAGGATGAAGAAGGGTGACGGAGTTAAGCGAAGGAAGAGGCAAGAGGCAGCACGGGAGGGGCGAAAGCCAAGTGCGCGAAGGGTGGATGAGAGTTTGGCGTGCCATTCTCGAGGTGCTTGTTTGAGCCCGTAAACAGGGCGTAGTAGTTTCCAGACGGTGGCAGGGTCGTGAGGAGCGTGGAAGCCCTTGGGACGTTCCAAGAAGATGAGTTCGTGGAGGTCGCCTTGTAAGAAGGCCGTGGTGACATCCATGGAGTGGAGGAGCATCCCGCGTCTGCCAACGAAGTCCAGAAACACGCGAATGACCGGCGGAGTGGCGGTAGGTGAGTAGGTCTCGAAGAAGTCCGAGCCATAAGTCTGTGTAAAGCCTTTCGCCACATACCGAGCCTTGTAGACAGGAGCTTCACCAGGGAGTAGTTTTACTCGGAAGAGCCACCTGCCTTTGACCACGTTGTGCTTGGAGGGGCGAGGGACGTCGAGGAAAGAGCGGTTGTGGATGAAGGCGTTGCATTCCTTGACCATGGCCTCGATCCAGAGAGGTGCGTCAAGACATGCAATTGCTTGCTCGTAGGTGGTGGGTTCGTAGATGGTGGGGGTGTTGGAGAAAAGAAGGACCGTAGTACCAGCCATGGTGCGGACGACAGGGGCGATGGTGGGTGAGAGGAGGTGGAGGAAAAGGAGTTCATCATGAGAGTCTTCATAGAGGTCCGGAGAGAGAGGAGGAGGAAGAGGAGGCGGTGAAGATGCAAGACAGCTGCGCTGGAGGGTCAGGCTGGAGCGGGAACACGGCTGCACTGCTGCTCTGCTGCGCCGAGGGTCGGGGCGAGGAGACAGCTGCAATGCTGCTCTGCTGCGCTGAGTTGCCGTGAGGGGCAGGGAGACGGGAGCGCGGCTGGTGTGAGAACCTGAGGGGCTGGTGCGGGGGAGTGGGGAAGTGCTAGAGTGGTGGAGGAGTGGAATGGATGTGAGAGACCGGAGGGAGAGGTGATTGGACCGTGGGGGACCAAGGATGGGGACTGTGGAGCGGGTGTGAGGGTAGTGACGAAGGAGCAGAGGAGGGGACGAAAGTAAGGGCCGAGATGGTGGAGGGGAAGGGGGCGGAGGAGGAGATGGGGAGGGTGGAGGTTGGGAGAGGGGAGGGGGTGGGGGAGAGTTCAGGGGGGGGGGGGAGGGGATGGAGAGGGGGGGGTGGGGGGGGGAGGGAGGGGGGGGGTCAGCGGGGAGAGGGGAGGGTTAGTGGGGGGAGAGGGAGTTACAGCGGAAGGGGAGGGTGGGGCAGCCGGGTCAAGGATGTCCCCTGAGGAGGTTGGGAGAGAGGGGGGAGGGGGTGGGGGTGCGGGTATGACCAGGGTGGGGGGAGGTTGAAGGGGAGGGGTGAGGACAGTGTCAGTCCAGAGGAGAGGACGTATGGTGAGGGGGAGGGGGTTAGGGGCGGAGGGGGAGGTGTAGTACGGGTTGGCTTCATCAAAAACCACATCCCGACTACGAATGAGACGACCTGAGGGGGGGTGGAGGAAGAGGTAGTCCGGGGAGGTGGGGTTATGACCAATGAAGATGCAAGGGAGGGTGCGGGAGGCAAGTTTCCCAGCTGCACGTGAACGGTCCTCAGGGTGTATGAGAACATACGCCTTGGAGCCCCACACGCGCAGGGGGGAGATGTCGGGTTTAGTGGAGGTCCAGAGTTCGGTGGGAGTAGTGGTGGGCCGTGAGGGATGGGGGTAGAGATTAGTGAGGATGGCGGCGTGGAGGATAGCATAACCCCACAGAGAAGGCGGGCAGGAGGCATGGACCATGAGGCATCGAGCGGTCTTGGTGACCTCCCGAACCCTGCTCTCCGCCACACCATTTTGCTGAGGGGAATGAGGAAGGGTGTAGGTGTGGATAATGCCATGGGTGGAGCAGTAGGAGGAAAGCATCCGGTTAAGGAACTCACCGCCGCCATCGGAATGGAAGCGAGAGACAGGGCGTTTGAAATGGGTGCGTGCTTGTTCAGCCCAGGCAATAATGGCAGCCGGGGCCTCCGCCTTCTTGCGAAGGAGAGAGACAGTGGAGTACCGACTGTGGTCATCTACCAGTATGAGCAGGTAGCGATGACCTTGCCTGGTGGGGGTGGGATTGGGGCCCCAGAGGTCCATGTGGACGAGATCAATGGGTTGGGGAGAGGAGGGATGACTCTTGTGGGGGGCTTGCTTTAGTTTGCTTTCAACGCAAACTGAGCAGGGAGGGGAGGGCGACGGGGGGAGAGGGGGGAGGGTGAGGGGAAGTCCTTCAAGAAGTTGAGAGGAGACAGATTGACGAAGGGTGGCAAAGTTGGGATGACCCAAGCGATGGTGAAGGAGGACGGCGGGATGGGTAAGGTCACGACAGTGACAGGACGGGGAGGAGGGAGGGGAGGGGGAGGAGGGAGGGGAGGGGGAGGAGGGAGGGGAGGGAAGGGGGGAAGAAGGGGAGGGGAGGAGGGGGGGGAGAGGGGAGGGAAGAAGGGAGTGAGGGGGAAGTAAGGTGGGAGTGGTGAGTTGGTGGATGGAGGGACGAGGGGTGCGGTATGTGTACAGGTTTGTGTGTGGGCAGAGGGGAATACGACAGATGAAGCGACCAGTGATGGTGTGAAAGAGGTCGCAGTGAAGTGCATGACCGGGGAAGATGGCGGTGACACCTAACCTTGGGAGGTCACGAAGTGCTACCAGATTGTTGCGTAGGGAGGGGACGTGTAGACCTGTGACTGTGCCTGAGGGGAAGATGGGGCAGGGGAGAGTGGAGGTGTGTCGACTTGTGATGGTGAAGCTGAAGTCGGCTCCGTAAATGGTGGAGGGAGTGGGGAGGGGGACTAGTGTGCCTGCGTCCCGAAGGACAGTGTGTGTAGCGCCGCTGTCAAGAATGAACTCAAGGAGTGTAGAGGAGGAGGAAGAAGCGGAATACTGGAAGGATGTCTCATTAATAGCATGGGCATACATTGAAGGAGCAGGAGAAGCAGTGCTAACATGTCCTATGAATCCAGCAGAAGGGAACGGAGTGAAGCCAGGAGGATTGGAGGAGGAGGGCTGGTCAGTAGGAGTGGTAGCAGGTGGAGGAAGCACAGGGCCGTATTGAGGAGGTGGATAAGGAGGGTATGGCCAACCGGTATAGGGCGGAGGATAGTGGGGAGGAAGGGCTTGAGGAGGAGGTGTGGGTGGAGGGGGAATGGGAGGGGTGGGAGGGGTGGGAGTGGGAGGAGATGAAGGGAGAAGATGTTGAACTTGCTGGAGGATATGAGGTGGGAGATGCTCAGTGAGGACATTGTGAAGATTAGGGGTGGAGGGTTGATAGGCGGGGAGAGTGCGTATGTCATGGAGAGAGGGGCGCGGGAAGATGGTGTTCCATCGAGGTGGGGTGCCGACATTGCCACGTGCAAACCACTCATCAGTGAGGGCTTTGAAGCACGTGTCAGTGGTGTGAGTGGTTTGAGCGCAAGGCTGACCTTTGTTGGAGCCATAGCGAATGATGTACTGACACGGGGGAAGGGTACCCGAGGGAGAGGGGTTTTTGCCACGCCCACCACGGCCGCCACCACGACCACCACCGCGTCCACCGCCTCGCCCACCACCTCGTCCACCACCGCCACCGCCAGTACCGCTTGAGCCGCTGCCTCCGTCGCTGCTGTGGTTGCCTGCGGGAGTTTTGCGAGCCTGGATAGCATTGATGGTGGTGGAGTCACGTTGGATGTCCGCTTCGCTGTCAAGGAGCCAGTCGATTGTGTCAGCCACAGGAGGAGGATGGCGGTACCTAGAGGTAAAGGTGATGCGGTAGGTATCGTATGTGGGTGGAAGGCAGTCGAGGATGCGTGCAGTGAGAAGTGATTCATGAATGACAATGCCGCGGTCGTTGAGACTGTGAGAAATTGTAAGAACAACCGATAGTTTCATTAGGAAGGGCATGGGTTTACATAGTTGAGCTAGGATGTAGGAGCCATGCCAACATTATTGGCCCCCACCAATAAGTTGGGTTGAGGAGTTATTGGGGGGACCAATAATGTTGACCAAAAGTGGGTCAACATTATTGGGGGGGCCAATAATCTCCCAACCCAACCTTGGGGGCCCAATAATTGGGCCAAGGTTGGGTTCCAACCTCAAACTAGGGTAAACCCTAGTTGTGCACCCAAACTAAGTTTGGGTGCCTATCTCTAGTCAAAGCGTATATGATGATGCAGGTTACAATGAAGATGGTAATCTGACACAACCCCTTAACCTGCAGAAATCCATAGGCTTTGGAAGAGAGAACGCAACAACCCCTGAATCAGCCACCGCGGGGAGCAAGTCCCTGAAGGCGCAGGAGCGCAGAGTGGTTAGAGCGATGGAGAGCCTTGGTGAAGAGGTCAGCGAGGTTGGCGGACGAGTCGATTTTACGAACAGTGATGTGACCATCTTGCACAAGATCGCGGACAAAGTAGTAGCGGAGTTCGATGTGTTTGGAGCGACCATGAAAGACGGCCTCCTTGGTGAGGTGGATGGTACTATCGTTGTCACACCACAGGGTGGGGCAGGGCTGTGGTGAGCCAAGGTCGGTGAGAAGATAGCTAAGCCAGCGTGCCTCTTGAGCCGCCATGGTGACTGCGTACAGCTCGGCTTCGCAGGAGGAGAGGGCGACGGAGGAGGAGCGAGTGGAGCGCCAGCTGATGAGGCCGCTCCCAAGGGAGAAGCCATATCCTTGAGAACTGCGATGGTCCGGCTGTGCATCCGCCCAAGATGAGTCACTGAAGCCTTGAAGAACAGGTGGGTCCACACCACCAAGCGTGAGGCCATAGTCCTTTGTGCCTTGGAGGTAGCGCAGAACACGCATGGCCGCCTTCCAGTGCTCCTCACCATGCCTGCCAGTGCCAACAAACCGCGCCAGGACACTGACGGGGTATGCAAGGTCGGGACGAGTGCAGACCATGGCGTACATCAGGGCCCCAACGAGTTCTGCATAGGGATGAGGGGAGGTGCCAGGAGTGGCTGGAGGGGACAGCCGATGCCCGAATGCAAGTGGTGTGGGGATGGGTTTGGATTTGGACATGCCCCGATGTAGAATGACTGAGAGAGGGTGATAGTCTTGGCAGTGAGGTCGCGGGTGATCTCCATGCCAAGGTAGTTGCGGACTTCCCCCAGATCTTTGCAGGCGAGACGTTGCTGCAGCTCATCCTTGACCTCCTGAAGTTCAGCAGCTGTCTCAGCTGCTAGCAGCATGTCGTCGACGTAGACGAGGATGAAGAAGGGTGACGGAGTTAAGCGAAGGAAGAGGCAAGAGGCAGCACGGGAGGGGCGAAAGCCAAGTGCGCGAAGGGTGGATGAGAGTTTGGCGTGCCATTCTCGAGGTGCTTGTTTGAGCCCGTAAACAGGGCGTAGTAGTTTCCAGACGGTGGCAGGGTCGTGAGGAGCGTGGAAGCCCTTGGGACGTTCCAAGAAGATGAGTTCGTGGAGGTCGCCTTGTAAGAAGGCCGTGGTGACATCCATGGAGTGGAGGAGCATCCCGCGTCTGCCAACGAAGTCCAGAAACACGCGAATGACCGGCGGAGTGGCGGTAGGTGAGTAGGTCTCGAAGAAGTCCGAGCCATAAGTCTGTGTAAAGCCTTTCGCCACATACCGAGCCTTGTAGACAGGAGCTTCACCAGGGAGTAGTTTTACTCGGAAGAGCCACCTGCCTTTGACCACGTTGTGCTTGGAGGGGCGAGGGACGTCGAGGAAAGAGCGGTTGTGGATGAAGGCGTTGCATTCCTTGACCATGGCCTCGATCCAGAGAGGTGCGTCAAGACATGCAATTGCTTGCTCGTAGGTGGTGGGTTCGTAGATGGTGGGGGTGTTGGAGAAAAGAAGGACCGTAGTACCAGCCATGGTGCGGACGACAGGGGCGATGGTGGGTGAGAGGAGGTGGAGGAAAAGGAGTTCATCATGAGAGTCTTCATAGAGGTCCGGAGAGAGAGGAGGAGGAAGAGGAGGCGGTGAAGATGCAAGACAGCTGCGCTGGAGGGTCAGGCTGGAGCGGGAACACGGCTGCACTGCTGCTCTGCTGCGCCGAGGGTCGGGGCGAGGAGACAGCTGCAATGCTGCTCTGCTGCGCTGAGTTGCCGTGAGGGGCAGGGAGACGGGAGCGCGGCTGGTGTGAGAACCTGAGGGGCTGGTGCGGGGGAGTGGGGAAGTGCTAGAGTGGTGGAGGAGTGGAATGGATATGAGAGACTGGAGGGAGAGGTGATTGGACCGTGGGGGACCAAGGATGGGGACTGTGGAGCGGGTGTGAGGGTAGTGACGAAGGAGCAGAGGAGGGGAGGGAAGTAAGGGCCGAGATGGTGGAGGGGGAGGGGGCGGAGGAGGAGATGGGGAGGGTGGAGGTTGGGAGGGGGGAGGGGGTGGGGGAGAGTTCAGAGGGGGAGGGGATGGGGAGGGAGGGGGAGGGGGTGGGGAGGGAGGGGGGGGGTCAGCGGGGAGAGGGGGAGGGTTAGTGGGGGGAGAGGGAGTTACAGCGGAAGGGGAGGGTGGGGCAGCCGGGTCAAGGATGTCCCCTGAGGAGATTGGGAGAGAGGGGGGAGGGGGTGGGGGTGCGGGAATGACCAGGGTGGGGGGAGGTTGAAGGGGAGGGGTGAGGACAGTGTCAGTCCAGAGGAGAGGACGTATGGTGAGGGGGAGGGGGTTAGGGGCGGAGGGGGAGGTGTAGTACGGGTTGGCTTCATCAAAAACCACATCCCGACTACGAATGAGACGACCTGAGGGGGGGTGGAGGAAGAGGTAGTCCGGGGAGGTGGGGTTATGACCAATGAAGATGCAAGGGAGGGTGCGGGAGGCAAGTTTCCCAGCTGCACGTGAACGGTCCTCAGGGTGTATGAGAACATACGCCTTGGAGCCCCACACGCGCAGGGGGGAGATGTCGGGTTTAGTGGAGGTCCAGAGTTCGGTGGGAGTAGTGGTGGGCCGTGAGGGATGGGGGTAGAGATTAGTGAGGATGGCGGCGTGGAGGATAGCATAACCCCACAGAGAAGGCGGGCAGGAGGCATGGACCATGAGGCATCGAGCGGTCTTGGTGACCTCCCGAACCCTGCTCTCCGCCACACCATTTTGCTGAGGGGAATGAGGAAGGGTGTAGGTGTGGATAATGCCATGGGTGGAGCAGTAGGAGGAAAGCATCCGGTTAAGGAACTCACCGCCGCCATCGGAATGGAAGCGAGAGACAGGGCGTTTGAAATGGGTGCGTGCTTGTTCAGCCCAGGCAATAATGGCAGCCGGGGCCTCCGCCTTCTTGCGAAGGAGAGAGACAGTGGAGTACCGACTGTGGTCATCTACCAGTATGAGCAGGTAGCGATGACCTTGCCTGGTGGGGGTGGGATTGGGGCCCCAGAGGTCCATGTGGACGAGATCAATGGGTTGGGGAGAGGAGGGATGACTCTTGTGGGGGGCTTGCTTTAGTTTGCTTTCAACGCAAACTGAGCAGGGAGGGGAGGGCGACGGGGGGAGAGGGGGGAGGGTGAGGGGAAGTCCTTCAAGAAGTTGAGAGGAGACAGATTGACGAAGGGTGGCAAAGTTGGGATGACCCAAGCGATGGTGAAGGAGGACGGCGGGATGGGTAAGGTCACGACAGTGACAGGACGGGGAGGAGGGAGGGGAGGGGGAGGAGGGAGGGGAGGGGGAGGAGGGAGGGGAGGGAAGGGGGAAGAAGGGGAGGGGAGGAGGGGGGGGAGAGGGGAGGGAAGAAGGGAGTGAGGGGGAAGTAAGGTGGGAGTGGTGAGTTGGTGGATGGAGGGACGAGGGGTGCGGTATGTGTACAGGTTTGTGTGTGGGCAGAGGGGAATACGACAGATGAAGCGACCAGTGATGGTGTGAAAGAGGTCGCAGTGAAGTGCATGACCGGGGAAGATGGCGGTGACACCTAACCTTGGGAGGTCACGAAGTGCTACCAGATTGTTGCGTAGGGAGGGGACGTGTAGACCTGTGACTGTGCCTGAGGGGAAGATGGGGCAGGGGAGAGTGGAGGTGTGTCGACTTGTGATGGTGAAGCTGAAGTCGGCTCCGTAAATGGTGGAGGGAGTGGGGAGGGGGACTAGTGTGCCTGCGTCCCGAAGGACAGTGTGTGTAGCGCCGCTGTCAAGAATGAACTCAAGGAGTGTAGAGGAGGAGGAAGAAGCGGAATACTGGAAGGATGTCTCATTAATAGCATGGGCATACATTGAAGGAGCAGGAGAAGCAGTGCTAACATGTCCTATGAATCCAGCAGAAGGGAACGGAGTGAAGCCAGGAGGATTGGAGGAGGAGGGCTGGTCAGTAGGAGTGGTAGCAGGTGGAGGAAGCACAGGGCCGTATTGAGGAGGTGGATAAGGAGGGTATGGCCAACCGGTATAGGGCGGAGGATAGTGGGGAGGAAGGGCTTGAGGAGGAGGTGTGGGTGGAGGGGGAATGGGAGGGGTGGGAGGGGTGGGAGTGGGAGGAGATGAAGGGAGAAGATGTTGAACTTGCTGGAGGATATGAGGTGGGAGATGCTCAGTGAGGACATTGTGAAGATTAGGGGTGGAGGGTTGATAGGCGGGGAGAGTGCGTATGTCATGGAGAGAGGGGCGCGGGAAGATGGTGTTCCATCGAGGTGGGGTGCCGACATTGCCACGTGCAAACCACTCATCAGTGAGGGCTTTGAAGCACGTGTCAGTGGTGTGAGTGGTTTGAGCGCAAGGCTGACCTTTGTTGGAGCCATAGCGAATGATGTACTGACACGGGGGAAGGGTACCCGAGGGAGAGGGGTTTTTGCCACGCCCACCACGGCCGCCACCACGACCACCACCGCGTCCACCGCCTCGCCCACCACCTCGTCCACCACCGCCACCGCCAGTACCGCTTGAGCCGCTGCCTCCGTCGCTGCTGTGGTTGCCTGCGGGAGTTTTGCGAGCCTGGATAGCATTGATGGTGGTGGAGTCACGTTGGATGTCCGCTTCGCTGTCAAGGAGCCAGTCGATTGTGTCAGCCACAGGAGGAGGATGGCGGTACCTAGAGGTAAAGGTGATGCGGTAGGTATCGTATGTGGGTGGAAGGCAGTCGAGGATGCGTGCAGTGAGAAGTGATTCATGAATGACAATGCCGCGGTCGTTGAGACTGTGAGAAATTGTAAGAACAACCGATAGTTTCATTAGGAAGGGCATGGGTTTACATAGTTGAGCTAGGATGTAGGAGCCATGCCAACATTATTGGCCCCCACCAATAAGTTGGGTTGAGGAGTTATTGGGGGGACCAATAATGTTGACCAAAAGTGGGTCAACATTATTGGGGGGGCCAATAATCTCCCAACCCAACCTTGGGGGCCCAATAATTGGGCCAAGGTTGGGTTCCAACCTCAAACTAGGGTAAACCCTAGTTGTGCACCCAAACTAAGTTTGGGTGCCTATCTCTAGTCAAAGCGTATATGATGATGCAGGTTACAATGAAGATGGTAATCTGACACAACCCCTTAACCTGCAGAAATCCATAGGCTTTGGAAGAGAGAACGCAACAACCCCTGAATCAGCCACCGCGGGGAGCAAGTCCCTGAAGGCGCAGGAGCGCAGAGTGGTTAGAGCGATGGAGAGCCTTGGTGAAGAGGTCAGCGAGGTTGGCGGACGAGTCGATTTTACGAACAGTGATGTGACCATCTTGCACAAGATCGCGGACAAAGTAGTAGCGGAGTTCGATGTGTTTGGAGCGACCATGAAAGACGGCCTCCTTGGTGAGGTGGATGGTACTATCGTTGTCACACCACAGGGTGGGGCAGGGCTGTGGTGAGCCAAGGTCGGTGAGAAGATAGCTAAGCCAGCGTGCCTCTTGAGCCGCCATGGTGACTGCGTACAGCTCGGCTTCGCAGGAGGAGAGGGCGACGGAGGAGGAGCGAGTGGAGCGCCAGCTGATGAGGCCGCTCCCAAGGGAGAAGCCATATCCTTGAGAACTGCGATGGTCCGGCTGTGCATCCGCCCAAGATGAGTCACTGAAGCCTTGAAGAACAGGTGGGTCCACACCACCAAGCGTGAGGCCATAGTCCTTTGTGCCTTGGAGGTAGCGCAGAACACGCATGGCCGCCTTCCAGTGCTCCTCACCATGCCTGCCAGTGCCAACAAACCGCGCCAGGACACTGACGGGGTATGCAAGGTCGGGACGAGTGCAGACCATGGCGTACATCAGGGCCCCAACGAGTTCTGCATAGGGATGAGGGGAGGTGCCAGGAGTGGCTGGAGGGGACAGCCGATGCCCGAATGCAAGTGGTGTGGGGATGGGTTTGGATTTGGACATGCCGAATCTCTCGAGCACCTTCCCGATGTAGAATGACTGAGAGAGGGTGATAGTCTTGGCAGTGAGGTCGCGGGTGATCTCCATGCCAAGGTAGTTGCGGACTTCCCCCAGATCTTTGCAGGCGAGACGTTGCTGCAGCTCATCCTTGACCTCCTGAAGTTCAGCAGCTGTCTCAGCTGCTAGCAGCATGTCGTCGACGTAGACGAGGATGAAGAAGGGTGACGGAGTTAAGCGAAGGAAGAGGCAAGAGGCAGCACGGGAGGGGCGAAAGCCAAGTGCGCGAAGGGTGGATGAGAGTTTGGCGTGCCATTCTCGAGGTGCTTGTTTGAGCCCGTAAACAGGGCGTAGTAGTTTCCAGACGGTGGCAGGGTCGTGAGGAGCGTGGAAGCCCTTGGGACGTTCCAAGAAGATGAGTTCGTGGAGGTCGCCTTGTAAGAAGGCCGTGGTGACATCCATGGAGTGGAGGAGCATCCCGCGTCTGCCAACGAAGTCCAGAAACACGCGAATGACCGGCGGAGTGGCGGTAGGTGAGTAGGTCTCGAAGAAGTCCGAGCCATAAGTCTGTGTAAAGCCTTTCGCCACATACCGAGCCTTGTAGACAGGAGCTTCACCAGGGAGTAGTTTTACTCGGAAGAGCCACCTGCCTTTGACCACGTTGTGCTTGGAGGGGCGAGGGACGTCGAGGAAAGAGCGGTTGTGGATGAAGGCGTTGCATTCCTTGACCATGGCCTCGATCCAGAGAGGTGCGTCAAGACATGCAATTGCTTGCTCGTAGGTGGTGGGTTCGTAGATGGTGGGGGTGTTGGAGAAAAGAAGGACCGTAGTACCAGCCATGGTGCGGACGACAGGGGCGATGGTGGGTGAGAGGAGGTGGAGGAAAAGGAGTTCATCATGAGAGTCTTCATAGAGGTCCGGAGAGAGAGGAGGAGGAAGAGGAGGCGGTGAAGATGCAAGACAGCTGCGCTGGAGGGTCAGGCTGGAGCGGGAACACGGCTGCACTGCTGCTCTGCTGCGCCGAGGGTCGGGGCGAGGAGACAGCTGCAATGCTGCTCTGCTGCGCTGAGTTGCCGTGAGGGGCAGGGAGACGGGAGCGCGGCTGGTGTGAGAACCTGAGGGGCTGGTGCGGGGGAGTGGGGAAGTGCTAGAGTGGTGGAGGAGTGGAATGGATGTGAGAGACCGGAGGGAGAGGTGATTGGACCGTGGGGGACCAAGGATGGGGACTGTGGAGCGGGTGTGAGGGTAGTGACGAAGGAGCAGAGGAGGGGACGAAAGTAAGGGCCGAGATGGTGGAGGGGAAGGGGGCGGAGGAGGAGATGGGGAGGGTGGAGGTTGGGAGAGGGGAGGGGGTGGGGGAGAGTTCAGGGGGGGAGGGGATGGAGAGGGAGGGGGAGGGGGTGGGGAGGGAGGGGGGGGGTCAGCGGGGAGAGGGGGAGGGTTAGTGGGGGGAGAGGGAGTTACAGCGGAAGGGGAGGGTGGGGCAGCCGGGTCAAGGATGTCCCCTGAGGAGGTTGGGAGAGAGGGGGGAGGGGGTGGGGGTGCGGGTATGACCAGGGTGGGGGGAGGTTGAAGGGGAGGGGTGATGACAGTGTCAGTCCAGAGGAGAGGACGTATGGTGAGGGGGAGGGGGTTAGGGGCGGAGGGGGAGGTGTAGTACGGGTTGGCTTCATCAAAAACCACATCCCGACTACGAATGAGACGACCTGAGGGGGGGTGGAGGAAGAGGTAGTCCGGGGAGGTGGGGTTATGACCAATGAAGATGCAAGGGAGGGTGCGGGAGGCAAGTTTCCCAGCTGCACGTGAACGGTCCTCAGGGTGTATGAGAACATACGCCTTGGAGCCCCACACGCGCAGGGGGGAGATGTCGGGTTTAGTGGAGGTCCAGAGTTCGGTGGGAGTAGTGGTGGGCCGTGAGGGATGGGGGTAGAGATTAGTGAGGATGGCGGCGTGGAGGATAGCATAACCCCACAGAGAAGGCGGGCAGGAGGCATGGACCATGAGGCATCGAGCGGTCTTGGTGACCTCCCGAACCCTGCTCTCCGCCACACCATTTTGCTGAGGGGAATGAGGAAGGGTGTAGGTGTGGATAATGCCATGGGTGGAGCAGTAGGAGGAAAGCATCCGGTTAAGGAACTCACCGCCGCCATCGGAATGGAAGCGAGAGACAGGGCGTTTGAAATGGGTGCGTGCTTGTTCAGCCCAGGCAATAATGGCAGCCGGGGCCTCCGCCTTCTTGCGAAGGAGAGAGACAGTGGAGTACCGACTGTGGTCATCTACCAGTATGAGCAGGTAGCGATGACCTTGCCTGGTGGGGGTGGGATTGGGGCCCCAGAGGTCCATGTGGACGAGATCAATGGGTTGGGGAGAGAAGGAGGGATGACTCTTGTGGGGGGCTTGCTTTAGTTTGCTTTCAACGCAAACTGAGCAGGGAGGGGAGGGCGACGGGGGGAGAGGGGGGAGGGTGAGGGGAAGTCCTTCAAGAAGTTGAGAGGAGACAGATTGACGAAGGGTGGCAAAGTTGGGATGACCCAAGCGATGGTGAAGGAGGACGGCGGGATGGGTAAGGTCACGACAGTGACAGGAGGGGGAGGAGGGAGGGGAGGGGGAGGAGGGAGGGGAGGGGAGGAGGGAGGGGGAGGGGAGGCAAGAGGAGGGGGGGAGGGAGGGGAGGGAAGGGGGGAAGAAGGGGAGGGGAGGGGGGGGGGAGAGGGGAGGGGGGAAGGGGGTGAGGGGGAAGTAAGGTGGGAGTGGTGAGTTGGTGGATGGAGGGGCGAGGGGTGCGGTATGTGTACAGGTTTGTGTGTGGGCAGAGGGGAATACGACAGATGAAGCGACCAGTGATGGTGTGAAAGAGGTCGCAGTGAAGTGCATGTCCGGGGAAGATGGCGGTGACACCTAACCTTGGGAGGTCACGAAGTGCTACCAGATTGTTGCGTAGGGAGGGGACGTGTAGACCTGTGACTGTGCCTGAGGGGAAGATGGGGCAGGGGAGAGTGGAGGTGTGTCGACTTGTGATGGTGAAGCTGAAGTCGGCTCCGTAAATGGTGGAGGGAGTGGGGAGGGGGACTAGTGTGCCTGCGTCCCGAAGGACAGTGTGTGTAGCGCCGCTGTCAAGAATGAACTCAAGGAGTGTAGAGGAGGAGGAAGAAGCGGAATACTGGAAGGATGTCTCATTAATAGCATGGGCATACATTGAAGGAGCAGGAGAAGCAGTGCTAACATGTCCTATGAATCCAGCAGAAGGGAACGGAGTGAAGCCAGGAGGATTGGAGGAGGAGGAGGGCTGGTCAGTAGGAGTGGTAGCAGGTGGAGGAAGCACAGGGCCGTATTGAGGAGGTGGATAAGGAGGGTATGGCCAGCCGGTATAGGGCGGAGGATAGTGGGGGGGAGGGGCTTGAGGAGGAGGTGTGGGTGAAGGGGGAATGGGAGGGGTGGGAGGGGTGGGAGTGGGAGGAGATGAAGGGAGAAGATGTTGAACTTGCTGGAGGATATGAGGTGGGAGATGCTCAGTGAGGACATTGTGAAGATTAGGGGTGGAGGGTTGATAGGCGGGGAGAGTGCGTATGTCATGGAGAGAGGGGCGCGGGAAGATGGTGTTCCATCGAGGTGGGGTGCCGACATTGCCACGTGCAAACCACTCATCAGTGAGGGCTTTGAAGCACGTGTCAGTGGTGTGAGTGGTTTGAGCGCAAGGCTGACCTTTGTTGGAGCCATAGCGAATGATGTACTGACACGGGGGAAGGGTACCCGAGGGAGAGGGGTTTTTGCCACGCCCACCACGGCCGCCACCACGACCACCACCGCGTCCACCGCCTCGCCCACCACCTCGTCCACCACCGCCACCGCCAGTACCGCTTGAGCCGCTACCTCCGCCGCTGCTGTGGTTGCCTGCGGGAGTTTTGCGAGCCTGGATAGCATTGATGGTGGTGGAGTCACGTTGGATGTCCGCTTCGCTGTCAAGGAGCCAGTCGATTGTGTCAGCCACAGGAGGAGGATGGCGGTACCTAGAGGTAAAGGTGATGCGGTAGGTATCGTATGTGGGTGGAAGGCAGTCGAGGATGCGTGCAGTGAGAAGTGATTCATGAATGACAATGCCGCGGTCGTTGAGACGTTGCGCAGTGTCGATGAGGCGCCGAGTGAAGGCAGCAGCAGTGGGGGATGAGTCAAGAGTGGTGTCTTGAAATTTGCGAAAGAGAGCAAGGAGAGAGCGAAGGTCCTGTCGGTCGTACTGAGTGGACAGGGTTTTCCAGAGGCCAGAGGAGGAGGTGGGGCGGAGGTCACGTTTGAGATGGGAAGGGATGCAGGAGAAGATAATGGCTAGAGCGCGGCGATCCGCAATTCGCCATGCTGCAGTATCCTTGTTGAACTTGCGAAGTTCATCAGCATAGTCTTTCTCATCCTGTGCGTAGGAGAGGATACGCGCAGTAGCATCAGCGTGAGCCTTCTCAGCAGCACGGTGCGCCTCACGCTGGATGGTGTAGGCATCGCGAAGCTTGTTGTAGTTGTTCAAGTTGGCCGCCCATCGATCTGGGTTGTCATCATGAACTGGGGCACGAGGGGGATCAGACAGAGGCTCTGGGGGAGGAGGGGCATCAGGAGGAGGAGGCTCAAGAGGAGGAGGGGGGACGGGTGGAAGGCCGTTAGGGTGCTCAAGAACTACATCAAGAAGACAGTAGTCTTGAACAATGACAGAGCCAAGGTGGGTGTGAAGTGTGTCCTCAAACGACGCCCAGTTCACGGCCGTAGTGTCATGGAGGAGTTCGAGCTTATCGATAGCTCCGAGTTCAATGGGAGTAGAGTCGTCCGCCATGGGGGGGGGGGGGGGGGGAGAGGGTGACGACACCGGCTGGAGGGCGGGTGCGGTCAAAGACGACACCACCTGGAGGGGTGGCGCGGTCACGTTGCGTGCGGCAGCGCTTCGTCACCCGCGGCTGCCCCTTGTCGCCCGCGGCTGCGTCTCGTCGCCCGCGGCTGCGCCTCGTCGCCTGCAGCTGTGCCTTGACGACACGCGGCTGCTCCTGGACGCGTCCGCAGCGGTCGCCCTCGCTGGTCGCGTCCGCGGCGTCCGCACGCGCTGGTCGTGTCCGCAGCGTCGCCCTCGCTGGTCGCGTCCGCGGCGTCCGCCCGCGCTGGTCGCGTCCGCGGCGTCCGCCCGCGCTGGTCGCGTCCGCGGCGTCCGCCCTCGCTGGTCGCGTCCGCGGCGTCCGCCCTCGCTGGTCGCGTCCGCGGCGTCCGCCCGCGCTGGTCGCGTCCGCGGCGTCCGCCCTCGCTGGTCGCGTCCGCGGCGTCCGCCCTCGCTGGTCGCGTCCGCGGCGTCCGCCCTCGCTGGTCGCGTCCGCGGCGTCCGCCCGCGCTGGTCGCGTCCGCGGCGTCCGCCCTCGCTGGTCGCGTCCGCGGCGTCCGCCCTCGCTGGTCGCGTCCGCGGCGTCCGCCCCCGCTGGTCGCATCCGCGGCGGTCGCCCTCGCTGGTCGCGTCCGCGGCGTCCGCCCTCGCTGGTCGCGTCCGCGGCGTCCGCCCTCGCTGGTCGCGTCCGCGGCGTCCGCCCGCGCTGGTCGCGTCCGCGGCGTCCGCCCCCGCTGGTCGCGTCCGCGGCGGTCGCCCTCGCTGGTCGCGTCCGCGGCGTCCGCCCCCGCTGGTCGCGTCCGCGGCGGTCGCCCGTTCTCGTCGCGTCCGCGGCCGTCGTTCGTCGCGGGTGTGGCGTCCGCCCGCGATTAGGGTTTCGTCGGTCCCGGCGGTCGCCGATGCTCGTCGCGGGTGTGGCGTCCGCCCGCGATTAGGGTTCCGTCGCTCGTGCTGGCCGTCCCGACGGTCGCGCTGGTCGTTCCGACGGTTGCGCAGATCGTTCCGACGGTTGCGCGGATCGTTCCGACGGTTGGCGTGGCCGTTCCGACGGTTGATGGGTTAGTGGGAGAGAGGGGAGAGCCGCGAGAGGCGGAATTGACTGTAGAAAGGAGGGAGGGGGGCGCTGAAATTTAGCGCAAGGGGGGGGGGGGGCGTGACGGCGTAGGGGCGCACTAGGCGCAAAGGGCGACGTAGTGTCGCGTGAGAGAGGGGGGCGTGATATAGCACGCGGTATGTGCGGTCCTTAGGATCGAGATGGTGTGAGCCGTAGTTGCTCTGAATACCATGTGAGAAATTGTAAGAACAACCGATAGTTTCATTAGGAAGGGCATGGGTTTACATAGTTGAGCTAGGATGTAGGAGCCATGCCAACATTATTGGCCCCCACCAATAAGTTGGGTTGAGGAGTTATTGGGGGGACCAATAATGTTGACCAAAAGTGGGTCAACATTATTGGGGGGGCCAATAATCTCCCAACCCAACCTTGGGGGCCCAATAATTGGGCCAAGGTTGGGTTCCAACCTCAAACTAGGGTAAACCCTAGTTGTGCACCCAAACTAAGTTTGGGTGCCTATCTCTAGTCAAAGCGTATATGATGATGCAGGTTACAATGAAGATGGTAATCTGACAGAGACGCTGCGCAGTGTCGATGAGGCGCCGAGTGAAGGCAGCAGCAGTGGGGGATGAGTCAAGAGTGGTGTCTTGAAATTTGCGAAAGAGAGCAAGGAGAGAGCGAAGGTCCTGTCGGTCGTACTGAGTGGACAGGGTTTTCCAGAGGCCAGAGGAGGAGGTGGGACGAAGGTCACGTTTGAGATGGGAAGGGATGCAGGAGAAGATAATGGCTAGAGCGCGGCGATCCGCAATTCGCCATGCTGCAGTATCCTTGTTGAACTTGCGAAGTTCATCAGCATAGTCTTTCTCATCCTGTGCGTAGGAGAGGATACGCGCAGTAGCATCAGCGTGAGCCTTCTCAGCAGCACGGTGCGCCTCACGCTGGATGGTGTAGGCATCGCGAAGCTTGTTGTAGTTGTTCAAGTTGGCCGCCCATCGATCTGGGTTGTCATCATGAACTGGGGCACGTAGGCATGATCAATAGGCCCGACCCGACCCGACCCGACCCGACTTGGGCGGGCCAGCCGGGTTCCGGGTCGGGTCGGGTCGGGTCGGACCTTTCAAGATCTCTGGCCCGACCCGGGTATCGGGTGCCGGGTCAGGCTTGACCCGCCCCCGGGTCGGGTCGGGTAGGGGCCGGGTCGGGTCGGGTCGGGCTAGACCCCCATATGCAGGGTATAACTTATTATTAAAAAAAACCAGAATGGATGGCGTGATGTGCGAATAACTTATAAAAAACGATTGGCTGAGTACTAACTAAACATTATCGTAGGTTATAGGGTAGATTAGTATGCCAATGTTGCTGGGTGGGTGGCTGCTGGCGTCACTAGCTAGTTATCTAATCTTAAACCAGATCGAAATGCTAGTTGCGGGGAAACAACACAAACGCGATTGCGATCTGGCTAACTTTGTCGAGAGGAAACCCTCGGGTCGGGCCAAATACCCGACCCGACATAGGGCGCGGTACTCGAAACCGGGTCGAGTCCCTACTCGGGTCGAAACCCGACCCGACCCGACCCGACCCGGAATCGGGTCTCGAGTCGACCCGACCCGCCCAGGTATACCCGACCCGACCCGGCCGGGTCAGCGGTTCGGAACACCTGACCCGACCCGGGTCAAAACCCGGGTCGGGTCGGGTCGACCCGACCCGCCGGGGCACCCTGCTCATGCCTAGGGGCACGAGGGGGATCAGACAGAGGCTCTGGGAGAGGAGGGGCATCAGGAGGAGGAGGCTCAAGAGGAGGAGGGGGACGGGTGGAAGGCCGTTAGGGTGCTCAAGAACTACATCAAGAAGACAGTAGTCTTGAACAATGACAGAGCCAAGGTGGGTGTGAAGTGTGTCCTCAAACGACGCCCAGTTCACGGCCGTAGTGTCATGGAGGAGTTCGAGCTTATCGATAGCTCCGAGTTCAATGGGAGTAGAGTCGTCCGCCATGAGGGGGAGGAGGGGGGGGGGGGAGAGGGTGACGACACCGGCTGGAGGGCGGGTGCGGTCAAAGACGACACCACCTGGAGGGGTGGCGCGGTCACGTTGTGTGCGGCAGCGCTTCGTTGCCCGTGGCTGCACCTTGTCGCATGCGGCTGCGCCTTTGTCGCACGCGGCTGCTCCTGGACGCGTCCGCGGCGGTCGCCCCCGCTGGTCGCGTCCGCGGCGGTCGCCCGTTCTCGTCGCGTCCGCGGCCGTCGTTCGTCGCGGGTGTGGCGTCCGCCCGCGATTAGGGTTTCGTCGGTCGCGGCGGTCGCCGATGCTCGTCGCGGGTGCGGCGTCCGCCCGCGAGTAGGGTTCCGTCGCTCGCGCTGGCCGTCCCGACGGTCGCGCTGGTCGTTCCGACGGTTGCGCGGATCGTTCCGACGGTTGATGAAGGGAGAGAGGGGAGAGCCGCGAGAGGCGGAATTGACTGTAGAAAGGAGGGAGGGGGACGCTGAAATTTAGCGCAAGGGGAGGGGGGCCGTGACGGCGTAGGGCCGCACTAGGCGCAAAGAGCGACGTAGTGTCGCGTGAGAGAGGGGGGCGTGATATAGCACGCGGTATGTGCGGTCCTTAGGATCGAGATGGTGTGAGCCGTAGTTGCTCTGAATACCATGTGAGAAAGTGTAAGAACAACCGATAGTTTCATTAGGAAGGGCATGGGTTTACATAGTTGAGCTAGGATGTAGGAGCCATGCCAACATTATTGGCCCCCACCAATAAGTTGGGTTGAGGAATTATTGGGGGGACCAATAATGTTGACCAAAAGTGGGTCAACATTATTGGGGGGGCCAATAATCTCCCAACCCAACCTTGGGGGCCCAATAATTGGGCCAAGGTTGGGTTCCAACCTCAAACTAGGGTAAACCCTAGTTGTGCACCCAAACTAAGTTTGGGTGCCTATCTCTAGTCAAAGCTTATATGATGATGCAGGTTACAATGAAGATGGTAATCTGACATATAGGCCACTCGGCTTCTGGCCGTTTGGGACTTAAACTGTGGCAAAGGCACTTCCACTTTGTCCTTTTCGCCTGCTTGTCCCACCTGCCTTTTCTCAACCTAATCAACCTTGTTTATCCTCCCGCTCTCCATTGATCTCTCTTCCTCTTCTCACCCCAAATCTGTAAACCACCTTCTTCACCTAGTCTTGGCTAATCTGCTTTCTTCGGCTAGTTTTAGCTAGTCTACCTCCTTTCCCCGTGTCCTTACCTCCTTCTCCTCCCTGCGGTGCGAGTGCAGCAACTTGCAGAAGATGAGTTTGAACGACTCGCTCCCAGACGCGTGGGCCAGCATGGCTTCCCTCAAGCACCTCGTTGCGCACAGCGCCGGCATCCGCAGCCGCTTCCCCGCCTTCCTGCTCAAGCTCAGAAACATCTCCGACATGTGCGGTGCGGACGATGAGTGCATTTGATTGTGCGTGCACGCTAGGATGGCTGCTCTCCAGGTTCTGTTTGCGGACAGCGCCGGCATCCGCAGCCGCTTCCCTGCCTTCCTGCTCGAGCTCAGAAACATCTCCGACATGTGCGGTGCAGACAAGTGCTTTTGATTGTGCGTGCACGCTAGAACGGGTGCATGTGAAGACGAGTCCATATTTTCATGCTCGTGTGGCTGAGGCATGCTCGTGTGGCTGAGGAATGCTCGTACGACTACAGATGTTTTTGTGACCATGGCATGCTTGTGCCATTTTTCAGTGGGTACAAAGTCTAGCAAGCCTCCTCTCGTTTCAAGTGCTCATACCCTTTCGTTTCTAGCACCGAGTTCTGTTGAGACATCTTTTGAATACTTTCCTCCCAGATTTCCCTCTTCTCTTTTCCTCCCTTGCACTCTCATGTACAGCAACAAGCTGTGTTCAGATGGCTCACAAGTGCCTTTCAATTCAACTAACACGACTCCCTCCGCCCCCCTCTGTCCTCCCCTTCCTTGCAGCCTCATGTCCAGCAACGAAATGTGGGGGCCTCTGCCTCCCACTGCTGATCTCTTCGCCCAAAAGTCGCTCACCAGCCTGTAAGCACCACACCCACTAGCCTTTTTTTCAATGCAAAAAGTATGTACCTTAGAGAAGGGGGAACAAAAAGGGGGTGGGGAGGGGGGGAATGGGGTTCTGAGCAGAATTTTGGTCCTCATTTCAAGCCGCCAACGTGATATTATCGTTAAAAGCTTTACAATTTAGTATATGTTGTAACATATACCATTGTGTATGTTCCCGATTTGTAGCCTGGTTGGTGATTATGCTACACCACCTTCCCACATTTGTGTTAATTTGCACGTACACTTTTGCATGTGTATATTGTAGAGTAGTTTGGGTTACACTTTAGGAGGTATAGGTTTGGTACATGTCTTATTTTTATGCTCTCATTCTACTCGTTGTTTATTTCTCTGTTATAGTATCAAATTGGCTTAGGTCATCGCTTCCGCGTCGCCTCAGTATACAGGTTCGATATGTAGCTCATCTGCATGACCTCATTCCTTCTTTCTCTGACAATTTTCCCTCTCCCGCTCTCGCCTTTCCACTCCCAACATAGCACCTGCTTCCCCTCCCTTATCCTCTCCTCCCGTCTCTCTCCCTCTCGCTGCCCCACCCGAAATCCCTGCCACATCTGCAGGGACCTGAGCTCGAACTACCTCACTGGGAGTGTGCATTTTGAGGCGCCTCAAAAGGCTTTCCTTGTCCTCTCCTCCCGTCTCTCTCTCTCGCCCCCCCATTCGAAATTCCGGCCACATTGTCAGGGACCTGAGCTCCAACTACCTCACAGGGAGTGTGCCGCAGCTGCCTGCTGGCCGCAGCATCGAATTCAAGTGCGTCCGTTCTTCGACGAATGACGCTCGTGGGTTTTTTTTTTTTTCCTTTCGAAGGGGATTGCTCTGTAGTGACGCTCTATCTCTCTCTCCCTCCTACATCCATTAACAATTCCATTTCCCTCTGCCCCTCTTTTCCGCCCTCAGGTTCTTCACCAACTGCTTTAACGCGTCAGTAGGCGCCGTGCTGATGGACGAGAACCCGCGGTCCACCACAGATTGCACGCAGTTCTACTTCACCCTTGACCAAGGTGTGGCGACGCCCCTCCATGCTCATGATACATTTCTGCATCTTCTCGTCGTACCATAATCTCCCTGATCAACCACCCTAGGGTCGTAATCAAGCAAACAACAACAGAAAAATGGGCTGTTTGCTACAAGCGGGAAATGAAAAACATGTAAAGGAAACAAAGATTGCAGTTAGCCTGCACCTTCATATTTCAAGCCAGACGAGCGAAAGTGGGTGCAAGTCGATAACGCCGGGTCCCACTAGAATATCAGGTGGCAGAATCTAGTGGCTCAAGCGCTTTTCCTACCCGTCGCCCTCGCTTTCTCTATATTTCGCTATCGTTTTTCCTTCACTCTCATCGCTCTCGATCCTATCGCGTTGCTCGTCAACCTCGTTCGCCTGGGCGTTACCTTTTCATTGCACGATTCCTAACGTAGCTTTCCCTCACCTATAAAATTACACTTCTAGGTGAGGAGAGGGGTGTTATAGATAATACACCCAAAAGGGGGGTTATAATAAAAATGAGCCGTAGGACGCACTCACCCCGCATAAGCTTCCCGGGGGTCTTCAATTACGGCAGGTGGCTTAACCTGGTGTTTACAATACTCATCTCTGCCGTGCTGTGCCATGCCTGCCCTGGCCTACCTTAATGTTCTCTCTCACCTCGTGCCAGAGAATGACTCACATTGCCAGTAACTCTTTCTTTCTCCCTACCACACCCACCTTGCCTTCCATCTCTACACCACACCCTCTTACCCCTACCCTCCCTTCTCTCTGTGTCCTCCTCTCCCCTGTGCTTCTCCCATCCCCTCGCAGGGAGACCGCCAACACCTGCCCTCCCCTCCTCTTCTCCTGCCGCTCTCCCCACATCCAACACCAGTGTTGCCAACAGCCCCTCTCCCCCCACATCCCCCTCACCTTCCCCCTCACCGACCCCCTCCACCATGCCCACTGCGTCCCCCCCTACCTCCCTTAGTAGGCCCAGCAGCAGCCTTTGCCCCCTTTCCTTCCCCACTATAGCGTCCTGCCTGCTGGTGCTGCTGGCTGCTGCCATGGTGTGAGAGGGGAGAAAGTGTGGGGGGATAGGGTAGGGCGGAGGTGTGGAGATGACTCTTTTAGAGGTGACTTTTTCAGAGGTGACTCTTTCAGAGGTGACCCCCTAGAGGTGGTGACTCTTTTAGAGGTGACTCTTTTAGACGTGACTTTTTTTATGCTGTCTTAAGGCTGCCTAGTCATATGGTGTGAGTGGGGAGGATGTGTGTACCTGTCTCCTGCTAGTCATGCTCATTCTGCCTCTCCGCTGTACGTACTTTGAGATCCACATACACATAATGAGGGTGCTTCACTACAGGGTTGGGAAAGAATATATGCCAAGAGAAGCAACAAAAGGTGCACCACCCACACATACTGTTTAATATAATTACACTACGCTAGGCGTTATACCGTATGAGATGTATGCGAACATACGGTATTGACACATTCACATCACATCAGAATTGCACCATTTGGCCAGGTGGCACAACCAGCCTTATTCCACAACACCACAAAACCAGACCCTGTTTTACACCACCTACACTGAACCACATAACGTGGACCCCCCATACTACACATCACATGGAAGCAACGTTCCTCAAGCACCCCATACTGAGGAAAGAACGTCCCTCAAACCCCCTCACACCGTGCCCTCACACCGTGCCCTCATGCGCCCCAATGGGCACAGGCGGCCTGTTGCCATGCACACCCGTTGACATCTGCACGCTCCCCGCTCCCCCATTCCCCTCCCCTCCCCCGTCCTCCCCACTCCCCTCCCCTCCCCCACCCGCACGCGCGATGATGATCGGCTGCGACTGGCAATTCCTAAACGTGAACCCATCCCCTGCCTTCCCACCCGCACCACCGTTTGCAGCACCACCAGCAACCGGGTTCCCAGGCGAATCCCCCGTGTAGCTGCCCGAGGTGTCGGGCAGGCTGCCCGAAAAAAAAGGCTGCTGCGAGCCATAGTCATCATAGGAGTAGCCATAGCTGTACTCGGAGGAGGCGGTGGAGGAGGGCAGCACCACCACGCGCCCCAGATGCTCCACCAGTGCCTGCGCCACGTCCCTGATGGCTGGTCGGTCCGCAGAGCGGTCCTGTGCGGTACCAGGGAGTTGGTGGAGGGAGGCGGGGGTGGGGGGGTGGGGAGGGGGGTTGGGTGGCGGGGTGGGGAGGGGAAACGGCTAAGATACGGGGTGTGAGGATCGGCACTACACGCCTCAGAATGGGAGGGGTGGGAAGGGGGTCAGCAGGGTCCAGTGCACGCACACACGCATAAACCTCTCAGCTAATGCACCCCACTCGCACCTGCACACATGCCCCTCTCACCTGCACGCAGCTCCGGGCAATGTCACACAGTATCTGCGCCTCATGCAGGTCGTAGTCGCTGCCCAGAGCCGGGTCCAGCAGCTCCACCAGACGCTCGCTGTCCATCAGATACTCCTCCGCCTGGTGGTAGGGAGAGGCAGAGGCAGAGGGGGATGAGGAGACAGAGGCACAATACAAGGCAGCAGCGGCAAGGAAGGGGGATGGAAAGGCTACTGGCTTCAGCGGGGTCCAGCAGCTCCACCAGGCTCTCGCTGTCCATCAGGTACTCCTCAGCGTGGAAGGATGCAGAGGTGTTGAAGACACAGAGACAGAAGCACCAGGGCAAGTCAACTAGCGCGGATGGATGGAAAAGGCGAGTGGTGAGAAGTCCAGCTCACGCATGGGAAGGCAGATGGGGACGGGGGTGGTGAGGAGGAAATGCGGTTCGAGTGAAGTAGGTGTGGTGTGAGAGTGATACTTACTCTGGAAGCATGGGGTTGTCTCCCTTGACTGCAATAGTTACACCGGCACAACCACAGCGCTCCCAGAGCTGCTTCTCATGGATCAGCATTTCCAGGCACACAGGCACATAGATAGCTGTGCACGTTGCTCCATGCCTCATGCACACACACACATTGCCACTATCCTGTGCTCCCACTAACCCAATAAGCTATAGGCTGTTTCTCGTGGATGCTGTATTTCCCACCAAGCCACTCCACCAGCACCGCCCCATAGATGGGGCACACACATTGGTGCGGAGCATGTGTTGACTTGATGCATATGTCAAGTCAAAGCATGCTCCTGCACGCACATTGCCACTCCCAATTGTTCCCACTCACCCAGTATGCGAGAGGTTGCTTCTCGTGAATGGCGTACTTCCCACTGAGCAGCTCCAGCAGCACCACCCCGTAGCTGTACACGTCGCTCTTGTCGGTGAGCAGCGATGTGCTCACATACTGGGGGTCCAGGTACCCGAACGAGCCCCCCTGTATGCCCACTCACTCCCATGCGTTCAGCTTACCCAATACGCAAGTGGTTGCTTCTCGTGAATGGCGTACTTGCCACTCAACAGCTCCAGCAGCACCACCCCGTAGCTGTACACATCGCTCTTGTCGGTCAGCAGTGATGTGCTCACATACTCAGGGTCCAGGTACCCGAACGAGCCCCCACATAGCCGTTCATTCAATTCACACCACGCGTAATGCAGCACAGGCACCACCCACTCTCATGCCATGCGTTGTCCTTACCCAGTAAGCCAGAGGTTGCTTTTCGTGAATGGCATACTTGCCACTGAGCAGCTCCAGCAAAACGACCCCGTAGCTGTAAACATCGCTCTTGTCGGTCAGCAGCGATGTGCTCACATACTCGGGGTCCAGGTACCCAAACAGTCCAGTCCAGTCCAAGTACCTGAACGAGCCCCGCACCCAGTATGCCCACTCACTCCCATGCGTTGAGCTTACCCAATACGCAAGTGGTTGCTTCTCGTGAATCGCGTATTTCCCCGAAAGCAGCTCCAGCAGCACGACCCCGTAGCTGTAAACATCGCTCTTGTCGGTGAGCAGCGACGTGCTCACATACTCAGGGTCCAGGTACCCGAACGAGCCCCGCACCGCCGTGGTGGGCGGCAGCAGCTGCGGCTGGCCTTCTGGCGTCACGTCCACCGGCACCTCCTTGCACAGCCCGAAATCCGCGACTTTCGCCAAGCCGTCCTCCGAGAGAAGGATGTTGCCTGACTTGATGTCGCTAGGGTGAGCAAGGCAGGTAGACGGCAGGGGAAGGAGGGGGTGAGGGGAGGCTGGCCTTCTGGCGTCACGTCCACCGGCACCTCCTTGCACAGCCCGAAGTCTGCTACTTTTGCCAAGCCATCTTCTGAGAGCAAGATGTTGCCTGATTTGATGTCGCTGGGGTAGGGGGAAGGGAGCGGGTGGAGGGGGGAAATGGGGTGGGTGAGAGGGGGCTGGCCTTCTGGCGTGACGTCCACCGGGACCTCCTTGCACAGCCCGAAGTCCGCCACCTTGGCTAGACCGTCCTCCGAGAGCAGGATGTTGCCTGACTTGATGTCACTGAGGGTTGGGGAAGGGTTTTGAAGGGGGGGGATGGGGTGGGTGAGAGGAGGCTGGCCTTCTGGCGTCACGTCCACCGGCACCTCCTTGCACAGCCCAAAGTCTGCTACCTTTGCCAGGCCGTCTTCTGAGAGCAAGATGTTGCCCGACTTGATGTCGCTGGGAAGGGCCAGCGAGAGGGCAAAGGGGGAAGGGTTGTGAGAGGGGGCTGGTGGCATCACGTCCACTGGAACCTCCTTGCACAGCCCAAAATCAGCCACCTTGGCTAGGCCGTCTTCTGAGAGCAGAATGTTGCCTGACTTGATGTCGCTGGGGTGGGGGAAAGGAGGGAAGGGAGGTGGGGGGAGAGGTTTGATTGGTGAGGGGAGGCTGGCCTTCCGGAGTGACGTCCACCGGCACCTCCTTGCACAGCCCAAAGTCTGCTACTTTTGCCAAGCTGTCTTCTGACAGGAGGATGTTGCCTGACTCGATGTCGCCGAGAGGTGGGGAAGGGACGGGAGGGAGTGGGAGGGAGGGGGATGAGTGCCTGAGAGGAGGCTGGCCTTCAGGCGTCACGTCCACCGGCACCTCCTTGCACAGCCCGAAGTCTGCTACCTTGGCTAGACCGTCCCCTGACAAGAGAATGTTGCCTGACTTGATGTCGCTGTGCCTCATCACCACCTCACACGCTCAACGGTGGATAAGAGGTGGGTCGGCACCATAGTGTAGATAGTCAATGCCGAGGGTGTGGGGAACGGTTAAAAAGCCTTTCTGGTAAATGGGGGAGGACCAAGCCTCTGTGCCTCACCACCACCTCACACGCTCACCGGTGAATGAGCGGTGGGCCGTAGTGCAGGTAGACAATACCGAGCATGTGGGATGGGGCGATCTTGATGGGAGGACCACGACCCCAATCCCCCGTCACAGCTTCACCGACTCATAGCCTCACAGGTGGGCAGCGGTTGAAAAGCCTCACCGGTGAATGAGTGGGGGGTGCCGTAGCAAGTCACCGGTGAATGAGTGGGGGGGCATCGTTGAAATGCTTCACACGCTCACCGGTGGATGAGTGGGGGGTCGGCACCATAATGCAGGTAGTCAATGCCGAGAGCCACGTGGATGGCGATCTTGATGCGCGAGTCCCATGACAGGGGTGTCTCTTTGGCATTGGGGCCTGGGGGTGTGGGGTGGGTAGGTGGGGAGGAGGGGGACATGCAGGTAAGCCAGGAGAGCCACGTGGATGGCGCGAGTCCCATGAGAGAGGGGTATCCTTGGCGCTGGGGCCTGGGGAAGGGGGGTTGGATGGGGAAAGAGTGGAGGAGAGGGGAGAAAAAGGGTCTTGATAGGGGCAGGACAGCCACGTGGATGGCGATCTTGATGCGTGAATCCCACGACAGGGGAGTCTCCTTGGCATGCGGGCCTGGGGAAGAGATGGGGCAAGTTACGGGGGGAAGTGGGGGGGAAGGCAGGATAGCCACGTGGATGGCGATCTTTATGCACGAGTCCCAGGAGAGGGGTGTCTCTTCGGCGCTGGAGCCTGGGGAGAAGAGGGGTAGGTGGGGGAGAAGGGGGAGAGTGGGGAGAAGGGGGAGAGGGGGAAGAAGGGGGAGAGGGTGTCAGATTACCATCTTCATTGTAACCTGCATCATCATATAAGCTTTGACTAGAGATAGGCACCCAAACTAAGTTTGGGTGCCTATCTCTAGTCAAAGCTTATATGATGATGCAGGTTACAATGAAGATGGTAATCTGACACAACCCCTTAACCTGCAGAAATCCATAGGCTTTGGAAGAGAGAACGCAACAACCCCTGAATCAGCCACCGCGGGGAGCAAGTCCCTGAAGGCGCAGGAGCGCAGAGTGGTTAGAGCGATGGAGAGCCTTGGTGAAGAGGTCAGCGAGGTTGGCGGACGAGTCGATTTTACGAACAGTGATGTGACCATCTTGCACAAGATCGCGGACAAAGTAGTAGCGGAGTTCGATGTGTTTGGAGCGACCATGAAAGACGGCCTCCTTGGTGAGGTGGATGGTACTATCGTTGTCACACCACAGGGTGGGGCAGGGCTGTGGTGAGCCAAGGTCGGTGAGAAGATAGCTAAGCCAGCGTGCCTCTTGAGCCGCCATGGTGACTGCGTACAGCTCGGCTTCGCAGGAGGAGAGGGCGACGGAGGAGGAGCGAGTGGAGCGCCAGCTGATGAGGCCGCTCCCAAGGGAGAAGCCATATCCTTGAGAACTGCGATGGTCCGGCTGTGCATCCGCCCAAGATGAGTCACTGAAGCCTTGAAGAACAGGTGGGTCCACACCACCAAGCGTGAGGCCATAGTCCTTTGTGCCTTGGAGGTAGCGCAGAACACGCATGGCCGCCTTCCAGTGCTCCTCACCATGCCTGCCAGTGCCAACAAACCGCGCCAGGACACTGACGGGGTATGCAAGGTCGGGACGAGTGCAGACCATGGCGTACATCAGGGCCCCAACGAGTTCTGCATAGGGATGAGGGGAGGTGACAGGAGTGGCTGGAGGGGACAGCCGATGCCCGAATGCAAGTGGTGTGGGGATGGGTTTGGATTTGGACATGCCGAATCTCTCGAGCACCTTCCCGATGTAGAATGACTGAGAGAGGGTGATAGTCTTGGCAGTGAGGTCGCGGGTGATCTCCATGCCAAGGTAGTTGCGGACTTCCCCCAGATCTTTGCAGGCGAGACGTTGCTGCAGCTCATCCTTGACCTCCTGAAGTTCAGCAGCTGTCTCAGCTGCTAGCAGCATGTCGTCGACGTAGACGAGGATGAAGAAGGGTGACGGAGTTAAGCGAAGGAAGAGGCAAGAGGCAGCACGGGAGGGGCGAAAGCCAAGTGCGCGAAGGGTGGATGAGAGTTTGGCATGCCATTCTCGAGGTAAACAGGGCGTAGTAGTTTCCAGACGGTGGCAGGGTCGTGAGGAGCGTGGAAGCCCTTGGGACGTTCCAAGAAGATGAGTTCGTGGAGGTCGCCTTGTAAGAAGGCCGTGGTGACATCCATGGAGTGGAGGAGCATCCCGCGTCTGCCAACGAAGTCCAGAAACACGCGAATGACCGGCGGAGTGGCGGTAGGTGAGTAGGTCTCGAAGAAGTCCGAGCCATAAGTCTGTGTAAAGCCTTTCGCCACATACCGAGCCTTGTAGACAGGAGCTTCACCAGGGAGTAGTTTTACTCGGAAGAGCCACCTGCCTTTGACCACGTTGTGCTTGGAGGGGCGAGGGACGTCGAGGAAAGAGCGGTTGTGGATGAAGGCGTTGCATTCCTTGACCATGGCCTCGATCCAGAGAGGTGCGTCAAGACATGCAATTGCTTGCTCGTAGGTGGTGGGTTCGTAGATGGTGGGGGTGTTGGAGAAATGGAGGACCGTAGTACCAGCCATGGTGCGGACGACAGGGGCGATGGTGGGTGAGAGGAGGTGGAGGAAAAGGAGTTCATCATGAGAGTCTTCATAGAGGTCCGGAGAGAGAGGAGGAGGAAGAGGAGGCGGTGAAGATGCAAGACAGCTGCGCTGGAGGGTCAGGCTGGAGCGGGAACACGGCTGCACTGCTGCTCTGCTGCGCCGAGGGTCGGGGCGAGGAGACAGCTGCAATGCTGCTCTGCTGCGCTGAGTTGCCGTGAGGGGCAGGGAGACGGGAGCGCGGCTGGTGTGAGAACCTGAGGGGCTGGTGCGGGGGAGTGGGGAAGTGCTAGAGTGGTGGAGGAGTGGAATGGATGTGAGAGACTGGAGGGAGAGGTGATTGGACCGTGGGGGACCAAGGATGGGGACTGTGGAGCGGGTGTGAGGGTAGTGACGAAGGAGCAGAGGAGGGGAGGGAAGTAACGGCCGAGATGGTGGAGGGAGAGGGGGCGGAGGAGGAGATGGGGAGGGTGGAGGTTGGGAGGGGGGAGGGGGTGGGGGAGAGTTCAGGGGGGGAGGGGATGGGGAGGGAGAGGGGGGGGTGGGGAGGGAGGGGGGGGTCAGCGGGGAGAGGGGGAGGGTCAGTGGGGGGAGAGGGAGTTACAGCGGAAGGGGAGGGTGGGGCAGCCGGGTCAAGGATGTCCCCTGAGGAGGTTGGGAGAGAGGGGGGAGGGGGTGGGGGTGCGGGTATGACCAGGGTGGGGGGAGGTTGAAGGGGAGGGGTGATGACAGTGTCAGTCCAGAGGAGAGGACGTATGGTGAGGGGGAGGGGGTTAGGGGCGGAGGGGGAGGTGTAGTACGGGTTGGCTTCATCAAAAACCACATCCCGACTACGAATGAGACGACCTGAGGGGGGTGGAGGAAGAGGTAGTCCGGGGAGGTGGGGTTATGACCAATGAAGATGCAAGGGAGGGTGCGGGAGGCAAGTTTCCCAGCTGCACGTGAACGGTCCTCAGGGTGTATGAGAACATACGCCTTGGAGCCCCACACGCGCAGGGGGGAGATGTCGGGTTTAGTGGAGGTCCAGAGTTCGGTGGGAGTAGTGGTGGGCCGTGAGGGATGGGGGTAGAGATTAGTGAGGATGGCGGCGTGGAGGATAGCATAACCCCACAGAGAAGGCGGGCAGGAGGCATGGACCATGAGGCATCGAGCGGTCTTGGTGACCTCCCGAACCCTGCTCTCCGCCACACCATTTTGCTGAGGGGAATGAGGAAGGGTGTAGGTGTGGATAATGCCATGGGTGGAGCAGTAGGAGGAAAGCATCCGGTTAAGGAACTCACCGCCGCCATCGGAATGGAAGCGAGAGACAGGGCGTTTGAAATGGGTGCGTGCTTGTTCAGCCCAGGCAATAATGGCAGCCGGGGCCTCCGCCTTCTTGCGAAGGAGAGAGACAGTGGAGTACCGACTGTGGTCATCTACCAGTATGAGCAGGTAGCGATGACCTTGCCTGGTGGGGGTGGGATTGGGGCCCCAGAGGTCCATGTGGACGAGATCAATGGGTTGGGGAGAGAAGGAGGGATGACTCTTGTGGGGGGCTTGCTTTAGTTTGCTTTCAACGCAAACTGAGCAGGGAGGGGAGGGCGACGGGGGGAGAGGGGGGAGGGTGAGGGGAAGTCCTTCAAGAAGTTGAGAGGAGACAGATTGACGAAGGGTGGCAAAGTTGGGATGACCCAAGCGATGGTGAAGGAGGACGGCGGGATGGGTAAGGTCACGACAGTGACAGGAGGGGGAGGAGGGAGGGGAGGGGGAGGAGGGAGGGGAGGGGGAGGAGGGAGGGGGAGGGGAGGCAAGAGGAGGGGGGGAGGGAGGGGAGGGAAGGGGGGAAGAAGGGAGGAGGGAGGAGGGGGGGAGAGGGGAGGGGGGAAGGGGGTGAGGGGGAAGTAAGGTGGGAGTGGTGAGTTGGTGGATGGAGGGGCGAGGGGTGCGGTATGTGTACAGGTTTGTGTGTGGGCAGAGGGGAATACGACAGATGAAGCGACCAGTGATGGTGTGAAAGAGGTCGCAGTGAAGTGCATGTCCGGGGAAGATGGCGGTGACACCTAACCTTGGGAGGTCACGAAGTGCTACCAGATTGTTGCGTAGGGAGGGGACGTGTAGACCTGTGACTGTGCCTGAGGGGAAGATGGGGCAGGGGAGAGTGGAGGTGTGTCGACTTGTGATGGTGAAGCTGAAGTCGGCTCCGTAAATGGTGGAGGGAGTGGGGAGGGGGACTAGTGTGCCTGCGTCCCGAAGGACAGTGTGTGTAGCGCCGCTGTCAAGAATGAACTCAAGGAGTGTAGAGGAGGAGGAAGAAGCGGAATACTGGAAGGATGTCTCATTAATAGCATGGGCATACATTGAAGGAGCAGGAGAAGCAGTGCTAACATGTCCTATGAATCCAGCAGAAGGGAACGGAGTGAAGCCAGGAGGATTGGAGGAGGAGGAGGGCTGGTCAGTAGGAGTGGTAGCAGGTGGAGGAAGCACAGGGCCGTATTGAGGAGGTGGATAAGGAGGGTATGGCCAGCCGGTATAGGGCGGAGGATAGTGGGGGGGAGGGGCTTGAGGAGGAGGTGTGGGTGAAGGGGGAATGGGAGGGGTGGGAGGGGTGGGAGTGGGAGGAGATGAAGGGAGAAGATGTTGAACTTGCTGGAGGATATGAGGTGGGAGATGCTCAGTGAGGACATTGTGAAGATTAGGGGTGGAGGGTTGATAGGCGGGGAGAGTGCGTATGTCATGGAGAGAGGGGCGCGGGAAGATGGTGTTCCATCGAGGTGGGGTGCCGACATTGCCACGTGCAAACCACTCATCAGTGAGGGCTTTGAAGCACGTGTCAGTGGTGTGAGTGGTTTGAGCGCAAGGCTGACCTTTGTTGGAGCCATAGCGAATGATGTACTGACACGGGGGAAGGGTACCCGAGGGAGAGGGGTTTTTGCCACGCCCACCACGGCCGCCACCACGACCACCACCGCGTCCACCGCCTCGCCCACCACCTCGTCCACCACCGCCACCGCCAGTACCGCTTGAGCCGCTACCTCCGCCGCTGCTGTGGTTGCCTGCGGGAGTTTTGCGAGCCTGGATAGCATTGATGGTGGTGGAGTCACGTTGGATGTCCGCTTCGCTGTCAAGGAGCCAGTCGATTGTGTCAGCCACAGGAGGAGGATGGCGGTACCTAGAGGTAAAGGTGATGCGGTAGGTATCGTATGTGGGTGGAAGGCAGTCGAGGATGCGTGCAGTGAGAAGTGATTCATGAATGACAATGCCGCGGTCGTTGAGACGTTGCGCAGTGTCGATGAGGCGCCGAGTGAAGGCAGCAGCAGTGGGGGATGAGTCAAGAGTGGTGTCTTGAAATTTGCGAAAGAGAGCAAGGAGAGAGCGAAGGTCCTGTCGGTCGTACTGAGTGGACAGGGTTTTCCAGAGGCCAGAGGAGGAGGTGGGGCGGAGGTCACGTTTGAGATGGGAAGGGATGCAGGAGAAGATAATGGCTAGAGCGCGGCGATCCGCAATTCGCCATGCTGCAGTATCCTTGTTGAACTTGCGAAGTTCATCAGCATAGTCTTTCTCATCCTGTGCGTAGGAGAGGATACGCGCAGTAGCATCAGCGTGAGCCTTCTCAGCAGCACGGTGCGCCTCACGCTGGATGGTGTAGGCATCGCGAAGCTTGTTGTAGTTGTTCAAGTTGGCCGCCCATCGATCTGGGTTGTCATCATGAACTGGGGCACGAGGGGGATCAGACAGAGGCTCTGGGGGAGGAGGGGCATCAGGAGGAGGAGGCTCAAGAGGAGGAGGGGGGACGGGTGGAAGGCCGTTAGGGTGCTCAAGAACTACATCAAGAAGACAGTAGTCTTGAACAATGACAGAGCCAAGGTGGGTGTGAAGTGTGTCCTCAAACGACGCCCAGTTCACGGCCGTAGTGTCATGGAGGAGTTCGAGCTTATCGATAGCTCCGAGTTCAATGGGAGTAGAGTCGTCCGCCATGAGGGGGAGGAGGGGGGGGGGGGAGGGTGACGACACCGGCTGGAGGGCGGGTGCGGTCAAAGACGACACCACCTGGAGGGGTGGCGCGGTCACGTTGTGTGCGGCAGCGCTTCGTTGCCCGTGGCTGCACCTTGTCGCATGCGGCTGCGCCTTTGTCGCACGCGGCTGCGCCTCGTCGCCTGCAGCTGTGCCTTGACGACACGCGGCTGCTCCTGGACGCGTCCGCAGCGGTCGCCCTCGCTGGTCGCGTCCGCAGCGTCGCCCTCGCTGGTCGCGTCCGTGACGTCCGCCCGCGCTGGTCGCGTCCGCGGCGTCCGCCCGCGCTGGTCGCGTCCGCGGCGTCCGCCCGCGCTGGTCGCGTCCGCGGCGTCCGCCCGCGCTGGTCGCGTCCGCGGCGTCCGCCCGCGCTGGTCGCGTCCGCGGCGTCCGCCCTCGCTGGTCGCGTCCGCGGCGTCCGCCCGCGCTGGTCGCGTCCGCGGCGTCCGCCCGCGCTGGTCGCGTCCGCGGCGTCCGCCCGCGCTGGTCGCGTCCGCGGCGTCCGCCCTCGCTGGTCGCGTCCGCGGCGTCCGCCCGCGCTGGTCGCGTCCGCGGCGTCCGCCCGCGCTGGTCGCGTCCGCGGCGTCCGCCCGCGCTGGTCGCGTCCGCGGCGTCCGCCCCCGCTGGTCGCGTCCGCGGCGGTCGCCCGTTCTCGTCGCGTCCGCGGCCGTCGTTCGTCGCGGGTGTGGCGTCCGCCCGCGATTAGGGTTTCGTCGGTCGCGGCGGTCGCCGATGCTCGTCGCGGGTGTGGCGTCCGCCCGCGATTAGGGTTCCGTCGCTCGTGCTGGCCGTCCCGACGGTCGCGCTGGTCGTTCCGACGGTTGCGCAGATCGTTCCGACGGTTGCGCGGATCGTTCCGACGGTTGGCGTGGCCGTTCCGACGGTTGATGGGTTAGTGGGAGAGAGGGGAGAGCCGCGAGAGGCGGAATTGACTGTAGAAAGGAGGGAGGGGGGCGCTGAAATTTAGCGCAAGGGGAGGGGGGGGCCGTGACGGCGTAGGGGCGCACTAGGCGCAAAGGGCGACGTAGTGTCGCGTGAGAGAGGGGGGCGTGATATAGCACGCGGTATGTGCGGTCCTTAGGATCGAGATGGTGTGAGCCGTAGT